>CM038671.1:123101994-123686994 GCA_021605145.1 Aegilops bicornis
CATGACCCCGAAAGTGTGCACCCGACCAAAGGGGATGGCGTGTTGGGTAATGTGGTTGCACCCTGCGGAAGTAAGTTTATCTATTGAATAGCCGTGATCTTCGGTAGCAGGGCGACTTGGAGTTGTACCTTGACCTTATGACAACTAGAACCCGGATACTTAATAAAACACACCCTTCAAGTGCGAGATATAACCGGTGATCGGCTCTCACTTGCAGGCTTACGAGGAGAGGATTGCCGGGTAGGATTATGCTATCACGATGATACTTAGTGAACTTACCTTCTACTCTCTTCTACGCTTTGCCAAGATGAAGGCTGCGAAGCGTAATCTCACGACAGGACTAGCTATCCCCTCTTATTCCGGCATTCTGATTTAGTTCATTGATATTTCCCCTTACGAAGATACCCATGCATATGTAGTGTAGATCCTTGCTTGCAAGAGTACTTTGGATGTAGTACTCACCCCGGTTGCTTTGCTCCCCCTTTTCCCTTTTCCTTTCTTCCTGGTTGTAGCCATGACGAGATCTTTGGAAACCAGAGCGAGGCCAGCCACCGTCGGCAGACGACTCCTACTGCACGGAGGTGCCTACTACTCCCGTGCGGAGCTCTGGCGGCAGCGACCGGGGAAGTAGTTTAGGAGGATCCCAGGTAGGAGGCATGCGCCTCTTTCGATCTGTATCCCAGTCTGTGCTAGCCATCTTATGGCAACTTGTTTATGTAGCGACCCGACCTCAGACGGTCAAGCCTCTGTGTATCTGTGCCATCCTTGGATGGGTATCTTTGGCACCACGATACATCAATGTATATATCAAAGTGCAATCACATGCATAAATAACGTGAAAATGATATATACCTCATAATACTCAGCGGAAACAATCAAAGCGGGTGTGGAGTCCCATCAGCGCCGCCGGCAAAGTTGAGTGTGAACCCGTAACCACATCGATTACTCTTACCGTCGGAAGAAAGTATACGCAACATGATACGTTGCCGTAGTGTAAAGTCGATTACATTGAATGTACCGGCAAGATCACAACATGAGAAAGCAGATGATAAAACTATACTATATGCAATATGGCTTTGTGGCTCTACGTAATGCGAGGTTTTGTTTGCGTAAAGCTGATTTATTTTCCCTACATCAAAGGAATAAATGAAGTCTGTACTATGGAGTTTTCTATCATGACATGGTTCCGTAACCGATGTCTCATAGCCCAAAATCATCATAAGTTGCCCACAATTATGTTATCGATCCGGTGTTGAGAGTTCCGAGATAGATCCAAGTCCAGATGCTCAAATTGTCCGTAACCGGGGACGCGGCTAATCGATTAGGTTATAACCCTCTGCGAGAGGTTTTGTACACTTTACCCACAAGATTCGATCCCTCTTTTTACGTTCTCGCACTTGAGGCGTTTGAGAACAAGGCGACGAAACATGGTCTTCGAAGAGTTCCTCGACCACCGTCCGGTTGCCCATCCAATCCCTAGTAGTTCTACATCTGCTAGCACCGTCGGCCGGATTCACCACTAAGGTCAACCAAGCGAGGCCCATAATGACTTGCGGTTGCCTTGCAGGTAAGCTTCAGGGGCATGAAGTATTCTTCCGTCTCTTTGAGTGCAGGTGAAGCTTTCCATAAAGATGTCATGGCGCTTCTCCATGCATCCCGGCCATCCTTTGGGTTCTCGGGGTGCCCGTCACCGATCCTTCACCCGAAGAGTGTGTATTGAATTCTTGTCTCGAGTCTTGAAGTCTTGAGGCCTTGAAGATGCACCGATCCTTGCAGATTCCATCATGGAGTTGTCGTCATTGGCGTAGATCACGCATTCTCCACACCACTCTCGTGCACTCATACCAAACCCCGTCTACTATAGCGTAGCATTAAAATAAATAACGTCCGGGCTTGGTAACAGGGTGATGGGTTCCTACCTCATGCATACTACTCAACTACAAGGATTCAATAACACTCTTGAGGGGTGGTTGCAAAGGGTGCCACTAAATGCAATAAAACATAGGTAAGAAAGCATGGTCAAAGTGAACTTGCCTTGTTGGCGATCTTGAAAACTAAGGGATTCGTAGTAGCAAGCTTCGCACTCCGGAAATTCTACCGAGGCAAACAATAACTATAATAAGCACATAGCATATGATCACATAACACAATAGCATAGTAACATACAACACACCAAAACAACCAAATCAAAACTCAAGGGAAAAACTCAAAGAAAATCAATTCAAAGTTTTTCCTACTTCAAGCAAACAACTAAAATAGTTTTATATAACAAAAATTTCTTAACATAACCAAATCATGGTTTTATGTTAGCTTAACAGAAAAGATTTCATTAAGCAACTAGGGAGCAAAAGAATCATCTTAAAAGCTATTTTAAAACTCCTATTAGGCCTAATCCAATTTATATTAAGAAAATAAAATAAAGAAAGTTTTATTTAATATAAATAAAAAGTTCATCCTATAAAGTGACAGAAACTATCCTAGAATAATCAATCACATGTTAAAATAAATTTATTTACTAATTAAAATAATAGGAAAAGCAGTAGCTAGTTATTTAATTAAGAATAACATGATTCTGCTAGAAACTATTTTTATTAATCCTAAAATAACCAAATTAATTCCTACGGTTAGGCAATGTCAAAATAAAGTTGTGACAAAAAGAATCATTAAAAAATAATTTTCCCTAACTCCTTTATAGCAGATTTACTATTCTGTCTAAATCTAAAATAAAGCAATTTTAAATAATTTTAACCTGCCTAATTATATTTTCTACAGAAACTATAAGAAATTTGCAAACCAACAAAAAAAGAATCACTCAAAAATATTAAGTAGTTTAAAAGATATGAATTTTTCAAATCTGAAACTATTCTGTTAAAACAGAAAACGAAAAATAAAGAAAAACGGCCTAATGGGCCTAAACTAGCAACTGCTAGCGTAATATAACTAAACATGGGCCCTAGGGTTAAACGAGTGGGCCGGGCTAAATAAAAATAAACCCTAACTAAAATAAACCCGTAAACGAACCGGAAATAAAACCGGGTTTTATTTAAAAAGCAGCGTACCCTTGCCGGGTTCTAATCCCACACCGCTCACGCGAGATCTGGAATCGGACGGAGGAGGAAGTCCCGGCGACTTCGGCCGTGGCAGCAGTGTGAGGCTCGGCGATGGTTCCAGCGACTCCGGTGGTCGGGGCTCGGTGAGAGCCTCGGCCAGTGGTGCAACGTCTTGGCGAGGAGTCCCGGGTGGGGTAAGGCGGCTCGGGTGGCGGGGTGGTTGGTTAGGCGGCTGAAATGGCGTGGCCTCTCGGGCTCATGAGGCCTTGAGGAAGGAAGGTCCGGCGAGGGGAAATGGGGTGAGGGGAGGGCTTTTATAGAGGCCGGGCGTCGGTGGTCTTGAGGCGAATCGGGAGGATCGGGGAGATCCTGGGATCATGAGGTTTCCGTGAGCGGGCGTCTTGCATGAGAGGGGCGTAGGAGAAGGAGGTGGTGGCCCACCCGTCTGGTCTGAGATGAGGGCTCGATCCGGTCGGTTCGGCCAAACCCGGAAGCAGTTGATTCGGCGAGGGCTAGAGTGGTCGGTGGCTCATTTGCAGCCACAGTGGAGCCTTTGGTGGCCAGTTCATTGCATTGGTGGGCAGAAACTGGTAGCGCTAACTGGGGTTTTTCTTTTAAAATTTTTATTTTTTAAAACAAAACAAAACAGAGTATAACTTAATATATATAAATATTTTATATAGGGTATATATATACCAAAATGATCAGGGGAATATTCCCTATCATTTGAACATTTTTCCAAAGGCAAACTCCAAACTTTATAAAAATTCATTTTTTTCAAATTCAAATAAAATTCAGATTTAAATCCAAAACTTTTGGCATTGTTTTCTTCGACATATTTGGAGTGTCATGTTACTCCTCTCATACTTTTTCTCAAGTAGTTGTCGGGGCATAATTTTGAAATGAATTCCACTTGCCAAAATTTGAATTCAAATACCAAAACTCAATTTTTTGAAAGGGGTTTCAAGGCACTTTCAAATGATTTTCAATTTGATACTTTTTAACTTCCAACTCATATTTCATATAATTGAAGAAGTCATTTTATCTTCCCTCATGAAAATCATTAAGTTGTATAAAGCTTTGAATTTGAAATATTCTCAAATGAAATTCAAATCTTTTTCCAAAACCTTTTCATTTCAAAATGGAAGAAGTCATGTCATCTTCACTCTAGGGTTTGGTGTTGGAATGAACTTGAATTCATTGGGATCCAAAAGGCAAAGGGAAAAGTTTGGGAAAGTCATTTCATTCCTCTCATTCAATTTTCAAAAGTTTTCAAATTCCACTCAGTTTTCACTCAATCAATCAAACCATCAATCAGGACAACAAGCATAGTTATTTTTTAATATAACATTCCAAAATTTAGAATTTTGGGATGTTCTGATTAACTTATGTCGTACTTAGATATTGTTGCTTCTTGACTTGTCTATGATCAAGCACTTGTATTCGAGGCCCTCGAGGCCCTGGCTTGTATTATGATGCTTGTATGACTTATTTATGTTTTTAGAGTTGTGTTGTGGTATCTTCCATGAGTCCCTGATCTTGATCGTACACATTTGCGTGCATGATTAGTGTACGATTAAATCGAGGGCATCACAGAAAGATAAAATGTCCAAATGGTCTTACTATGTATTTTAGTCTTAGGATTCCTTGACAATCATCCTATCTGCCCTAACCAGGATCTGAACTTTGATAATATGCTTGTTCGTCAAATGTTTATGCTTCACATTTCCCTTGGTGAAGCATATCCCCCTAACTGCACTATAGGGTACGAAACCAAAGGCTTCTGAGTGGATTATGGACAGTGGATGCACAAACCACATGACTGGTGATAGAAGTCTTCTCATGGACTCAACCTTACGTCCAGTTGACAAAAGTCACATCACATTTGCTTGACCTTTGGTAAAAGCAAGGTATTGGGTCTAGGTAGAGTTGCAATCTCAAAGGATCAAAGCACATGGATAAGTGATGCTTGTTGAATCCCTTGGTTTTCAACTTAATGTACATCTCAATGCTTTGTGACTTGAACACGATTGTGATATTTGGAAAATATCGTTGCCTTGTTCTTATGGAATCGACAAATCTCTAGTCTTTGAAGGGTACCGAAAAAGGCGATCTATACTATAGTAGATTCTGGCGGGACCACATTGGCCATATGTCTTCTAGCAAAAGCTTCAGAGTGCTGGCTCTGGCATCGGAGGCTAGGGCATGCCGGCATGAGGAACTTGTACACTCTCGCGAAGAAGAAGCACGTCGTAGGCATCGAGGGCGTCAAGTTCAAGAAGGATCATATGTGTGGTGCCTGCGAAGCTGAAAAGATGACTAGGGCTAAGCATCCCTCGAAGACAATCATGACGACGACTCGTCCCTTCGAGCTGCTTCACATGGACTTATTTGGCCCTACTCACTATTCTACTCTTACTACCACTGCTTGTCTCTATGGCTTCGTCATTTTTGATGATTACTCGAGATATACATGGGTGCACATAATCCTCTACAAGAATGAAGTGCAGGATGTCTTCAGACGATTCGCCAATCATGCCATGACGAACTATGGCATCAAGGTCAAGAACATCAGGAGTGACAATGGCACAGGATTAAAGAACACCAGCCTCGACACTTATCTTGATACATTGGGCATCACTCATGAGTTCTCAGCTCCATACACACCTCAGCAGAATGGCATCGTGGAGCGCAAGAACAAAACGCTCATTGAGATGGCACATACGATGCTTGATGAGTACAAGACTCCAAGGAAGTTCTGGCCTGAAGCCATTGAAACTGCATGCCACGTCATCAACCGTGTTTATCTTCACAAGCTTCTAAAGCGAGACATCCTATGAGCTCCCTAGCGGTAAGAAGCCAAATGTCGGTTACTTGAGGAGTATTTGGTGCGGGTGCTGGATCAAGGATCCACATCGCACTTCAAAATTTTCACCGAAAGCACATGAAGGTTTTATGCTTGGCTACGGAAAGGATTCGCCCTCCTAGAGAGTCTTCAACCTCTTTCACTATAAAGTGGTTGAAAGCGTGGATGTCTTGATTCGATGAGACTAACGGCTCGCAAAGAGAGCACCTGCCAAATGTGCTAGATGAAGTCTCACCAAGTGAATCTATCAATCTTATGGGTAATGGAGAAATCATACCTTCGAAGGCTCAGGCTGAAGAAGAAATCATCATTTATGCACCTAATCAACCTGAAGACAATGCTCAGCCTAAAGCCAATGCTGAAGATGAAGACAATGATCAGCAAGGGCAAAATATTCGTCCAATTCATCCTCGTGTTGCAAATGGAGTACAGATTGAGAAGATAATTGATAGCATCAATGCACCTGGTCCACTCACTCGTTCAAGAGCAACACAGCTAGCAAATTTCTGTGGGCACTTCGCATTTGTCTCTATATCTGAACCCAAGAAAGTTGCTGAAGCCTTCATGGAACCTAAATGGATTCAAGCTATGCAAGAAGAGCTTCAACAGTTCGAGCTGAACAATTTGTGGGAATCGGTTAAGCGTCCTGATCCTCATAAGCATAACATCATTGGCACAAAATGGATCTGCCGCAACAAACAAGATGAGCATGGTCAAGTTGTCAGAAACAAGGATCATCTCGTTGCTCAAGGTTACACTCAAGTAGAAGGGATTGACTTCGATGAAACTTTTGCTCCAGTGGTTAGGCTTGAAGCCATTCGCATACTGCTAGCCTATGCCAACCATCACAATATTCTTCTGTACCAAATGGATGTGAAGAGTGCCTTTCTCAATTGCAAGATTGAAGAAGAAGTATGTGTTGCACAACCACCTGGCTTTGAAGATCCCAAACATCCTGACATGGTATGCAAGCTCAACAAGGCACTGTATGGCCTCAAATAAGCCCCTCGCGCTTGGTATGACACGCTAAAAGACTTCCTGAAGAGCAAAGGCTTCAAAACTGGTTCCCTGGATCCCACTCTCTTCACGAAGACATACGACGGTGAACTGTTTGTATGCCAGGTCTATGTGGATGACATTATCTTCGGCTGCACTGACAAGAGATACAGTGATGAGTTTGGACACATGATGCAAGAGCAATATCAGATGTCCATGATGGGTGAGCTGAAATTCTTCCTCGGTCTTCAAATCTGTCAGCAGAGCAACTGCATCTTCAAATCATAAGAGAAATACCTCAAAGATTGCCTGAAGAAGTTTGGAATGCAAGATTGCAAAGGGTACATGATTCCAATGCCAGCCAAAGGTCAATTGGGTCCCGACGACAATGGTAAAGAGTTCGATCAAAAGGTATACCGCTCCATGATTGGTTCTTTACTCTATTTATGTGCATCTAGGCCAGATATAATGCTTAGTGTTTGCATGTGTGCCTGATTCCAAGCGGCACCAAAGGAATCGCATCACTTAGCAGTGAAGCAAATTCTTCGATATTTGTCTTACACCCCAACACTAGGATTATGGTATCCAAAGGGCTCAGAGTTTGATCTAGTTGGGTTCATAGATGCTGATTATGCTGGTGAGAAGGTTGATCGAAATTCCACATCAGGCACATGTCACTTTCTTGGACGATCTCTTCTCTGTTGGTCTTCAAAGAAGAAGCGAGCGTGTATCTCTCTCCTTCTTTGAATCTGAATACATTCTTCTTTGGATCTTTTGCACACTCGACTTCTATGGATGAAGCAAACTCTTAAGGACTATGGCATCCACCTGAAGCATGTGCCACTCTACTACGACAATGAAAGCGCCATCAAGATTGCCAACAACCCAGTTCAGCCCTCGAAGACAAAGCACATTTAGATACGTCATCACTTTCTCAGAGATCATGTCATGAAGGAAGATATTGATATCATTCAGGTCAACATTGAAGAGCAATTGGAAGATATCTTCACGAAGCCCTTGGATGAGAAAAGGTTTTTGCAAGTTGCGGTGTGAGCTAAATATCTTACAATCTTCAAATGTCCTGTAATTGGACACACATCCTAACGCTTATGCATGTTGATGACTTAGATGTGCAACACACAAAGTAACGTATATCTTCAATCAATGAAGACATACACTCTAAGTGTGAATACATTAACGCGGAATTTGACTTTGGAGTGCCACGATAATTGTGCATCGTGTCTGGGTCTAATACTTCCTATACGGTGGGTAACGCCACCACCAAATTCTTATTGGAGTGTTTCTTTTGGTGTCATAATTGCATAGTCTTCGCATTTGATTTAATTTCGACGTTGATTTGCCTCCGAGCTTTATCTTCACAATGTTGAGTTAGTCAGATATATCTATATATATTCGTGTCCTGTCCTCTACAGTATTCACTTATAGCTATGTCTTCATGCTTGAATTTTTTATCTAAGTGAATGTGATCGGACCCTAACATGTCTCTGTACTTCTACCTCAAATTCTATCTATCCAAATCATATGCATTCTATTGAAACTTGTCGATTGTCTTCTCTGAATCCTTGTCAGCAGAAGACAAAGAGACAAAAATTTAAATTTGTTTTAATGCTATATCCTTATTGCCTGAATACCGGAGAAGCCGGAACGACCACCCAACAATCCAGGCATGCGTGGGAACATGGAAGAACTTCCAATAAGTTGCATGCTTGCCACGTGTCCTTCAGATGTGAACCGCCAGGGGCACCTGCATAATTACGCTGTGCTATCCCTCTCCTTATAAATACACACTCACCGCGGTCAAATCTTTTCTTCCACCTCGCCACCTCGCACAAACCCTAGCGCCTCTGCTAGCTTGCGTCAACGCCGCAGACGAAGCGCTTAGCTGTCGCGACTTCTTTGACGTCGTCCTCACGCCGGCCGTGGACCTCGTCCTCTCCGCCGCCACCGTAGGTGTCTTCCGCCGCCAAGTTAGGGCGCGGGAGATTGATCTGCTCGACTTCTAACTCTGCCTCGTCTAGCAATTCGTCAACGGTAATTAAATCCTAATTTTTACCACCTTGTAGATCCGTCAAATCCATCCGCTTCAAGCAAAAGTGGTTTCTTCATTTCCAAATCTGGATACATCTTCATCTGCATCTCATATTATGCCAAGTATATTCACTTATGCTTCATAACTAGTTAGATTCCTCACGTGTACTTATTCATGGATTCATACAAATCTGGAACCAACTCTCTTCAAATAAGTGAATGTCTTCGCTCTATGAGGTCAATGTCTTCAAACCAATTTTTCTTCAAAATCTTATAAGAATGCATATGACCTCTTCCCCTTCCCTCGCATCTCTAATGCTGTCACAGGTACATGTCCGTGGGAGAATCCCTTGGTTCTCATAGTGTGCATTCATTTGCAGAGTTCCCCAGAAGCCAGCTCCTGTCTGACCAGTAGAAGGAAGCCATTCACGGTTCTGAAGCCATTCAGTCTAAATACAATGGCAACTGAAAAATCAGCTAAAAAAGGTGGCAGGTAGCGTCGTGGAGACAAAGCTAAGGATTTGCCTCCAGACCTGTTTGAACTGTACAAGTCAGATCCTGAGGAAAGCTATGGCCAGCGCAAGACCCGAATCCAATGGATTCGAAGATATTGGGTTGAACAGTGGTTCAAGTTGTCACAGCCCCAGCTCAGGCCTTGCTTGTCTTTGCATTAGCATCCATGCATCATATTTAAATTTAAAGAAACTGGAAATGGGGGTTGATAAACCCTAGCACAAATGCAATTCAAATAGGTACAACCAAAAATATTTTCAATGACCTCAAAATATCCTTTTTAAAATGTTCATGATTTATGGAAAAAGGTGAAAACCTCTACCGTAGATGATGCATATTTTCCGTGACATTAAGGTCACCGAGTTAAATCATACGCTTATTTGCAATTGGGCATTTAAAATGCTATATATTATTTTAAGTGCTCAATTAATTCTGAACTTAAGTGAGGGCTGTTAGGAATAATCCAAACAGAGCCCACGATTATTTTCAGGATTTTTAAAGATGCCTAAGTATTTATAATAAAGCCCCACGATTCTGAAAATTAGAAAAACAATTAAAATGACAAAAAAGGAGAGAGAGAGAAGGCCGTGGCCACTTACTCAAGCACTGGCCGCCCACTACCTGCCTGGTAAGGCCACCACCCACCTCTGCCAAGAGGGCGTAGGAGGGACACTGGCGACGCCGCCAGGCTCGCCACGCCTCCTCCTGCTAGCCACGCAGCTGCTCCCTCGACCTGCTCCGCCGCCCTAGAACCCGCCTCGACCCTCTGCACCTCTCCCTCTCTCTGGAGCCCTTCCCCTCCCTCTCGCTCTCTCCGTGGTGGCACCATCAACACACCCGCCGCCCGGCCGACGAGCTCCACCACGGCCGCAGACCATCTCCGGAGCCCCTCCGAAGCGCCTCCGAGCTCTGCAGTTGACGCCCCGTCCTCTCCGCCGAGCCACAAGGCTGGGACGCCCTGTGGGCATGCCCGCCCTCGTCTTCTTCCTCGGGCACCCGAGATCACCGGTCGTTGTTTCGTGCGTCACCAAGCCGTCCCCGAGCCCACTAGCTCGCTCTACGAGTTCACCGTGAGCACCGGAATCTTTCCCCACTCTCCCCGCCTCGTTTGCATCGCGTAGCTATCGAATCCGGGAGTCAAGACGCAAGCTTACCTACCGCCGGCGATGTCGCCGCCGCCGGCTTAGTCACTTCGGAGCTCGTGGTCCGAAAGCACTCCATCGTGCTCAAAGACACACTCCCAAAGAGTACATATCACCCTACCACCGTCCTCCCCATGCACCACAACGCGATCCCGTGCACAACCGAACTCCGGCCACCGCCTTTGAGCTCGTGGTCGTCCACTCCGGCCACCCCAGGCCCGGCTACTGCCACCAGCCGACGCGCTGCAACACCAGCTCTCCGTAGGGCCATACCGAGTGCATAAGCGGTCATCAGAAGCGCGAGCCGAGCAACTCCCATGAGCCTACGCATGGGATATGGTCACCGGCGCTTAATCTGGCGACGCTGACGTGGCATGATTAGTTAGGGTTAATGACGTAGTTAGTAACACCCTGGGACACTGACAGTGGGCCCTGCTGCCTATTTAAACCGCTAGTAGTTTTAAGTTAGTTTAGTTAACATAACCAGCGGACCCACGTCGGGGTTGATCGGGCGGCGTGGCGATTGGCCGGACCCACATGCGTGGGACTAACCAGCTTGAGTCACTGACATGTGGACCCCACACATCAGGTTTGACCTGGTCAGCCATGGTTGACCTGCTGACGCAATGTTGTTGTCATGATGACGCAGTAAGGAATTTGTGGATTTAAAATAATTCAGGAAATTCCAGAAATTAGTATAAACTTCTAAAATTCATATAAAATCAACCGTAGCTCAGAATGAAATAATTTATATATGAAAAATGATCAGAAAAATCCAATCTATCCATCTGTACCATTTTCATGCATGTTTAAACAACTTATACCTGCTGATCAGGTCAAATCAATTAAATGTCATTTGAATAATCACATATAGAGTTTGAATTTGAATCTTGCATTCAAACCAACTTCATTTAATTTGTTGCTAGTTGCATTAGCTCAAACCATAGCATATTGCCATGTCACATTCATGCATCATATTGTTGCATTGCATTGATTGTGTTCTTTCTCAGTTGCCGGTGTTTGCCCCCTCTCGATAGACGTGGTTCCGACGATGAGTTCGATGACACCGATGAAGAGCTATAATATCTTCAGGAGTGACAGTCAAGCAAACCCCCTTGTTCATTCCGATACAATCCCACTCTCGCTCCTCGCTCTCTTTTACTGCATTAGGACAACAACGTAATCATACATTTTACTTCTTTGCGGTAGTTGAACCCTTATCCTCTCGCATGACCTGTCATTGCCACAAGAAATAGATGAAACCCACTAGCATGAGTAGGGAGTTGTTTGAGCCTGATGTGCCTACTCATTCATGCTTGTTTGTCATGCCTCAAGCATCGCTTAGAGTTGAGTCAGTGCTGATTCATCGGGGATGAATTGGAATGGTGTGTGAACATGTCCCTCTTGTTGAGAGTTAAGTGTGAAACATGATTTGGTAAAGGTAGCGTTGAGAGGCCATGTAGGAGTACATGGTGGGTTGTCTCCTTTGAAACCGTCCTCGAGGCTGAGTTCTGTGTTTGTGATCCATGAAACAAGCTTGATTACCACGCATTGGGCCCGAAACCAATGGACCCTCTCGGCTTCTTAACCACCCTTGTTCTCTGTCCGGGAGTTGCAACTAGTTTACGGTGTTTGTAGGATATGTGTTGGAGGCCGTATGTAGAGCTGACCCTAGGGGTGGGCTATGATGCGGTAGATACAAGTGGCCGGTGTGCCGAATGCCCGTTTGGTATCTCGGGAACCCTGCACACATCGTTCGGGGCCGTATGTGGAAACCTCGGCCGGACTCCTGCGGATGGAACCTGAATAGGCGATAAACCCGGACTAGAGACTTGAGTGTTTAGGTAGGTGTGGCCGACACCCACGTTGGGCTTCCGCTTGAAGGTTGTCGAGTACATGTCGTGTAAAGCTTGGCGGTAAGTGGTGAGCGTGTGTGAAGAAGTACACCCCTGCAGGGTTAACATCATCTATTCGAATAGCCGTGTCCGCGGTAAAGGACTTCTGGGTTACCTATAACAGTTCATAGACAAGTGAAAGTGGATACTCTAAAATGCGCAAGATAAGCGTGAGTGCTATGGATGGCGTTCCCGTAGGTAGACGGGAGCGGATCCATAGTGGTGTATTGATATGGTGAATATGTGGACTCGTGTGCGCCACCTCAAAAGAGTTACTTGCGTTAAGTAGTTCGGGATAGCCACGGTCAAAGCTGGCTTGCTTTGCGGTCAAACTCCACCACCCCTTTGTTGATAATGATGCATGTGTGAGTTAGTTACGATGTAAGTCTTCTTTGAGTACAATTGTACTCCACGTTTGCCTATTTTATGTTTTTGCAGAGAGACTTCTGTCTCGCTAGTAGTTCAGCGTGGACTTGACGTTTAGCTTGTTACCTCAGCTACGATCTTGTGCCTCGGCAAGATCTGGTAGATAGTCGGAGCTTCTCAGCCTTTTCATTTGTAGATGTGCGTACTTTCCGGACATGTTAAGCTTCCGCATGTGCTTGTGGCTTGTATGCTCTGTATGTTGGGTCATGAGACCCATGTTTGTAATATCTCGCTCCTCGGAGCCTAATGAATAATTACTTTGAGTCGTAGAGTTATGTTGTGATGCGATATTGTATTTACACCTAATGAGCATATTGTGTGTATGTTTGAAATGCTTGGTATGTGTGGGATCCGACAATCTAGTTGTTTATCCTTGGCAGCCTCTCATATGGGGAAATGTAGTCTAGTGCTTCTGAGCGATAGTAGTCCGCTACTGACCAGTTCATAGGAGTCCTGCTAGCCCAAAGACTACTACTCGGATACTTGATCGGCCGGCATGTGTTTCACTTCGTTCACAGGTACATCCCTTCGGGAAATGTCACGGTGACATCCGGAGTCCTGCCTAGCCTGCTATAGCCCGGTTCACCGGAGTCCTGTTAGCCCAGTGCTACAGCCCGGATTCACACGTTGATGACCGACATGCTCGATGTGATTCATCTATGCCTGTCCCCATGGGTTAGTGCCGCTTTGGGTTCACGACTAGCCATGTCGGCTCGGGTTCTCTATCATATGGATGCTAGCGACGCTATCATATACGTGAGCCAAGAGGCGCAAACGGTCCCGGGCCATGGTAAAGCGACACCCGTGGGAATACCGTGTGTGAGGCCGCAAAGTGATATGAGGTGTTACCGGCTAGATCGATGTGACTTGGAATCGGGTCCCGACAACGTTGGTATCGAGAGCTTTGACTGCTCAGAGGGATTACCAAGCCAAACCCGGTCGAAGTTGTGTCTAGAAATGCTTTAGCTATGTAAGGGAATTGATTGTGGAAGGAACGTAAGGCTCTTTTTACTCCTTATACTGATGGCCTTCCTCGATCTCGAAAGTCATCCTCTTCTCTTCTCTGAGGGTTTAAGAACTAGGCTTCTCATCTATCTATTAGGATGACGTGTTATTAATCCATAGACTTATAGAATTGATAGTTTCAATCTCGGTTCAGTTTTACTACTTAGTGTGTTCATAGTTGGTCTCGGAACCTTGATATTGTGCTTCCGAGTGGTTATGCCACCAATTTGCGGGATGTCTCAAATCGTTTTGAGCATTTACAGCCGTTATGCAGTCGAGTCATCCTGATTTCTAAATAGTCTGATGCGTTTGCAAATCCCTTCTCTCCATTTCTAATGTTCATTTTGGCCAGATTAATCACACAAATTAGTGTGTTGAGGTACTCCGCTGTCTCGGCATATATGTTGGAGCTATTATTATGAACCTAGGTGTTTTAGGGAGTCACCTAGTAAACTAGCCATGTTTTATGTTCCCCGTGTGATGACTCTGGCCATCATTCTCGAAAGCATCCCGTGATGCAATTTAGTTAGTAGGCATTCTATTCCTGGGTTCTTGAACCCGAGATTCACCCTACTTCATGTTGTTAGTATTTGCTAGTTCCTTTAGGATATTAGTAACCTTCTTGACAGTCCTCGAGGTCCGTGGTATCTCATTCTTCCACATACCATGAACCATCCTTGGCAGGAGTTCCTTTGAACCAAAAGGTCACAACAAGAGTGTCTCGATGAGTTCCCCATTCTATATTGTGACTCGCCAGGTTCTACCTTCTCCGTATGGGTTATCCGGAAGAAATGTTGAACTTTGCTCGACATACTAATCCATGCCTCCACAACTCGAAAAGTTATATGTTCCTTGAGTTGTCCCTCTTTAGTTGTATTCTGACCCTCGTCTATCAATTGATAGTCAAGAGTATGTGTGCGATCGTGTTTATCGATGCCTATTATTCTTGTGGTCCGTCGAGCCATTCTATTCTGGAATGACTAGGAGAAACAAACTCCAGTACCTTGTCTATTTCAAGGATTGGGTCAAAGCAGTTGTATTCTGCAGATCAAATGCCAATCCAGATTTGTTCTGTTCTACCTTGGAGTGTTACCATCTTTATGTCAAGAATTTCATGAGAATTGCACCACCTCTTATGGATTCACGCGCTTGATGATACCTCTCGCTATCATTATTCATTCCTCGGTCCCGTGTTGTCGTAACCGGAAAGCCGACAAGTGAACTGTCATGTGTGAAATCAATACTTCTAGCAACCATGTTGCTTAGTAGTAAATGGACAATAGTTTCACTCCTAGCGTGTTGGTTATTGAATCATCATTCTAAGATAGACTGTGCTACCTAGTCCTTATTTCTGGTGCACTCTCCGGTCAATGGGTTAGGATTGTGTTAATCCCTCACTCTTTTGATCATATCGTCTTGCCACGAAAAGCAAAGATTGTTCTCGAGCATAATATTAACATATAATTGGTTCGTGACTTTGAATATCTTCTCGGAGGTATCACCAGGTTGTCACTGACCGCTATGTTGAGTTCGTGGATCAAGTTGGTTATTCTTTAAACCAGCCATTCTCCAAGAACTCGTGTTGGATACCCACAGGCTAGTCGGTTAAGCTAGACAACAACTTGGAGAGTTGGAAGATAAAAGCTTACCTGACTTAGTTCATTTCCAAGGGATATCCAGGTGTGTGTGTGTGTGTGTGTGTTGAAGAAAGATGATATCTCCATTGATTGGTCCTCGTGATCAGTTGTTGGATCTATTGCCTTGTCAAAACTTTGACTTGAGTATGGGTTGTTGTCAAGTCAAATCAGAACCAACGATGTTCGTAATGTTGTCTTACTCATGGTTGATTCCTCGAGCATATATCATTACATATTTTGGTCTGATCAATGCTATCACCGTGTTCACATGATGGCGGAAGTCCAGTGATATGGAAATTCCGATGAGTTGTTGTTGAGCCCATCAGCAGCATTTTGTCTCCCCCATGAATCATGTTGAACATCAACCTAGTGTTGAAAACTTTTATAAGCATTATCTTCATGTCCCATTCGTGAAGAATATGTTGGATGAAAGAGGTGACTTTCTCTGATTCACATGCATTTGGTGCAAGTTGCCGCCGTGGAGTTCGAGAAAGATTGTTTTGTTTCCTCTAGAACCATCCCAAGTCAGTCATGCATACGTGCGAAGTATTCTATGGTTTGGAGACTTGCAACCTTCATTCTATATGTATCCCTAGCACACCAAGCCACCAACTGATTTGTTCAAGGAGAAGAAGCTCCTTCTTAAGAGCTAACCCGGGCTTATAAAAGGGCTTCGATATCCTCGATGATGGTTGCCCACCTGAACTCGGTAGTGTTTTATTATAATACTACCACATGATCATGCTTGTCTTGGACAACGTGTTCACCTGTTTGTAGCGGAACCAGCTCATCTTTTGGAGCTTGCTATCATAGTTCATCTCCTGAGAGTCTCGCAACATTATCTCGTCGATTTGTGTTGCAACTCCTCTTTCAGACATGTGAGTCTAAAGTATCCCGTTTCTAACCAGATCTGAATCTCAGGCAGATATGATGGTTGGAAGAATCCCAACAAGTTGCGTCTTGTTCCCAGCTTGCACCCCATCGTGCCAATTTTCCATGGGCTGTCCTTCTCAGCAGTTGCTGTCCAAGATCATCTCTAATAGTGGACTTACCATGGGTCCCATCCATTTCCGATGATAAGCAAATCATCCATCGTGTTGTCTTCAACAAGGTAGTCCACATCATCCATTCGAATCCGGATATGCCATTCCTTTGAACTCCGCCAAACGATCGTTTGTGAATTTGCCTTAGGTTGGTATAAGAGTTCCAATGATCTATGTATCAAAGTAATTCTTTTTGCCACTTCAAGGATAAATCTACGAGGCGCCTCTCCCAAGGTGCCCCGTTATGGGATCATGGCAATTTCCCCTCGCTAGCTGAAAACCCTTGTCAAACCGTTTCCTCCGTCCTTCCTGATGCATGTTTTACCTCTCCACTCCAGAGATGTTTTTATGTCTCATTCCATGAGTTGATCTTGTGATCATTAAGATGATCCTAAGTTGCTCGAACCTCAAGAATATCGATTCTTCTAAAATTCCCCCTTTCTTCTTGTTGGCATGATAGCTGAGTTCTCAGAACAAGACGTCGGGACAAGATGATGATCGAATCAACGTTCTTATGAATGCAACCTGGATCACGAAGACCGTGTTAGCTTGTGCCCCCTCTGTCTTCTTACCTCACGTCTTGAATCTCGGGATGAGATTCTTATTTAGTGGGGGTGAGTTGTCACAGCCCCAGCTCAGGCCTTGCTTGTCTTTGCATTAGCATCCATGCATCATATTTAAATTTAAAGAAACTTGAAATGGGGGTTGATAAACCCTAGCATAAATGCAATTCAAAGAGGTACAACCAAAAATATTTTCAATGACCTCAAAATATCCTTTTAAAATGTTCATGATTTATGGAAAAGGTGAAAACCTCTACCGGAGATGATGCATATTTTTCCGAGGACATTAAGGTCCTTGAGAGTTAAATCATACGCTATTTGCAATTGGGCATTTAAAATGCTATATATTATTTTAAGTGCTCAATTAATTACGAACTTAAGTGAGGGGCTGTTAGGAATAATCCAAGCAGAGCCCCCGATTATTTTCAGGATTTTAAAAGATGCCTAAGTATTTATAATAAAGCCCCACGATTCTGTAAAATTAGAAAAACAATTAAAATGACAAAAAAGGAGAGAGAGAGAAGGCTGCACATTACCTCAAGACTGGGCGGCCCACCTGGCCCGTGCAGTCACACCACCCACCTCTGCCAAGAGGGCGGAGGAGGGACACCACTGACGCCGCCGAGCTCGCCATGCCTCCTCGCTAGCCACACCTGCTCCCTCGACTGCTCCGCCACTGGACCGCCTCGACCCCTCTGCACCTCTCCCTTCTCTCTCTGGACCCTTCCCCTCCCTCTCGCTCTCTCCGTGTGGCACCACCGAACTCACCGCCTGCGCCCGTAAGCAGAGCTTCACTGCAGCGGCCATCTCGAAACCCCTCCGACGTGCCTCCGAAGCTCTGCGGTGGACGCCCCGTCCTCTCACTTGAGCCATAAGGCGCGGGACGCCTGTGGAGCCGCCTTCGCCCTCGTCTTCTTCCTCGGGCACCGAGAGATCGCCCGTCGTTGTTTCGTCGTCACCAAGCCGTCCCCGAGTCCACTAGCACGCTTTCTGCGAGTTCACCGTGAGCACCGGAATCTTCCCTCTCTCCCTGCCTCGTTTGCATCAGCGTAGCTTCTCGGATCCGCCGGAGCCGCTGAAGCTTACCGCCGCCGGCGATGTCGCCGCCGCCGCCGCTTAGTCATCGGAGCTTCGTGTCCGAGCACTCCATCATCTTTCGGCCACGCTCGAGTAGCACATATCACCCCACCACTGTCCTCCCCATGCACCACAACGCGATCCCGTGCACAATCGAACTCCGGCCACCGCCTTTGAGCTCGTGGCCGTCCACTCCGGCCACCCCAGGCCCCGCTACTGCCACCAGCCGTCGCGCTGCAACACCAGCTCTCCGTAGGGCCAAACCGCGTCGCAAAGCGGCGCACTCAGAGCGCGAGCCCGAGCAACTCCGTGAGCCTCTGCGGGGATATGGTCGCCGGCAGCTTAATCGGCTGACGCGGCGTGGCATGATTAGTTAGGGTTAATGACGTAGTTAGTAACACCCTGGGACACTGACAGTGGGCCCTGCTGCCTATTTAAACCGCTAGTAGTTTTAAGTTAGTTTAGTTAACATAACCAGCGGACCCACGCGTCAGGGTTGACTGGCTGACGTGGCAGTTGACCGGACCCACCTGTCTGTGGGACTAACCAGCTTGAGTCAGCGACATGTGGACCCCACACGTCGAGGTTTGACCTGGTCAGCGACCACGGTTGACCCTCTTGGCCTTAATGCTTTGTTGTCATGATGATGCAGTAAGGAATTTGTGGATTTAAAATAATTCAGGAAATTCCAGAAATTAGTATAAACTTCTAAAATTCATATAAAATCAACCGTAGCTCAGAATGAAATAATTTATATATGAAAAATGATTAGAAAAATCCAATCTATCCATCTGTACCATTGTCATGCATGTTTAAACAACTTATACCTGTTGATCAGTTCAAATCAATTAAATGGCATTTGAATAATCACATATGGAGTTTGAATTTGAATCTTGCATTCAAACCAACTTCATTTAATCTCTTGCTAGTTGCATTAGCTCAAACCACAGCATATTGCCATGTCACATTCATGCATCATATTGTTGCATTGCATTGATTGTGTTCTTTCTCGATTCTTAGGTGTTTGCCCCCTCTCGATAGACGTGGTTCCGACGATGAGTTCGATGACACCGATGAAGAGCTATAATATCTTCAGGAGTGACAGGCAAGCAAAACCCCCTTGTTCATTCCGATACAATCCCACTCTCTCGCTCCTGCTCTCTTTTACTGCATTAGGACAACAACGAATCATACATTACTTGCTGCGGTAGTTGAACCCTTATCCTCTGCATGACACCCGTCATTGCCACAGTAAATAGATGAAACCCACTAGCATGAGTAGGAGTTGTTTGAGCCAGAAGTTCCGACTAATTAAAGCTTGTTTGTCATGCCTGCTACTGCTTAGAGTTGAGTCAGGTCTGATTCATCGGGGATGAATTGGAATGGTGTGTGAACATGTCCTACTGTTGAGAGTTAAGTGTGAAACATGATTTGGTAAAGGTAGCGTTGAGAGGCCATGTAGGAGTACATGGTGGGTTGTCTCACTGAAACCGTCCTCGTGAACTGAGTTACGTGTTTGTGATCCATGAAGCAGTTACTACCACGCATTGGGCCGAAACCAATGGACCCTCTCGGCTTCTTAACCACCCTTGTTCTCTGTCCGAGGGAGTTGCAACTAGTTTACGGTGTTTGTAGGATATGTGTTGGAGGCCGTGCGTAGAGCTGACCCTAGGGTGGGCTATGATCACGGTAGATACACCGTGGCCGGTGTCTGCAATTAATGCCCGTTTGGTATCTGGGAACCCTGCACATCGTTCGGGGCCGTATGTGGAAACCTCGGCCGGACTCCTCATGGATGGAACCTGAATAGGCGATAAACCTTGGACTAGAGACTTGAGTGTTTAGGTAGGCTGTGGCCGACACCCACGTTGGGCTTCCGCTGAAGGTTGTCGAGTACATGTCGTGTATGGCGGTAAGTGGTGAGAGCGTGTGTGAAGAAGTACACCCTGCAGGGTTAACATCATCTATTGAATAGCCGTGTCCGCGGTAAAGGACTTACGGGTTACCTATAACAGTTCATAGACAAGTGAAAGTGGATACTCTAAAATGCGCAAGATAGCGTGGAGTGCTATGGATGGCGTTCCGTGGGTAGGCGGGAGGCGGATCCATAGTGGTGTATTGATATGGTGAATATGTGGACTCGTTATGCGCCACCTCAAAAGAGTTACTTGCGATCGTAGTTCAGGATAGCCACCCGGTCAAAGGCTGGCTTGCTGCAGTCAAACTCCACCACCCCTTTGTTGATAATGATGCATGTGTAGTTAGTTACGATGTAAGTCTTGCTGAGTACAATTGTACTCACGTTTGCCTATTTTATGTTTTTGCGAGAGACTTCGTCTCGCTAGTAGTTCAGCGTGGACTTGACGTTTAGCTTGTTACCTCAGCTACGATCTTGTGCCTCGGCAAGAATCTGGTAGATAGTCGGGCTTCTCAGCCTTTTCATTTGTAGATATACGTACTCGAGACATGTTAAGCTTCCGCATGTGCTTGTGGCTTGTATGTTTCGTATGTTGGGTCATGAGACCCATGTTTGTAATATCTCGCTCCTCGGAGCCTAATGAATAATTACTTTGAGTCGTAGAGTTATGTTGTGATGCGATATTGTATTTACACCTAATGAGCATATTGTGTGTATGTTTGAAATGCTTGGTATGTGTGGGATCCGACAATCTAGTTGTTTATCCTTGGCAGCCTCTCATATGGGGAAATGTAGTCTAGTGCTTCTGAGTTATAGTAGTCCGCCATGTACTTCTGGCTTCACCGGAGTCCTGCTAGCTCAAAGACTACTACTCGGATACTTGACCGGCCGACGTATGTGTTTCACGCTCTCGTGGTTCTGTCTCTTCGGGGAAATGTCACGCTGTGGTGACATCCGAGTCTGCCTAGCCTGCTATAGCCGGTTCACCGGAGTCTGATAGCCCGATGCTACAGCCCGGATTCACACGTTGATGACCGACATGCTCGATGTGATTCATCTATGCCTGTCCCCATGGGTTAGTGCCGCTTTGGGTTCACGACTAGCCATGTAGGCCCGGGTTCTCTGTCATATGGATGCTAGTGACGCTATCATATACGTGAGCCAAGAGGCATAAAGCGGTCCCGGGCCATGGTAAGCGACACCGTGGGAATACCGTGTGTGAGGCGCAAAGTGATATGAGGTGTTACCGGCTAGATCGATGTGACTTGGAATCGGGGTCCTGACACAAGTATAACTTCATAACCCCTGAATATGCAGAGAAGAATGCTATCAAGCGCCCATGGGGAGATATTCTGTACAAAAATCTGCAGCCCAAGTGTAACATCCCAAATTTCCTATTTGGAATGTTTTACAATTATAGCTAAGCATCCTATGCATCTTGTTTGAATTTGAATGCCATTTGAAGTTTGAGGAATTTTGAGCTTTGAATTTGAATTTCAAACTTTGGCAAGTGAGGATCATTTCAAAAAAAAACTAAGCACGATGAATACTTGATCAAAAGTATGAGAGGAGCAAACATGACACTCCAAAAATATCAGAGGAAAACATTGCCAAAAGATTTGGATTCAAATCTGAATTTTATTTGAATTTGAAAAAAATGGATTTTTATAAAGTTTGGATTTTGCCTTGGAAAAATGTTCAAATGAAAGGAATATTCCTGATCATTTTGATATATATATACCCTATATAAAATATTTATAGATTTGGTTTTATTTTTGTTTTAGTTTTATTTAAAAAAATAAAGAAAAAACTTGGCTGGCTAGGCCACCCAGGCCCAGCCAGCGCCCGCCCCCTCGACCCAGCGCCGAGGCCCAGCCCGGCCAGAGGCCCACTGGGCAGCCAGGCGCCAGTAGAGCCGGCCCAGCTCGCCTCACCCCTCGCCTCGCGCCCGAAGTCGCTAGGCCTCGGCCACACCCTCGCCCTCTCTCTCACGTGACCAGTGGGACCCGCACCCATCCCTACCCTCGCCCGCCATCGACCTCATGGGAGATCCACCGGATCCCGAAGGATCCGGGATCCCCGATCGCCCGATCCCCTTAGAAGCTTCATGGGACCCCCACGCTATAAAGCCGAGCCCCTCACTTTTATTCCCCCCTAGCCTCGCGGACCCCTCTCCCTCTCCCTCCCAGGAGCTCACTGGAGTCCTGAGCTCCGCCACGCCGCCAAAGTCGCCTTGACGGCCTCTACAGTCCACCAGGCCCCTCAACACCACCGAACCACCCAGGTGCTCCTCGCATCTCCCAGGCGAGTCGCCGGAGCTCGCCTTGACGCCGGACAGCCCGACGCACTATCGCCGCCGCCGCCGCCGTCGCCCGAGTCCGGTGAAGTCACCCGGCATCGCCCTCCCGTCCCGATCCTAGATCTAGGGCTGGGATTAGAAACGAAGGGTTAGGTTTTATTCATAAAACCGGCCGGTTCTTCTCGGTTTAGTATTAGGTTAGGTTTTTATTTTTAGGCCCGGTTCATTTCAGTTTAACCCTAGGGCCCGTTTAGCTATATTACGCCTAGTGCATAGTATAGGCCCATTAGGCCTTTTTCTTTTTAGTTTGAATTTTCTGTTTAGCCGAATAGTTTCCGTTTTCAAAAATGTATATCTTTTATTCTGTTTAATATCTTTAGATGATTCTTTTTTTGTTGGATTGCAAATTTTCTATAGTTTCTGTAGAATATATATTTAGCTATGTTAAAAATAATTAAAATTGCTTTATTTTAGTTTTAGTCAGAATAGTAAATCTGCTATAACTTTAGTTAAAAAATTATTTTGCATGATTCCTTTTGCCCCAACTTTATTTTGTCATTGCCAAACCCTAGAAATTAACTTTGGTATTTTAGGATTAATAAATAATTAGTTTAAGCAGAATCCTATTAATCCTAATTAATTAACTAGTTCCTGTTTTTCCTATTAAATTAATTAGTAAATTAATTTATTTTTAACTTGTGATGAGTTATTCTAGGTGAGTTTCTGTCATCCTAATAGTTGAACTTTTATTTATAATTAATAAAAGTTTTTAAATTATTTTCTTAATAGAAATTGGATTAGACCTAAAATGAGTTTTATAATAGCTTTTTAATTAATTCTTTTTGCTCCTAGTTGCTTAGTAGATCCTTTTACATTAAGTTAACCTAAAACCATGATTAGGTTATTTTAAGAAATTTTGTTATATAAAACTATTTTTAGTTATTGTTTGGAGTAGGAAAAACTTTGAGTGGATTTTCTTTGAGATTTTCTTTTGGATTTGGTTTTGATTGTTTTGTTGTGTTATATTACTTTTGTTATGTTGTGTGATCCTATTACTTTGTGCTTATTGTGTTATTGTTTGTCTCGGTAGAGTTTCCGGAGTGCGAAGCTTGCTACTACGACTCTTTAGCTTACGAGGATCATCAGCAAGGCAAGTCTTGATCATGTTATTTCTATACCTATGTTTTTGTGCATTAGTAGTTGTCACCACCCCACCATGCATGCAGTAGTGAAATCTTGAAGTCATTAAACTTGAGTAGTATCATGTGGTAGGATGAACCAATCCCCTTGTTACCATGACCCTGGGACGAAGTAGTTTACTTTGCTATGCTCGTAGACGGGTTTTGGGTATGAGTGATATTCATAAGCAAGATGTGAGAGTCAATGATGATGACAACCCCATGAACTACAAGGATCAAGATGGACTTGGAAAATCACTCTTGGGTGGAGGATTTGCCGACGGGCACCTGGAGCACCAGTGGTGGCCGGGATGCATGGAGAAGCGCCATGACATCCCGCGGAAAGCTTCACCCAGCCACGAAGAGAAGGATGGATGCCCCATGACCGAAGCTTACGTGCAGCCGCAAGCCATTATGGGCTCTGGCTGGGTCAACCCTAGTAGTAGTGACTGGGCTGGGCGGTACTACGAGATGTAGAAGAACGGTAGGATTGGATGGGTACCGGCAGTAGCGGAAGAACTCTTTGGAAGAACCTTTGTTTCATTAGGTCAGATCTTCAAACACCATGAAGTGCGAAGACTTTAAAGGAGGGAATGATTCTTATGGGAAAGTGCATAAACCTCTGCAGAGTTAAAGATCTAATCGATTAGCCGTGTCCCCGGTTACGGACATTTGAGCCTCTGGAACTTGGAAGTATTCGGATATCTCAACACTGGAACTAATGAATTAATCTGAGGGGTTTATGACTTAATAATTTGGGAACGAGATTTTGGTTGGCGGAACCATCTCAATAACTACCAACAATTTGTAGTAAATTGCAAACAAGTCCTTTGTAGTAGGATAAAATTGGCTTTACATAAAATGATGAAACTTAGAGCTCCACACCAAAATGCATATAGTGTTAGTAACTTTATTATTGTTATTCTTCATGACTTGCCGACCTTATTCAAAAGCTCTAATTCCTACATGGCTGCAATGTATTATGTTGCAGAGATATATTCGATCGAGGAGTGAGGCTACGCTCGCGCTTGGCGATTGCCCTTTGGAGTCGGATGGACTCGCTTTACTTGACGCTTCAGCGGTAGTAGTTTATCTCTCATGAGTTGGCCTTGAGCGAATTTATTCTCTTGTAATAAAGACTCTATATGAGAATCGTGTAATAAAATTCAGGTGTGATTGAACTTTGATTACTTTATCGATGTCTTGTGAGTACCAAAGCATGATCTTGGGATGAATGCAGAACCGCGAGATTTGACCGATTTTGGTCGGTCGCTTCTGAGAGATGGTATCGAAGCACCTGCTGACCGTGGGATCGTAACCCCTAGGATCGGAACGCCATTAGCGAGAGACCATTTACTTTAACTCCTTTTCATTCCGTAATTCTCCCTGTTCAATTCTCGACTCTTCTCCTAATTTTCAACATTCTAGATGGCCGCGAGTTCACCCCGGTTTGCTACTGGAGTTTTGCGGCCCGATGAGGCGATGCCCTTGGCGAAGCTGGTCCAGATGGTGAAGAAGCTGAAGATAGCTCTGCCCTCGATCACCGGGAAGCCAACCAATGCACTTAAGCGGACACCCGCTACAGGATTGAAGTGCATATCGGGGAGAACCTTGAGGTCACACGGAGCCTATTGACTTTGAGTTCACCGACTTCAATTTGGATCATCGGAAGGGACATGGCGATCTATCGTGCCCTTGGACATCTCCGAGAGAATCTGAGGCGAGCCTCGATCCCTCGGACCTCGCCATGGTTTCTCGCGGGGCAAGGAATGGAGATATCATCCGTACCGTCGAGGACGATTCCATTCTCTCTTATGTCCAGGACTTGGAGTGTCTTCTCGGGAAGCGGGAGATTGGACTCGCCCGTAACTTCGAAGGCACACGAGGAGGCTATTGTTCCGTGAACTGGGCTGGAGGAGAAGGCACACGCAGACTTCCTTAATCATGAGGAAGAAGTCGCGGACTTCATGGAGAGAGTCGACGACCTGAAGATGAAGCTTGCCGCGATAGAGGAAAAGATGGACTTGGGAGAGGACCTTTATCCGAGTGGAGATGAAGGACCCCTCGTGAGCAATGACCAGGATTTTGAAGGGAGTACCACTGAAGGAAACCCCAAGAGGAGACGCCACTGATGAAGACTTTTTAGTCGACCACCATGTTATTTTACTTTTTCGTCGATCAGTTAGGCCGATGTTTTTCCTTCGATTAGTCATGAGCTTTTGTAATCAAGTTTGAACCATGTTTGAGTGGAATGAATAAATGATTGGTGTGTTATATGATTGTGCATTCATATGGGTAGTGTTATTTCTCATTAGACCATTGTTCTATTCTAAATTTCTCATCCACTCCAAAAAAAAACACGGATGCCTCCGAGGGCGTGACACGGTTTTCATGGCCGAGCTCACCCAGCTACTCCAGTGACCAGAATGCCCTCATGCGATACTCATTCAGAATCAGAACAACAACACCAACAATCCACCGCCACCACCCAATCGTGGACAACTTGACTCGATTTCTAAGGTTGAATCACTTGATGTTCTCTAGTAGCCTTGAGCCAATTGTGGCTGATGATTGGCTCCATAAAATCGGAAGAGAGCTAGTCACCGTTGGATGCACCGATCTTTGAGAAGGTGCGCTTTGCAGCGCATCAACTTGATGGACCTGCAGCTTCTTGGTGGGAGAACTACACCGCCACTTTTCCCATTGGTGCCATCACTTGGGATCAATTCCAGTGAGCCCTTCACTTTACGCTCATGTCTCGGCTGGAGCCATGAGTGCGAAGAAGCGTGAGTTCCGCAACTTACGCCAGAAACCGTCTTGTGTACGCGATGCGTGGATGAATTCAGCAAGCTAGCTCGCTATGCCCGATGATGTGGCCCACGGATGCCGTAAGCGGAGAAGTTCCTTGAGGGACTCAGCGATGAGCCCGAGCATGCAGCTTATTGTGGCTACCTTCAACAATTACCAGGAGGTGGTAGACAAGGACACCATACTTGAAGGCAAGCAGCGGCGGATAGAAAGCCGCAAGCGGAAGTACAGCCGGGGAAACACAACTCGGGAGCTCAGCGAAGCCCGTTATGCACCATACTCGGGAGGGCACACCCATCATAACCATGGAGGTCATAACCATGGAGGAAATGGGAACAACCGCAACTTGAGGACAACAAGTCGGGCCATGGCAATGGCAATGGCAATGGTAATGGCAATCAAAGCACCGTTACGCCCGGCTCCGAAGGATCTGAGCCACATCACCTGTTTCAAGTGCGGAAGAGCGGGGCACTACGCGCCGATTGCCCGGAGGCCAAGCGGAGGAATGGAAATGGCAATGGAGGCTCAAATGAAGAAGCCCAATCCGTTCCCTCATGCTCGGGTGAACCACATCGGCGTGGAGGGCGTCTATGATCAGCCGGAACACTGTGGTTGGTAAGTTTTTATTGAATTCACGTTGATATTAGTACTCTTTGATTACGGTGCAACGCATTCATTCATATCAAGGGTAGTTGTGGAAAGAAATGTACGGGTTGCCCACTAAAACCCTTAGAAGCCCCCTTGGCGTCGATTACGCGGGGAGGAGAAATGAAGGCAGGCTTAGGCTGTCATGCAACCCTCAACATCGGGAACCATAAATTTCCCACAGACCTCATAGTGTTGGAAACCCAGACCTTGGATGTAATCCTAGGCATGGATTGGTTGTCAAAGTTTGAAGGGAACATAGACTGTGCCCGCAAGTCTATTCTGCTCACCACCCCGGAGCAGAAGAGGATCAAGTATGTAGCCGAGCATAGCGGATGAAGAATCGGTACATTCCCTCACGGGAGTTGTTGGAGGAAGTGCGATGGTGCGAGACTTTCCCGATGTTTTTAGGAGGAATTACCGAGAATGCCACCGGACGGGGACATTGAATTTCTGATTGAGTTGTTGCGGCACAGCCCCAATATCCAAGAGACCTTATCGGATGCCACCGAGCGATTTGAAGGAGATCAAGAACCAAATTAATGAGCTATTGGAGAAGGGATATATTCGCCAAGCTCATCACCTTGGGGAGCCCCAGTTCTTTTGGTAGAGAAGAAGGATGGAACCTTGAGAATGGTTGTTGATTATCGTTAGATTGAGCAGCGTGACCATCAAGAACAAGTACCCTCTACCGATGATTAATGATTTATTTGATCAGCTAGTTGGAGCCAAGGTATTCTCCAAGATCGATCTTGATCGAGGTATCATCGATTGAAGATCCGTGAAAAGGATATACCCAAAACAGCATTCACTACGGTATGGTTTATATGAGTATACCGTCATGTCGTTTGGATTGACTAATGCTCCTGCATACTTCATGAATTTGATGAACAAGGTATTTATGGAATATCTGGACAAGTTTGTCGTGGTGTTCATCGATGATATCTTGATTTTCTCCAAGAGCGAGGAAGAGCATAAGGAACATTTGCGTCTAGTTACGGAGAAACTTGAGAACATCAGTTGTATGCCAAGTTGATAAATGTGAATTCTGGCTGAAGGAAGTCGGATTCCTCGGACATGTTATTTCAGAGAAAGGAATAGCAGTTGACCCACCAAGGTTGTATCGATCACCGATTGGCGGTCACCCACCTCACCAAGGAGATCCGCAGTTTTCTCGGACTCGCAGGATATTACTCGGAGGTTTATTGAGAATTTCGAAGATTGCCAAACCCATGGACTGAGCTGTTGAAGAAGGAAGCTAAGTATGTTTGGACCGAGGCTTGTGAAGCAGTTTTCAGGAATTGAAGAAAGCGTTTGGTTACAGCCCGATACTGATTTTGCGGACATACACAAGGATTACGGTATATTGTGGACGCTTCGTCAAGGACTCGGAGGAGTACTCATGCAGGAAGGAAAAGTTGTAGCTTATACCTCCAGACAGCTACGGCCTCATGAGATGAATTATGCCACACATGATTTGGAGTTAGCGGCCGTAGTGCATGCACTCAAGACACAGAGACATTTCCTCATCGGAAACCGCTGTGATGTTTACAGATCACAAGAGTTTGAAATATATTTTCACCTTGAAGGAATTGAACCTCGAGGCGGAGGAGATGGCTAGAGTTGATAAAGGACTATGACATGAGACTGCATTACCACCCGGTAAGGCCAATGTTGTAGCAGATGCTTTGAGCCGTAAGAGTTATGTGAATACTCTTACCGGAGGAGGATTACCCTGTGAGTTAGTCGATGACCTCGAGAGATCTCCGTGGAGATAGTTCCAGAGGATTTGTGGCAACTCTGGAAGTCTGAGTCCACTTTGGCGGAAGGATTCGTGAAGCCGTAAGTCGGACAAGGAAATTGATGAGATAAAGAAAAGATGAATGAAGGAAAAGCTAAAGGATTTCGTGGGATGAATCACGGAGCTATATGGTTCGAGGATCGCATTTATGTGCCCAATGATCCGAACTCAGGAAGCTAATTCTTGAGGAGGCTCATGATTCACCATACTCGATTCACCCCGGCAACACCAAGATGTACCTGGATTTGAAGGAAAGTTTCTGGTGGACAGGTATGAAGAAGGAAATTGCCGAGTATGTAGCCGTATGCGATGTTTGTCAACGAGTGAAGGCAGAACATCGAAGCCAGCGGGGTTACTTCAACCTTTGCCGATTCCGATTGGAAATGGGAGAAACTTGGTATGGATTTCATCACAGGATTACCGGGACCCGTTCAGGTTATGATTCCATCTGGGTAGTGGTTGATCGTTTGACCAAGGTAGCTCACTTCATTCCCGTGAAAACTACCTATACCAGTGCTAAGTTGGCAAAGATATACATGACCAGGATCGTATTATATGCGCATGGAGTTCGAGGAGTATCGGTATGCGATAGAGGAACACGGTTTACCTCAAAGTTTTGGAATCAGTTGCATGAAACTTTGGGTGCGAGGCTGGAATTGATCTGACTTTTCATCCATGAGCGGATGGACGGACCGAGAGTCAATCAGATTACGGAGGACATGTTGAGAGCTTGTGTGCTAGACTATGGGTCTAGCTGGGATGATAATTTGCCATCTGTGAGTTCTCGTACAACAACAGTTATCAATCCGGTTTGAAGATGGCCCTTTCGAAGCTCTATACGGAAGGAGGTGCGAACACCATTCGTGGGATAGTGTTGGAGATCGATCACTTTTCGGTCCCGATCTTATCAAGGATTCGAAGAGAAAGTCAAGCTGATTCGAGACAGGCTCAAGATAGCACGGTCAAAGACGGAAGAGTTATGCCGACGATGGCGCAAGGAGGTAACTTCACGAAGTCGGAGACCGAGCATATCTTCGTGTGTCTCACTTCGTGGAATCAAGAGGTTTGGAGTCAAGGAAAGTTAGCACCCGATTCATTGGCCCATACAAAATCCTCGAACGTCGTGGAGAGGTTGCGTACAAGTTGGAATTGCCGGAAGGATTGTCCGGAGTTCATGATGTCTTCCATGTTTCTCAGGTGAAGAAGTGTCATGCCGACATGGCCGATGTTCCGTTGAGAGATACAGTGCCCCTAGAGGCCATACAGCTTGACAGTGATCTGACTTACAAGGAGAAACCCGTCCGTATTCTCGAGACCGCAAGCAGAGTCACCCATGACAAGGTCATCAAATTTTGCAAGGTGTGGAGTCACCACACCGAGGAAGAAGCCACACAGGGAGCCTTGAAGAAGATCTTCGTCGAGACCATCCGCACCTATTTGCTAGCCAACCCGAATCTCGAGGGCGAGATTCATCTTAAAATGGGTAGGTTTGTAACATCCCAAATTTCCTATTTGGAATGTTTTACAATTATAGCTAAGCATCCTATGCATCTTGTTTGAATTTGAATGCCATTTGAAGTTTGAGAATTTTGAGCTTTGAATTTGAATTTCAAACTTTGGCAAGTGGGGATCATTTCAAAAAACTAAGCACGATGAATACTTGATCAAAAGTATGAGAGGAGCAAACATGACACTCCAAAAATATCATAGGAAAACATTGCAAAAAGATTTGGATTAAAATCTGAATTTTATTTGAATTTGAAAAAATATGGATTTTTATAAAGTTTGGATTTTGTCCTTGGAAAAATGTTCAAATGAAAGGGAATATTCCCCTGATCATTTTGATATATATATACCCTATATAAAATATTTATAGATTTGGTTTTATTTTTGTTTTAGTTTTATTTAAAAAAAAATAAAGAAAAACCCCAGGCGCCCATTAGGCCACCCAGGCCCAGCCCGGCGCCGCCCCCTCTCCAACCCAGCGCCGGGCCCGGCCAGCGCCCGGCCCAAGCCCAGGCTGAGCCCAGGCAGTAGAGGCAGCCATTTCGCCTCACCCCCCGCGCCCAGAAGTCGCTAGGCCTCGGCCACCCGACCCCTCGCCTCTCTCCTCTCGTGACCGTGGGACCGCACCCATCCCCTACCCCTCGCCCACGCCATCGACCTCATGGAGATCCACCGGGATCCCGAAGGATCCAGGATCCCCGATCGCCCGATCCTTCCAAGCTTCATGGGACCCCTGGCTATAAAGCCGAGCCCTCCGCGCCCATTCCCCCTAGCCTCGCGGACCCCTCTCCCTCTCCCTCCCGAGCTCACGGAGTCCAGGCTACGCCATCGCCCATAAAAGTCGCCGCCGACGACGCCTAGTCCTGATCCACCGACCCTCCCAACACCACCCAGACCACTTCGTGCTCCTCCGCATCTCCCACAGATCGAGTCATGGGAGCTCGCCGGCCTTGACGCCCAGCGCACTCTCGCCCGCCCCCGCCGTCATGGGAGTCCGGTGAAGTCACTGGCATCGCCCTCCCGTCCGATCCTAGATCTAGGGCTAGGATTAGAAACCCCGAAGGGTTAGGTTTTACTCATAAAACCGGCCGGTTCTTCTCGGTTTAGTATTAGGTTAGGTTTTTATTTTAGGCCGGTTCATTTCAGTTTAACCCTAGGGCCCGTTTAGCTATATTACGCCCTAGTGCATAGTATAGGCCCATTAGGCCTTTTCTTTTTAGTTTGAATTTTACTGTTTGGCGAATAGTTTCCGTTTTCAAAAATGTATATCTTTTATTCTGTTTAATATCTTTAGATGATTCTTTTTTGTTGGATTGCAAATTTTCTATAGTTTCTGTAGAATATATATTTAGCTATGTTAAAAATAATTAAAATTGCTTTATTTTAGTTTTAGTCAGAATAGTAAATCTGCTATAACTTTAGTTAAAAAAATTATTTTTGCATGATTCCTTTTGCCCCAACTTTATTTTGTCATTGCCAAACCCTAGAAATTAACTTTGGTATTTTAGGATTAATAAATAATTAGTTTTAAGCAGAATCCTATTAATCCTAATTAATTAACTAGTTCCTTTTTTCCTATTAAATTAATTAGTAAATTAATTTATTTTTAACTTGTGATTAGTTATTCTAGGTTAGTTTCTGTCATCCTAATAGTTGAACTTTTATTTATAATTAATAAAAGTTTTTAAATTATTTTCTTAATAGAAATTGGATTAGACCTAAAATGAGTTTTATAATAGCTTTTTAATTAATTCTTTTTGCTCCTAGTTGCTTAGTGAATCCTTTTTACATTAAGTTAACCTAAAACCATGATTAGGTTATTTTTAGAAATTTTTGTTATATAAAAACTATTTTAGTTATTGTTTGGAGTAGGAAAAACTTTGAGTGGATTTTCTTTGAGATTTTCTTTTGGATTTGGTTTTGATTGTTTTGTTGTGTTATATTACTTTTGTTATGTTGTGTGATCCTATTACTTTGTGCTTATTGTGTTATTGTTTGTCTCGGTAGAGTTTCGGAGTCGAAGCTTGCTACTACGACTCTTTAGCTTACGAGGATCATCGGCAAGGCAAGTCTTGATCATGTTATTTCTATACCTATGTTTTTGTGCATTAGTAGTTGTCACCACCCCACCATGCATGCAGTAGTGAAATCTTGAAGTCATTAAACTTGAGTAGTATCATGTGGTAGGATGAACCAATCCCCTTGTTACCATGACCGGGGCGTAGTAGTTACTTTGCTATGCTCGTGAAGCGGGTTTTGGGTATGAGTGATATTCATAAGCAAGATGTGAGAGTCAATGATGATGACAACCCCATGAACTACAATGATCAAGATGGACTTGGAAAAATCACTACTTGGGTGGAGACGGTTGGCGGGCACCTGGAGCACCCAGTGGTGGCCGGGATGCATGGAGAAGCGCCATGACATCCTGCGGAAAGCTTCACCCAGCCACGAAGAGAAGGATGGATGCCCCATGGCCAGGAAGCTTACTGTGCAGCCGCAAGCCATTATGGGCTCTGGCTGGGTCAACCCTAGTAGTGACGTTGGCTGGGCGGTACTACGAGATGTAGAAGAACGGTAGGATTGGATGGGTGCGGCGGTAGCGGAAGAACTCTTTGGAAGAACTGTTTCATTCGTCCGTCTTCAAACACCATGAAGTGCGAAGACTTTAAAGGAGGGAATGATTCTTGCGGGAAAGTCGCAAACCTCTGCAGAGTTAAAGATCTAATCGATTAGCCGTGTCCCGATTCACGGACATTTGAGCCTCTGGAACTTGGAAGTATTCGGATATCTCAACACTGGAACTAATGAATTAATCTGAGGGTTTATGACTTAATAATTTGGGAGCGAGATTTTGGTTGGCGGAACCATCTCAATAACTACCAACAATTTGTAGTAAATTGCAAACAAGTCCTTTGTAGTAGGATAAAATTGGCTTTCATAAAATGATGAAACTTAGAGCTCCACAGCCAAAATGCATATAGTGTTAGTAACTTTATTATTGTTATTCTTCATGACTTGCCGACTTATTCCAAAAGCTGACCTACATGGCTGCAACGTATTATGTTGCGAGAGATATATTCGATCGGGGTGAGGCTACGCTCCGCGCTTGGCGATTGCCCTTTGAGTCGGATGGACTCGCTTTACTTGACGCTTCATGCAGCGGTAGTAGTTTATCTCTCATGAGTTGGCCTTGAGCGAATTTATTCTCTTGTAATAAAGACTCTATATGAGAATCGTGTAATAAAATTCAGGTGTGATTGAACTTTGATTACTTTATCGATGTACTGTGAGTACCAGCATGATCTTGGGATGGTACAGACACAGAGATTTGACCGATTTTGGGTCAGGTCGCTACACCAAGTCCAAGTCTGCAACCATTGCTCAAGGCTTCTACCCATGCATGGTCCGAGGACCACAGCCTGAGAATGTTGATCCGACATCAATGCTATGGTGTCGCGAAGACAATCTCTTCAAGCACAATTTTCAGTTTGCAAAGGAGTCAGCGGCTAAGAACAAGAAGGCATTCGGGCTCGACTTCAACCCTGGTCCGTCTGCTCCGAGGGCTGATGGCACCCATCATACAAATCCCAATATCATCGGCCCCTTTGACAACTTTGATGGCCTTCTCTCTCATATCGCTGCTCAGAGGGCCACGGTGGATGAATCTGCTGATGACGCTGACTCTAAAGAAGCGCCAGCACCACCAAAGCCGCAGAAGAAGAAGAAGAAGACAAAGGCTTCAAAGCCCTCTACCTCACCAAAGGCTTCGCGTGTGAAGCCATTGGCCACTGCACCTCCTGAACCCAGTGTGCAGTCTGAAGATCTGTCTCGTGTCTCCAAGAGGACCAAGAAGACCAAGACAACCAAGAAGCCCAAGAAGATTTCTGGGCATGAACTGACTCCTGTTGCCATTCTGCGCAACGAGGATGACACCATTGATCTATCCAGCGATGAAGATCTTGGTGATGATGCCCTAGAGTTGCTGATCAAGAGCAAGCAAGAGGCGGAGATCTTCAACGATCTGCCCCTCTTTGACGTGGACATTTTGAACAATTTCATTGATGAGTGGTTCGACGACCAGAGCATCAGTATCGATGATCTTCAGCTGCCCGTTGACATAACCCTCACATTTCATGGAGCCATTACTAATGAATTGGCCTTGGCTCATAAGATAGTCAAGCTCAAGAACAAAATTGATTATGAGAAGGCTCACTTCAAGAAGAACATGGCCAAGCTCAGTGTGGCAGATGTTCAAATCTTCAAGAAGATGCTGCATGACCTTAAGGAAGAGTTCCACAAGAAGCGTGAAGAAGCTAAAGGCTCTCAAGAACACATGAAGTACTTCACGAAGAAATGTGTTCAAGCACATAATGAAGCTAAAAAGCGAAAGGCTCTTGGGCATCCTGGCATCGACCCCAAGATGGCTGTCAAACAAAAGAAGAAATCTGCTGAAGCCCAAAGTGAAACACCAAGGCAGGAAGAACCTCGCATTGTCTTCCCTGCTAGCATGACAGGCTCGAAGCCTATGGTCACCTCAGCAGCTTCAGAGTTGAAGAAGACAAGGGCAACTGAAACCGAAGCCCAGAAACGCAAGCACAAGGATGCTCCTGATGATGCCCCATCCAAGAAGTTGAAGACAAAGTCTTCAAAGAAAGAGTGTGATGCGGCCTCTGAGCCCCTTGTTGTTGAGCCCATTTCTGTTTCCCATCCATCCTCCACCAACCAAGAGCGTCGCCTTGTGATCCACGAGCCAGCTTCCACAGAGGCTCCTGAAGATGAAGAAGTTCCAGATGTCGACCCCATCACAACTGAAGACATTGGTCGTGATGACAATGTTGAAGATGATGAAGTCCTTCCTCAACTTGAGCACCAATTGGTATCATCGCCTGTTCTTACGAACAGCAAACTCATCAGCATTGGTCATCCCTTAACGCCAATCACTCAGGATGATTCATGGGCCGATCGTCCTCAGCAAGACACCCCCACTCATGATGAGACACCCAGAACTCCACCACCTCAAGTTACCACTCCGGTACTTGACGCTGACAACTACATGGTGCAGACCACTCCATCACCACAGGCGTCGCCCGCTTTCCGCAAGCTTTGCAAAGGCCCCAGGCCACAGGTCACCATGTCGAGCATTCCAGAAGGGGAAGTGCAACCAAGCTCAGTAGCACGTTAAGTGTTTCCTGAAGCCACCCCTACTGCGGATGTCTCTGAGTCTGAAGCTAAAGCTGTTGAAGACATTCCGGCTGCATCAGCCAATGAAGAACAAGGAGAAAGAGAAGAAGAAAGAGTTGCCACACCACCTGCCACTGATCAAGTCATTCTCGAGGAGAATGTGACTGTGCCCGACCCTCCTGTCATTGAACAAACGGAGGTTGAAACCACTGAGGCTGCCACAAACAGTGATGCTGAAGCCAATGACATTGTCATGGCCGAAGACAATGTGGAGCCTGAAGCAAATGTGGTGCCTGAAGCTCATGTGCAACCTGAAGTTAGTGTAAATGCTGCAGCCACTGTTCCACCTCCTCGGCCTCACACCATTGAACATGCCTTTGATTGTGGACAGCTGGTCACTGTGAAATGGCCTATCTTGGTCCCTCCCACTGCTCCAGGACCACAGTATGACTACCATGTGGAGCAGAGGCCTCATGTTCAAAAGCCAATGCCAAGGCTGCCAAGGCTTCCAGGTCCTGCAACATCGCCAGGGTCCTTCAGCGTGAACAACTTAAGAGCTCACAACACCTTCTTTGACAGTGCCAAGAATCCATACTCGAAGCCAAAGATCTCTTTCGATCAATTTTGGAGCTATCAGCAGCGCAGTTATTACTCTTGCATTCTATACAATGAAGAGTGAATCTTTCCACACATTTTTCTTGATTGTGAAGCTTTTGCTGGGCTGCCCTGTCTGGAAGAAGCTCTTGACTACTTTAGGGAGGTTGGTCTTCTGCCATTCGTTACGGACAAAGAGCACTGGAATGAAGAGCTCATGTTGCAGTTCTACGCTACACTTCATATTCGTGGCTACAACAGGGGTCCGAAGACATGGATCCTTGAGTGGATGACAGAAGATGTGCATCATGAAGCCAAAGCTCAAGACATCATCGAGCTTACTTCCCTGCCCACTCCAGGTGAGCTGTATGAGCCTGGTTGTCAGCTTCGCAGCAATGAACTGCAGAGTATTTTTCAGAGACCTGAACCCAATATGAGTCAGATGCTCAGTATGATGAAGCCACTGCCTTTTGATGCTGAATACCCCCAAAGAGTTCTTCGTCAAGGACCTCGAGTACTTGCCCCTGAGTATATCACATTCTGAGGCGTACTCTATGGCCCATCAAGGGATATTCTTCCGAAGCCAAACTTGAAGGAACCATGAAGACTTTGGTATTTTATATTGTCAATGGCATCAGATTCAATACTCAGGATTTCTTCATCAGACAACTTGCTGCATCTGGAATTGATCTGTTTGGCCTGAAGTTTTATGCTCCATGGGTGATGCGCCTGATCAAACTCCATTCTTACATTGACTATCAGCCCTCGGTAGCGTAACCATCTTGTGTTTCTGCGAGGTTGATCTGTCCGTTGAAGCCATCTACCCCGAGCACGCCAAGGAGCCGCTATATCTTCATAATGTTGATCACCAAAGCTTCACGCAACCCATAGAAGGCATTCATGTTCCCAATGCTGTAACTCCCTCTTATCCTCTGGCTGGCAATATGCGTGTGCCCATCGTGCAAACACCGAAGCCACTGACAGCACTATTTCCCAAAGGCCTCGGAAGCGTTCCCGTGTACTCAAGGACCGAGAACTTCTTGTGGCCTTACATCAGAAGCAGGATAAGCATCATGACTGGCTCAAGCGTCAGATGCAGAGTATGTTGGTGGATGTCAATCACATTAGAAACTTGGCCACCAAGAACTCATTTGTAGCCCATGAAGCCTGTCGGCGGTCTTGGAAGAGTCTCACACTACTATGTTCTGAAGACGATCTTCGCAAGATGGCTTCACTGAGGGCTTCAAATTTGATTCCAGACCTCCATGCAATGCAAGATGGCGTCGCACTCCTTCAATTGAAGATTCTAAGCGTTCATCTTCGGTTGCAACTGTTGTTGTGAGAGTCGTCGATGAAGAAGACGATGCCACTTCACCAACCATGGCTTCACTGCATCTTGACACTGCACCAGGCCCCATTGCACCACCGAACTTCAACATCGACCCTGCTCCTTCATCTACTCCTGATGGGAACGAGTAGATACTCTATGTCTTCAAACCTTTTTGGTCATTACTGACAAAAGGGGGACAAGCTTATGAGTTGATAGTCTTCAAGCGGGTCCTTATGGGTGGTTGCATTATTTTTGCTGAGTTTTTACAACTCTCGTCTTTTGAAACATTTGGTTCTCTGGGTTGTAACGCTTAAACTCAATGGTCGTCTGCTACTTTTTCTGCCACTTTGTGATGCGATGATAAATCCCGCATGAAGCCATTCCGCAGACGTCCATTTTCCATTATGCATGTCATTATCTTCGTTATCTCTTTATATGCATGATGAATTGTCTTCATAAGTTGAAGAGGATATCCACAAAGTAAAACCTGCCATGTGCATTTGCATTCAAAAGCAAACTACCTATATGCACATCTTCAGGGGGAGCCTTTCACTTCTTATGAAGACAATGCCTGAATCCTTAACTTTCACATACTTTTATCCCCGTTGAAAACTTCAACAAGTTTTTCATCAATCACAAAAAGGGGGAGATTGTAAGTGCATCTAGTGCCACCCCTAGTTGGTTTTGGAGTATTGACGACAAACTTGGTTGAGGGACTAATGTGTTTGTGAGAATTGCGGGGATATGAGGTAGTAGTCCCATATTGATTCGGTTTACCTAACAGAGATGACCCCTAAAATGTGTGAAGACAATGGTGGTCTGTGAAGATATTCACGTTAAAGATTATGACATGAGAAGACATTCACGTGAGTACTATGGAGTGTGAAGACATAGTTGTTTCGTAGTTTCCTTTTCTTCTTTGTTGAGTCATAGGAACCACCGTACTGTTAAGTGGGGTCCAAGTGAACAAAGTCAGAGTGACTAATGTGATGCTCAACCAATCCTATGTCTTCGAGCAAAGACAATAAGAGCAAATCTTATCCAGAGCTGGATGAGTCAGCTTTACTTGTAGCCCAAGTTAAGCTGCATGATGTTTAATCGACCGTTGGACACGTGTCGGTTCCTTAGTGACCCAGGGTCATTTTGGACAAATCAGGCCGGTTGCCTCCTGGCTATAAATAGCCCACCCCCTACACCATAAATTGGTGGCTGCTCAGAGTTAGTGCACGGCTTTTATCGTTTGAGAGCAACCCACCTCTGAAGCATTTGAGAGAGAGATCCTTGCGAGAACAAAGCCCAAAACACCTAGAGCCAAAGAGTTTTAGGCATCACTGAAGTCTTTCTGTCCGCGTGATCTGAAGACCTGTTGCACTTGAGGACTGTGAATCCTCCAGCCGGTTAGGCGTCGCGTTCTGAGCATCCAAGAGTCATTGTGGATTGCGGTGAACGAAGTGCGTGAAGGTTTGGAAGTCTACCTTGAAGACTTACCAAAGTGATTCTTAGCGAGGACTAAGTGTCCTTATCTCAAGGGGAATAAGGTGAAGACGCGGTCTTCTCGAGTTGAATCTCAGCCTCCCTAACCCAGACGTCTGATTGTCACAAAGAATCGAACTGGTCCAACAAATCCTTGTCCTCACCAAGCAACCGGTTCTATCCTTTACCTCTCTTTACTTACAGTTTGTCTTCGTGAAGTCATTGCACTGCATGCATGATACGATTGTCTTCACTGTGTGAAAACTGTTGTTGTTTGGCTTCATACTCTCTTCCATCCTGATCCATACTACCTAGCTGCTAATAGTCTTCGTGCTTTCACTTTATTGCTTACTTGACTATGGCCTGTCTAGTGTAGTCTACCTTCCGCTGCATATCAATAGGTTTATTTCTACTGTTTTTCTTCGAAGCATCTGTGTTTTGAAAACTTTCATAAAAATCGCCTATTCACCCCCCCCCCCCCAATCTAGTCGATAACTCGCACTTTCATAAAGTGATCTAACAGATGGTGTCAGTGATCACCTTTTTACAAATAATAGGTAGGTAGTCCAATTTAAACTTCATTTTACTTGTTGTTACCTCTTATTTCCTATGTTGTAAATGTTCTAAGGGCTTTAGTTTGCTAAAGACAGGGAAAAAAGATGGTCCAATTTGAATTAAAATTAATTAAAATAAGGGTCATCATCGGGTAGATGATCATTATCCGTGATGATCGTGATTTTTTTGTTGTAGTTAGCTTTTGCGGGTTACCTTTTGTGTTGCGGGTTACCTTTTGTTATGACTCAGGAACAACGGAGGCACGAGCTCTACTTCACGTATTGATATTGGCAGGTTAGATCGGATGTAACTTTATTGGAGTGGAATCCGATTGCCTCGAGGTGGTGGAAGTAATGAAACAATGGGATAATTCTATTGACCCTGCTGCAGGCATCTTCGAGGAGGCTCTTTCCTGTCTCGTAATTTTAATTTTGTTTTCTTTGATCATTGTCCTAGAAAAGCAAATTGTGCTACTGATAGTCTTGCTAGTTTTGCAGTTGATCCCCATACTACTGTTTGGAATGGGAGCCTCCTTCTTTTTTGGCTAATGTTTTAGCGAACAATGTATCCATTTTGTCTAGTTTAATGTAAACCTGCATGAAGGCTTTCACTAGAAAAAAAAGAGGGTAGTCATGGGGTGTCCTAGGTGGCATTAGCCTTCCAGTGTCCAATACCCATCTTTCATCCAACGGCTATCCATTTAAACCTCTTTTTTTCTTTTCTTTTTCTTTTTTTATCTAACAAACTAAAGCATCACAGCTCAGTTTCGAATATGAGTTGCTTACCACACATACCATAAGAAACGCATTGGTGCCCCAACCAACCAGGGATCAAACTTCATGTTTGACGGTTTGGTGTCTCATAAAGATAAAATATTCTTTCAATGAGAGGCGACATTTTCGTCGATAGGGAGGCATCTGTGCTGACTTCTTCAATATCTAGACTCGTCGGCTCGGTCTCTCGTAGATGCTGGTTTGTGTGCCTGCATTCATAAGGATGGTGCATGCACGAAAGTTTGCGTCTGTATTGTGTTTTTTCCACACACAAAAATAGCACATATTTTTTTCATTTAAATTCAGACGACAGTCATAGAAGAAGCTAGCAAGTCAGTTCACCTGAAATGTGTTTTTGCACACGTGAATGCATGTGCATCTCTCTTTCTCTCTCCCTCTCAAAGAACAATAATCCTACACCTACGAACACCATACGTAAGGCTACATAATCTTCTAAACTAATCTAAACATCCCCCCCTGATTTTCAGGGGGGTGGGCCACTCCCTTCCCTAAACACCAATCATAGAGCCCCCTCCAGCTGCCCGCAATCCATTGACGACACCACGAACTCCGCCTTGATCCCTGCTTTTGTTCCCTCAGTTTGGAGATGGACCAACGACTTCACCACATGCTACGCCTCATCCTCCTCTGCTCGCCCCGACAGCAACCTGCTACTGCTTAGGCAAGCATCTCGTCCACCCAGTCATCAACGAGTCTACCACATATGTTGTTAGAGATATATTTGGTAGTTAGAGATTGTCCAGAATTAGATAGGAATTTTTTTCCATCTTATCTCTAGGAGGCGTCTTGCCCTCCAAGTCTGTCTTCAATATATACTCGCCCTCGATAGAAGAATACATCCACTGCATTACATCAATCCCTTTGTGTTCCCTCGTACATGCTATCAGAGCGAAAAAGACTTGAGTTCAAGAACCGGCTAGCGCAATTTTAAAATAAAAAATATCAGTACAATTTCGGTCCATGTTTAGGCATAAGGGAGCCACACGTGAGGGGGGTGTTGACGTATAAATGCATAGTCCATATTTCCTTATCGGCTTGAGCTTTTGGGTGAGCTAGCTGGTGCGTGCCATTCCAACACCGGCGTGTGCCTTCGATCACGATGTGCCCCCGGCCCTGGCAGGCCTGGTGTAGCACCTCAGCAACACCGACTTCTTCCCATCTTAGCATGCCCGGTGCTGGCAACATCGACGCATGCCTTCGTCCACGACGTGTCCCTGGGCTTCGCAAACTGGTGTGGCGCCTCGTCAACACCGTCATCTTCCTAGCGCCCAACGCTGTGCCCTAACTACGACGCTCTTGCGCCGCGACTTCACGGCCGATCGCCTCGACACCGGCCACCTCTGACTCAACATCGACCACAACGTCCCTTGCACGGCTACCTCGACCACAGCTACACCGCCTCACGCTCTCAGCTACCTCGACATCAGCACAAAGGGCTATCACCTCGCTTAAGCAACTTGGTCAACATATTCGCAACGCGACACCATCCACGACGCTCCCGCTGCGATTGCGAGAGGATGTCAGCCCGTCGGCTGCTATTCTCTCCAATCTGACCACCTACGACTCTCATGTTGTTCGCAATGCTACCGCTACGACTATGGGCGGATGTTAGGGATATATTTGGTAGTTAGAGATTGTCCAGGATTAGATATAAATTGTTTCCATCTTATCCCTAGGAGGCGTCTTGCCCTCTGATTTTTATACTCAATGTATACTCGTCCTCGAGGCTCAATAATACATCCACCGCATTATGCCGATCCCTCTCTATTCCACATATGTGACAGATCCTATGTCGCTGCTAGTGTCGTCAACTCCGTGCATTGGCGTCCCCACACAGACTCCATCGACCTTGATGTGCCCATAATCGCTCTTTCTTGGCCTGAATAGGACGATGTGATGCCGGGTTCGACACCACACCGCCTCGCCTCCTTCCCCTCATACCAAATCGAGGGACTTGTGAAAAAAGCTATGACCCAATGATAGATGGGTCCCACTTTATGGTAATTTTATGCAAGTTGATTTCCGTTGGATGGACACCAAATCCTATGTGAGTGCAAAAAGACTCATCAAAAAGAATATCTTTTTTCTTGCGGGTGCATAAAGAAAAGAATATCAACAATGATCCCGCTTTGGCCATCGCGTGAGTGCAGAAAAGAGGCATCAAGAAGAATGCATCCCGGCATCTACGTTGAAAGAGACGAGGATGTATATGCTTGAGGCAATATCCATGGTGGGTTTTGATGACGTCGACAGGTCGACCGGAGAGGAAGAGATGACGAGAGATTAGGATGGCAATCAATTCAGTTGCACCCTTGAAGTATAGATGGTGATTTCATTGATTCAATTCAATATGGTCTCTTTGGTAGAAACAAGAGTTTACTCCTCCTCCTCTCTTCACTTACCACATCATTATCAGCCAAAGTGCACCAAATCTCTACACCTAAACCCAAACCCCTCTTCTTTGCACTATATAATAAGCCAAGCTAGCTCTGCAGCTGGATCACTTGTACAAGAACACTTCACCGGCTATAGCGTAAACAAACGCAAAAAAAATGGAGGCCCTGTCATGGTGGGTTCGAGGCTTCCTCGGCAAGTACCCGGAGATCGTTGTGTCGTTCGCTTGCTTCCTGTTCCTGTTGTTCTTCAGGTATCGACGGCGGGACGGGCTGCCCACGAACTGGCCGGTGGTCGGCTCGGTGCCGGCGATCACCGTCAACGCCGGCCGCGTGCACGAGTGGCTCACCGAGTTCCTGCGCGTGGCGCCGGGGATGTCGCACGTCGCCAGGGGCCCATGGGGCTCGCCCGTGGATATCCTTATCACGGCCAACCCGGCGGACGTGGCGCATGTCTTCACGACCAACTTCGGCAACTACCCCAAGGGCGAGGAATTCGCGGCCCTGTTCGACGTGCTCGGCAACGGCATCTTCAACGCCGACGGGGATTCGTGGGCGTTCCAGCGGCGCAAAGGCGCACGCGCTGCTCTCGGACGCGAGGTTCCGCGCCGCCGTCGCCGTAAGCACAGCGCGCAAGCTCGACGGGGGGCTCGTGCCGCTCCTCGACGGCATCGCTGCCGGCGCCTCGGTCGTCGACCTGCAGGACGTGTTCATGCGCCTGACGTTCGACCTCACGGCGATGTTCATATTCGGTACGGATCCCGGCTGCCTGGCCGCTGACTTCCCGCGAGTGCCATTCGCCGCGGCCATGGACGAGGCCGAGGCGGTGCTGTTCTACAGGCACGTGACGCCCACTGCCTGGCGGAGGCTCCAGACCTACCTAAACATCGGCCATCACAAGAAGATGACCAAGGCTCAGCAGGTGCTCGACGCGTCTATCGCCGAGTTCGTCTCGCTACGGCGAGAGCGCGCGGCCAGTGCCGACGCCAACGCCGACGGAAGCGACGACGCCGCTGATCTTCTCACGTTGTACATGGCATGCCAAGACGAGCTAGGCAAGGACGGAAACGATTTCGATCGGTTCTTGCGCGACACGACGCTGAACCTCATGATCGCCGGGCGCGACACGACGAGCTCCGCCCTGACATGGTTCTTCTGGCTGCTCACCAACCACCCTACGTGGAGGCCAAGATCCTCGCCGAGCTCCGTGAGAACCTGTCGTCCGGCGGCCACCCCAGCGCCGCCGATCTGAAGCGGCTGGTGTACCTGCACGCGGCCCTCTCGGAGTCGCTCCGGCTGTACCCGCCGGTGCCGTTCGAGCACAAGGCGGGAGCGCGGCCAGACACGCTGCCGAGCGGGCCGGCCGTGCGGCCTACGAGGAGGGTGATCGTGTCGTTCTACTCGATGGGACGCATGGAGTCGGTGTGGGGCGAGGACTGCCTGGAGTTCCGGCCGGAGCGGTGGCTGACGGCGGCGGGGCGGCTGCGGCACGAGCCGTCGTACAAGTTCGTGGCGTTCAACGTGGGGCCCCGGACGTGCCTGGGCAAGGACCTGGCGTTCACGCAGATGAAGGCCGTCGTTGCGGCCGTCCTGCCGCGGTTCCGGGTGGAGGTCGCCCCCGGTGCCGTGGTGAGGCCCAAGCTGTCCATCATACTCCACATGAAGGACGGGCTCAAGGTGAGGGTTTACAAGAGGCAAGACGATGCCCGCTAGGGCTACGTACATACCTATACCGATGCTCGCAAGTCCCATGTGCATGCGCATTGCATGGCAAACCGTATACTACATGTAATCCCTCTGTCCCACCATATAAAATGTTTTTGCAAGCCATTTTAGCTTGTAAAAACGTCTTATATCATGGGATGAGAATATTATTGTGTGTAAATGTGTTAGGTCACTACTTATGATCAAAATAGATGATCCAACTTTCTATTAAAGTTAATATAAAGTTGAGTCATTTATTTTAGAACGGAGGGAATAGTTGTTTGTGTGTGTATCAATGTGTATACAAAGGAATAAGTAAATAAATGTGTATATCAACGGAACATATGGAAATAAAAAGGAAATAAAGAAAATAAGTGTGTATACCAACAGAACATACGGAAAAATGGTTGGAACAGAATGGCCTAAGTGGACTAATGATCATGATCGAGCATGCAGTCTGATCTGGGGGGCGGGGAGGGGGGATTACGAATTTTCGCTGATCTGGTGCCCAGATTGATCAACTGGGATATGAATGCATGCATAGTGCAAGTGAAAGCTAGACTTGTAGTACAACTGTACCTCCTCTGCCTGCGTGTGCCCGAGGTGGGTGCCATAGGGCGTGTTTGATTCCCTGGGTAGCTTTAGGCTGCATGGCATTAGGGATGCTGGGTGAGGGCATCTTCAGCCGCGCCCCAGGAAGGCCTCTCCAGGCGATTTTTTAGCGTCGACGCCAAAAAAACGGCCCAGTCGCGTCCCAGGAGCCTGATTTTCGCCGGCTTGGGCGAAAACAAGCGCCAGACCCAGCGAACCCGCCTTGTTGGCGCCCGAGGCGAAACGTTTTTAAGCGAAAAAAAGGCAGCGTGACCGCCGTCCAGCGACTTCGCCTTTCCCCCCAATGGCCTCGGTTGGCGAAACGCTTCCCGGAGAGCGGCGGCGGCAACCGGCCGCCGCCGTTCGCTCATGAGTCCTGCTCTGTTCAGCGAACATCCGGCACCGCGCGGACATGCGCCCGCGAACCAACAGGGGTGGAGGCTTCGCCGGGAGTGCCCATTCCCCGTTGCCCGACGCCGCGGCGAAGCCGAGGTAGCCGAGGAGGTCGAGATCGTCAGGCGTGTCCCTCACCGACGCGCTCGCCTTCGATCGCCGCCGACAACCACGCGGCTGGGCGGCGTATTTCGAGCCGCCAGCAGCAGCGCTATGGCGTCCACCAACGGCGCGCCGTGGTCGTGGCAGCGAAACGATGGCGCCACCTCTGGTGGGCGTCTCACCGCACTCGGCGTGCTCACGTACCTCGAGGGCGTAAACGACCCGCCGTTAAGCGTACCACGGCGAGGGTGGCGCCCGGCCAGCAGCACGACGCTGGCCGGGCCATGGGCACCAAGGAGGTTCGGCGCTTCCTCTTCTTCCTCCTCATCACGCTCTTCTTCCCATTCCTCCGGCTCTCGGCGCGCTTTCGGGCGTCAAGGCCGAGCCAGGCGGAGACGCCCTTTCGGCCAGCGCACTTTCGCAGCGCGGCATCGTCATCAACGAGGCGGCGCGCCTCGTCCTCGTCGGCTCCTCGCGCTTCGTCAAGCCAAAGGCGGTGCGGGGCTGGCGCAGTGAAAGCGGGCGGGGCTGGCGCCGTGAAGGCGGAGTTCGGCAACGGCGGCAGCGGTCCTCGAATGGCGCGCAGACTCCATTGCGTTGGAGAAGGCGCGCCGGGAGAAGGAGAAGGAGCGCCAGGTGTGCCGCCCTACGCCGCTTCGAGGGGCAAGCGCCGACGCGGCGAGGAAAGGCGGGTCGTCGTCTTATCACGGCGACGGCCCGGCACGACGACGACGACGCGCTTCGCCGCTGTTCGCCAAGGCGACGCGGCGAGGGGTCAGCAGGGCACCAGCGTCAAGGAGGAGAAGGCCGACGGCGACGATGGCGGCGGCAATGGCGGCGACTTCAGCCCTTTTCTTTTTAGATTAGGTTAATGTAATGTTTGGGCCAATTTCGTGAAACTTTCCATGGTTGGCGAAATTTAACTAGTTTTTATCATAACCCGGCTGAGCGATTTTTTTTTTTTTAAATCTGGCGCTTTGGGGGCGGCCACAGTGTGGCCGGCGGTACGGGGACCGACTTCGCCAAGGGCCATTTGTTGCGCCGTCTCACCCCCAGGCGGCGCTTCTAAACTTCCCCTGGGGGGCCAACGGCTGGAGATGCCCTGAGTGTGGCCTGACTGAGCCGATGCAACGATGAGCCGAGATGAGTGTTTGGTAAAACTTGTATGAGATGGCTGGCTGTACGTGCAGGTTCTTCAAAATATAGGTGAAATCAGAAAGGAAAGTGGATCAGGCATGGGATCTGGGGCTCGATGACTACAGATGGCCTGATAGTGGATCCTCGCTTGAGACAGCCCGAGGTGTCAGGATCCGCCGTGCAGCGCTTGGACAAGGGCGAACAAGGCCGGCAGCGGCGCTTGACCAGGCCGGTTGCGACGGCGCTTGACGAGGGCGCGGCGGCGGAGGAGCTTGACGAGGGCACGGCGATGGTGGCGCTTGACGGGGGCGCGGGGGCGGCGGCGTTGATGAGGGCACGGCGGCGCTTGGTCCGCAGAGACCGAACGAGGGACCAGAAAAGCGAAGGAACAAGCCTGTACGAGAGCTACGCTCGATCCCTGCGTTTCCCTCAGCCTGGCTGAGAGGCCCATTTTTGCATCCACCGGACCAAGCTGAAAAGCTCATGCGGGATACCAAACAGCAGAAAATTGCATGGTGGATGCGAGCCACATGCAACGCAGCTAACCAAACACCCCCATAATGCTGCTTGTGTTGCACAAGTCCAGATGGGTTATGTGAAGAGTAACCTCACAAAGCATATTAGTCCCAAGTTCTTCTATGCACATGAGCTGCAGCAGTTGAACGAGGTGAGAGTTTTGCATACTAAGTCCTGTGACAATCTTGCTGATATGTTCACTAAATCATTACCGGCATCAACCTTAGAAAGGTGTGTGCGTGGAATCGGTATGATGAGACTTAGAGAGATGCAAGGTTCAGGGGGAGAAACTTCACAAACTCGTCGCTAAAATCTCAATCCTGATGATCGAGTACTCAACTTGATGGTTGAGTGGATTTTACTCTTTTTCCCTTGAGTGAGTTTTCCTGATGTTTCTCACATGAGGTTTTTGACGAGGCAATTCGCGCAATACAACAACGTATACTATGTGCTCTTTCTCCATATTTTTTCCCACTGGGTTTTTCGGAGTTTTGAGGCATGGATATACGGATAATTACCCAAGGGGGAGTGTTGGGAAACCGGGGCCACCGAGGGGGTGGCGGCAGCCTCGTGCGTATCGCACGGGCTAGCCCCTCCCGTTTCCCCCACTTTACGTTAAGTGGGTACTTATCCCTTGACCCCCTAGTCCCTATATAAAGCAACGAGAAGCCATCATTATAAACCCTAATCGTTGATTAATAAAGCTGGTCTCCTCCATATCTCTCTGTGTCATTTACTTTCGTGTGTTATTACTTCGCCCGTCTCTGACGCCGCCCTTGCTCCGCAACCTCGGGACCCGGACTACTTGGCGGAGTTGCGGAACAGTATCCACTTATAACAATTGAATGAGGCTGGTGTAGTGGCTGGGAGGTGCGTGCCTAATGCGCCAGGTCGATGGTTCGAATCCCGGGTACTGAGTTGGTACTGACTTGGTATCAATTCGTTACGATGTGTTAAAGTATGGTAGTTTCCTGCAATTAACTCCCTACATATAGTACGTCCGTGCATGGTATAGCAGCTTTGAATCGATCAGCTCAGCGTGGTTGCTTGGTTTGGTTTGGCTTCTCGCTACTTCTTCAAGTACGAAAATTCTATACTCTCTTCGTTTTTATTTACACTACATACTAGACTTGACTGAAGTCTTATAGAAAGCAATGTAAATATTTACCATAACAAATTTATACGATGTGAAAGTACATTCAATAATGAATCTAATGATATTGATTTGTTATAGTATATGTTTATTTTTGTTTAGAAACTTTGTTAAAGTTTATAAAGTTTGACTTTGACCAAAGCTAATACGTAGACGAACTAAAAAGGATGGGAGTACCTACGAACAACCTACGTAACTTTTCATAAACTCTCTTCTCTCCCCCTAAAAAATAAGACAAGAATTTACCTGGGGTGAGGCCCAGCCGCTAATTCCGGCCTAATTACTTTGTTCCACCTCTTCCCGTAAGATAAATTACCTACAAACTGTGCGTAGGTGTAGCAAAGCTCAATAAGCTCCTTGCTCAACACAGCATATACGTATGCATGCATGTATATGCGAAAAAAATATTTATTTGATCCATTAGTTATATCACCACCAAAGTAAATGCCACTTGGGTGATCGGCGCCGTTGCCACAATGAACAACGCGCCTCCGACAAGGGTTAGGATTTTGAAGTAGTTTTTAGATCTAGTTTGCCTTGTGAAACGTGAAAACTATCTACGAACGTCACATAGCTCGCATGGCCCTGTATCCGTCGGGAACTTTAGGAGATACCGTTAAATGACTGGCGTCCGACTGAATGTTGGCAGACACGTTCGAGCGTGTCCACAAACATTTGAAAGCGTTTGTTTGATGGAGATGTCGGAGATGTCCAAGGGGCGTCGATGGCTAGAGAATGCGCTTGGCACCCTGGTGCACCTGGTGTATTTCGACCTACATTGGCTCACTTAGAAATTTTGGAAAGAAAACATCTAACAAACATAGCATGGATATGTGAGAGGATTTGTGGCATGCATGTGCGGGGGCACCGAGCCCCTCGCGCGTGCTTTTTGTTTTGGAATCTGATTTTTAATCTTTCATATTTTTTGTTTTGGTCAAAGTTCATGACGTTTGACTTTAGAAAAATTTTATATGCGGACTAAAAAGGACAGGATGGAGTACTAGTGTACTACACTGCCCTACTACACATACAACACAAATTGAATAGATACCAAACATGTACTAGTATTGTAGCGCCCGGATAATTAGGCTACAGTAAAACTCTACTAATGATGCCACGTCACCTCCGTTACTATTGCTAATTCCTCGTTAGTTCAAAAAACCGATTCAAAATTCAAATTCCAAATATGGCATACATCAAAAGTTTTTAAATATTAAAAACAAAATGTTCGGGTTGTGCCAGTTAATGCATAGATGGTTATGATGAAGAATCCACATTTTTATATAATGAATAAATGCTCTAAAAAGGTTTAAACGGTAGCAAAAACATTATTTCGATGTCTTTGGTATTTTATAAACACTAAACTATTTTAGTTTGGGTTAAAACCTTTTGTGGCTGAGGGTTATTTTGAAACATTATTTTAGGAGCTATGGTCATATTTTACTAAGTAAAATTAATGTGGAATTAAAATTAAAACAGAAAAGAAAAGTCAAAAGAAAAATAATAAAAGAAAACAAAAGGAACCCCACCTCTCTCCTGGACTAGGTGGCCCAACTGCCACCCTGCATCAGCCAACCGCCTCGAAAGCAGGCCGCCCACCTAACCCACTCCCTTAACCCCTACAGGCGAAAAACCCTAACCCCTCCCCCACTTCACACGACGCCTTTACTCCTCTCCCCACGTTTCTCTCCCCCTCTGCTCGATCTGGATCGGATCGACCCCGATCCCGTCGCCACCGACGCCCCGCGGCCTCCCGCCGTCCCGAACCATTTAACGCCCGGCGCTCCGCCCCCACCAGACGCTTCGCCCGTCTTCCCGCCTCTACTTCGCCAGATCACGCGCGCTCCCGTCCTCCTTCGACGCTACGCCGACGCCGCGCCGTCGTCCATCACCCCGACTCGCCGGGCCACCTCAACGGAGCACCGCCGCCTCGACCTCGCCCGTCCTCGTCCTCCTCCCCATGGGTCGCCCCCGAGCCCGCTGCCTTGGACCCTACAGCTCCAATGTGAGCCGCCGTCCGTTTCCCTCGCTGCGTTTTGCTTGCGTCCACAGCATCGTTTGGCCGCGAGCCGGACTCCGCCACCGCGCCGTCCCGCAAGCCGCGTTGCTCCTCCTGCTCGCCATGGTCGCACCGAGGAGCCTCCGCCTTCTCGTCATGACCTCGCGCTCCCGTCGTCCGCTGCCGCCTGCTGCATGTCGTAGCGTTCTCCTCGCCGGCTCGCAGCCGGAGCTCAACGCCCAGCGTCTTTGGCGCGCGCCAAGTACCGCCCGTGTTACCCGGTCGGTGCGCCACGGGTTAGCGCCCGGGTCGCCGATGCCCATAACCGTCGCCTGCTAAACCCTCCGCCTATGACGCTGGGGCCCCACGAACAAAAAAAGAAGATAAAAAAAAGTAAATAAATAAATAATTAAAATATTAATTAATTAATTAAAGAATTAATTAACTTAATTAATCCTAATTAGTTAACCTAATTAATTGTAGTTAATAAACCTAATCATTTTAGTTAGACTAACTAAACCTGATTAGTTAGTCTTAGACAATGACAACCGGGACCCACCATCAGATTGACCCGGTCAACATTTGTTGATCGCCGACGGCAACATGACATCATGTCGATGTCATAAATCGATTCAATTAAATTAAATTCGAAATTAATAAAATCTTTAGAAAATCATATCTTTTAATCAGAACTCGGATTAAAATATTTTCAACATGAAAGTTGCTTTCGAACGACGGGACGAACCCGACACGCAGCCCGCTCGTTCGCCACGCACCTAACATATCAAACCTGCAACATTTCACCTCAGGTTCATCCGTCTCTAAACGCTTGAAACATCGGGGATACTTTCCGGTTGTTTTCCCCTTCGCCAAGATCACCTCCTGCTATGCGTTAGGTCACCTCTAGCACCGGTATTGCCGCTCTTGCTTTGTGTTACATTTGATTGCTCATATTTATTGTGTTCCCCTCCGCTACTTCTTTTCCGGTAGACTCGAGCCCGTCATTGGCCGATGTTCGTGTGTTCGACTACGGAGTTGACGACCCCTCCTTGTCTGAGCAACCAGGCAAGCCCCCCCCTTGATCACCAGATATCGCCTATTCTACTTTATACTGCTTGCATTAGAGTAGTGTAGCATGTTACTGCTTTCCGTTATTCCTATCCTGATGCATAGCCTGTCCTTGCTACCATTGTTGTTACCTTTTACCGCTATCCTCTTGTTTAGCATAGGATGCTAGTGTTCCATCAGGTGGCCCTACACTCTTGTCCGTCTGCCATGCTATACTACTCGGGCTGTGATCACTTGGGAGGTGATCACGGGCATATACTATATACTTTACACTATTACATTACACCGTGATATCGTTGTTGGAGATGAAATTTGAAAGGACGGGTGGCTCCATCCGGTAGAGGTGGGCCTGGGTTCCACGGCCCCATTTGTTACTTTTAATGGCGGAGGCGGCAGGGCAGGTTGAGACCACCTAGGAGAGAGGTGGGCTTGGCCTGGTCGGCGTCAGCGGATACTTAACACGCTTAACGAGATCTTGGTATTTGATCTGAGTCCAGCCATTTGGTCTATATTTCGCACTAACCATCTACGCGGGAGTAGTTATGGGTATCCCGACGTGGTAGTATCGGTGAAGCACTTTCGTGACGCTGGCCGGCGAATCGGCGGCGCTTGGCGCGGATTGGGCTGGGCAGCCTGTAGGCTAGGTCTGCTTCCGGCCACAGACGTGCATAGCGTCTTGAGGTGTGCTAAGGGGCGATGGGCCTGCACTTCAGGCGCTTAGGTTTAGACCGCGTCTTGACCTCTGTTGAGCCTAGGTGGGGCTGCGACGTGTTGATCTTCCGCGGCGGGCATGACCCGGAGAAAGTGTGTCCGCCAAATGGGATCAAGCGTGTTGGGTTATGTGGTGCACCCTGCAGTGAAGTTAATCTATTCGAATAGTCGTGATCTTGTAATGTGACGACTTGGAGTTGTACCTTGACCTTATGACAACTAGAACCGGATACTTAATAAAACACACCCTTCCAAGTTCAGATACAACCCGGTGGTCGCTCTCTCTCGTGGTTACGAGGAGGGATCGCCGGTAGGATTATTGCTATGTGATGCTACTTGGAGGACTTGATCTACTCTCTTCTACATGTTGCAAGACGGAGGCTGCCGAAGCGTAGTCTTCGGCTGTGATTAGCTATCCTCTCTTATTACGGCATTCTGCAGTTCAATCCATCGATATGGCCCTTTACACATATATCCATGCATATGTAGTGTAGCTCCTTGCTTGCAGTACTTTGGATGAGTACTCACGGTTGCCTTGTTCCCCTTTTCCCCTTTCTTTACCCGATTGCTGCAACCAGACGATGGAGCCTGTGGAGTCAGACGCCACCGCCGATGACGACTACTACCCCTCGGAGGTGCCTTACTACTACGCAGTCCTCAATGATTTACCTAATTCGGAGTAGTTTAGGAGGATCCTGCAGGAGGTCGCGCCTTCTTTCGATCTCAGATCCCGGGGCCTGCGGCTAGCCTTCTTAAGGCAACCTTGTTTAACTTATGTCTGCAGACTCGGATATTGTTGCTTCCGCTGACCTCGTCTATGATCGAGCACTTGTATTCGAGCCCTCGAGGCCCCTGGCTTGTATTATGATGCTTGTATGACTTATTTATGTTTTAGAGTTGTGTTGTAATATCTTCCCGTGAGTCCCTGATCTTGATCGTACACATTTGCGTGCATGATTAGTGTACGATTGAATCGAGGCGTCTGAAGATGGTATCGAGCCTTGCTGTAGGGAATCCCCCTTCCTAACTCTTTGGCCGAAGTCGAGTCTAGACATTACAAAACTTTTACTGACATGGCTGTGTGTCTTACGGGCCCACGTCGCCATTGGGTGGTATTAGGATCTTTTATTCCTCATCTATACTCTGGGACTCTGATCTCTCTTCTATTCGGGTTAAATGATTTCACTAAAAACAGAACTAACTTTAGGTTCTCGAAAATACTTTCTCCCAGAGAGCCCCTCACTCCTGATGATCGTTTGCTACACCAGAAGATTCCGAAGATACTCGCTGAAGTTCTCTCGAGACTTTGTGCCCACTTCTTTTGCAATTCCCTACCACCGATAAATCCTTATGGATAACTTATTGCCCTTATCATTCTTACATTCATCCCTAGCTGCTCTTGTTATTACAAGATGCATCGAATTGTTCTTTGACTTTTAAGAATCTTTTGAGCCATTGCATTGCGAGATCTTTGCCACATGAATACCCTCTATGGATAATTCCTCACACTTATCGAGTATCCATTCTTTCACCGTTGTTCATGTGTTTCACAATGGTCTTGAAATACTATTCAATCCTCCAAAAATCCTTAGTAGCTTATTGCTTTCTGCGCAATACTTATGCGCTTACATTATGGATGCTCCCATATCACTAGCAATATTCATTAGTATCTTTTGACACCGTCATTTTGATCCTATTGATCACGTAATGTGACGCACACAATCATCTATCAACCCTTCTAAATTATCTTTCACCTTTCGGGCGTCATTTTGAACATGAGCTGGTTCTCGACAAACTATTTGTCGTCAATTGTGCCTCTGGTCTATACAACTTATCCATCCTTGATCGGGCGTGCCTTACGATCCTTTGTTTTGGAAATCATAATTCCTTGGTTAATCTAAGCATCGAATTATTCCGATGTTCTATAATATGATGCTCGTGCATTCTTTCTTCCTCTGATGGAGTACCGATACTCACATCAGCTCCGTTGTGGATCACTCGATCCATTTTTGGATTGTTATCCGACAGTGTCCTTCATATTCAATCACCTTGTGAGTTCTTCCCCTGATACATATTGCCTCCGTAAATTGTATCATGCTTGGCCAACCATGCTACGCTTCGAGCTGGTGGTATTTACTATTGAAGCTTGTGGTATATGTTTCCACGATACTCGACGGGTTGAACCTATGCCTTCCTTTTTATATGTGTGAACTCGGAAGTTTTCACGAGTCATACTCATACGGTATTTCACCAGGTAAAACTTTCAACACTAATGCCTTTATCAAAGCGAGAAGTGAATGGAAGGTTATACATTGAAGAAGTGGGAGTCGACCTTGAACTTGTGTTCATGCCCATGGACACGATGTAGATCTTATCATTAAAGCTTCTCTTAAATTAATTACTCCTTTGGTATAAGTTCATCTTATATCACGGGATGCGGCCTTTTGCAATCGTGGTTCCGACCATGTTCTCTTTTTAAATACCATTTCTCGTGCAAGTTTAAGCACTTGTCTTACGTAGAGCAATACCCAGTCCAACTTCTACTTTGATCTCATCATGAGTATTACCCCGGTATCTCGAGATTATCATGGAGCGCATAACTTCTTATGAGTTCTTCATCAAGTGCTACATTCCAACGATTCCAATTTTTCACGGGCTCACGAGTTATTAAACACTCAAAGACACCAATAAGCGAACCAGTCCGCACTATGGTTCAACAACTCTTCGGTGAAAAGCTTCTATAAGTGCACGAAGTTTGTACCCGATCACATCATTCCTAGCCTGATCGGCTATATCATTATCATGCTAAATTTTAACTGTGCTACCGGGTCCTTCTTCTCGGAGCACAAATTTCGACGGTGAGCTAATCTTACAATCGATCTTACTCGTCATACCGTTTGACCTTGTACGACAAGCTTGATTTCGAGTTTGTGTCGTACCCATGGTTCCAATGGCTTTTGGCTTCATCATTCCTTTGACTTGATGTCGTCGCTGATTGATTACTTCTTCATGAAATATGTCAAAAAATGTGTCGTGATCCTCATCAACCTTATGAGCTCTTCCAGGATATCAATTGAATTCATGATGAGAAATACCATCCTTGCTCTCGATGATTTGTGTTATCATCGACCACTCGATGCCTTCCCTCGACACAAACTTGTTCGTGTTTTGTGTTATACCTTGAGTTCCTTGCTACCCAGCATTGTTCTTCTTTACCTTGGAATATTACCACCTTTTATGTCAAGAATGTCGTGGGAATTTCACCACCTCTTAAGAATTCTTGGTATGGTGATACTCCTCACCATCATCATTCTTCCTTGGTCATCGTGTTGATTCCTAACAGGGTACCAACAAGTGAGCGGTGCTATTTGGATTCCGCCCTTTCTAGCAACCCTATTGCTTTGAAGTTAATGGTCGGTCGTTCATTCTTAGACTATTGATTATTGAATCACCATTCCAATGTTGGCCGTGCAACCCAGCCCATATTTGGTGCACCTTTCAACCATTGTTAAATTGTGTATGTTTTCCTCGAGCATACATAAATATATCATTTTGACCTGACAAATGTTATCTCCTTGCTCACATAATTGTGGAAATCCATCCTTTGGAAATCTTGATGAATTGTCGCTGAGTTCATCAGCCACCTCCTTGCCCTCTCCTTGATTTAATGATGAACTCTTGTTTTGGAACTCTCTTCCATAGTTCGTTCCCCGAGAGTCTTACGATGTCACCTCGTTAATTTGTGTCGCACCTTTTCTTCTCAGGCATCCCGAGCACGAGGTATCTAACACCAATCGAGCTAAATCTCGGTCAGATATGATGGTTGGAACATATTTCCAAGAGTTATAACAATGGTCTTTATGTGACCCGGTAAGGTGATGTCGTACCTAGCACACCTGACCGGAGGCCCTATTGTTATAGTTTCCTTTTAACAAGGTTATCTATTCTTCCATGAGGATGAGGTTAGACTTATTTTATAAGTTGTTCTGATGAATCCTTTGAGTATTAAAGTCTGATTTTTTAAAGACCATGTCAATGCTATCTTGAAGCATGTCCATGGTACTCAGATTTTCAACAAAAACATTTGAAGCCCAATGCTAAATGTTTCTGCTTCGATTATCCAAACACCAATCGTATGGGTATGGTCATCAAATTCCTCTCCCCTTACCTAAATGGTTATCCATTCTATATCCTGTCATGGATATCTTGCTCTGCTTGTCCTTGGGAAGGATATGCCCCGAAATGTGTTTAAACACATTTTCCTTTCCATTGTTACCCATTTAACCCGGTAATCACCTTTCCTTTCCTTTGGTTTGCTTAACCCTTCTTGTGATCTATATTATATAAGCGGTAGTAATCTTACGCTTATGTAAAGCACGTTAGTGTACAATAGTGCCGATGAAGACCACATTTCTCTTTGTTGATGACATTTCGGTAGCCAACGACGGACGGGAACTTTGCCTATTGGCCCGCCTCGTTTAACGAGCAGGAAAATGGTTCTCTTCGGCCCTCGCCCTTGGTATCGATGTTGTTGCCGACATAACTGACAGGCTACCCTCTGACACGCCTTACTATCATGACCGTGCAAGATGTCGGCCCCCTTCCTACTTTCAACCACATGGTGGGCCCATAACCCAGTTCCACAAGATCGAAACCTGACTCTCCACATGCACCCCATTCCCAAAGTTATTCCTCCAGCGTGGACTCGTATGTAATTCATGAGCCACCTTCCGATGAGATCATCAATTCGGCATCGGAAACAATAATTATTCTGTTGCTTGAAACCCCTTTCACCTTCCCGACTAGGCATTAAGCGATTGCACGGCTGCTGAAACTTCTTGTTGGACCTTCCAACTTTACTCTCGATGTGTTCTATTTGTTCAACTCGAGAGGTACTCATATGCTCATTCATGGGTTAATCCCGGGTTATTACCCTTATAGCATTACGTCATTTCCGATCTACCCGTGACCTATTCGTGAAATGCGATGGAGTTTCCGAAGAAAGGATGCCGACTTCATCTTAATGACCTGAAGCAGAAAAATGAAGACATCAATGTATTGGATCGACCACTTCGAGAAGAGCAACTATGACTGAGAAGAATCGTTAGGTTTTTCGCTACCAACACCTTTCCCCCCTTACTCCACCGCTTAAATCTCGGGACGAGATTTCTTGTAGTGGAGGAGGGTATGACGCCTTGGGATAATTAGGCTACGATAAAACTACGCTAATGATGCCACGTCACCTCCGTTACTATTGCTAATTCCTTGTTAGTTCAAAAAACCGATTCAAAATTCAAATTCCAAATATGGCATACATCAAAAGTTTTCAAATATTAAAAACAAAATGTTCGGGTTGTGCCAGTTAATGCATAGATGGTTATGATGAAGAATCCACATTTTTATATAATGAATAAATGCTCTAAAAAGGTTTAAACGGTAGCAAAAACATTATTTCGATGCCTTTCGTATTTTATAAAACACTAAACTATTTTAGTTTGGGTTAAAACCTTTTGTAGCTGAGGGTTATTTTGAAACGTTATTTTAGGAGCTATGGTCATATTTTACTAAGTAAAATTAATATGGAATTAAAATTAAAACCGAAAAGAAAAGTAAAAAGAAAAATAATAAAAGAAAACAAAAGGAACCCCACCTCTCTCCCCTGGACTAGGTGGCCCAACTGGCCACCCCAGACCAGCCGGCCGCCCGAGTAGGCCGGCCCACCTAACCCACTCCCTTAACCCTCCCTGGGCGACAAACCCCAACCCCTCCCCCACTTCACACGACGCCCACTCCTCTCCCCACGTTTCTCTCCCCTCGGCTCGACTCGATCCTGCCGCCACCGACGCCTGCGGCCTCCCCGCCGTCCCACGAACCACCTTAACGGCGCAAGGCGCCCCATGTCACCTGCGTCTCCTGCCTCTTGCCCGGAGACCGCCAGACCGCCACCGTCCTCCTCACGGGCCTTGACGCGCCGCCTCGACGCCGTGCCGTCCATCATCCCGACTTCGCCGGGCCACCTCAGCAGCACCACCGCCTCGACCTCGCCCGTCCTCGTCCTCCTCCCCATGGGTCGCCCCGAGCCCGCGCCTTGGACCCTACGGCTCAATGTGAGCCGCCGTCCGTTCCCCTCCCTTGCGTTTTGGCCGTCCACAGCATCGTTTGCCTTGAGGCCGGACTCGACCACTGCTGTCGTCCAAGACGCGTTGCTCCTCCCGCCGCCTCGTGTCGCACCGAGGAGCCTCCGCCCCTCTAAATCGCCTCAAGGCCTCGCGCTGTCGCCCACAGCCGCCTGCTGCATGTCGGCCTCCCATGCTCCGCCGATAGCCTCGGCCGGAGCTCAACGACGTCTTTGGCGCCCGCATCCACCAACCGCCCGTGTTACCGGTGGCCCATGAAGAAGCGCCTGCCCATAACTGCAGCGCCCGCTAGGCCCTCTGCCTATGACGTTGGGGCCCCACGCCCAGAACAAAAAAAAGAAGATAAAAAAAGTAAATAAATAATTAATTAAAATAATTAAAATATTAATTAATTAATTAAAGAATTAATTAACTTAATTAATCCTAATTATTTAACCTAATTAATTGTAGTTAATAAACCTAATCATTTTAGTTAGACTAACTAAACCTGATTAGTTAGTCTTAGACAATGACAACCGGGACCCACCATCAGATTGACCCAGTCAACATTTGTTGACTGCTGATGTTAGCATGACATCATGCTGATTTCATAAATCCATTTTCGAATTAAATTAAATAATTAATTAAATTCCAGAAATTAATAAAATCTTTAGAAAATCATATCTTTTAATCTGTAACTCGGATTAAAATATTTTCAACATGAAAGTTGCTCAGAACGACGGGACGAACCCGGATACGCAGCCCGTTCGTCCGCCACGCACCCCTAACATATCAAACCTGCAACATTTCACCTCCGGTTCATCTGTCTGGAAACGCGAAACATCGGGGATACTTTCCGGTTGTTTTCCCCTTCGCCAAAGATATCACCTCTGTTGCGTTAGGTCACCTCTAGCACCGGTATTGCTGCGTCTTGCTTTGTGTTACATTTGATTGCTCGTTATTTATTGTGTTCCCCCCTCAGATTTACTTCTTTCCGGTAGACTCCGAGCCCGCTGCTGATGTTCGTGTGTTCGACTACGGAGTTGACGACCCCTCCTTGTCTGAGCAACCAGGCATGCCCCCCCCCCTTGATCACCAGATATCGCCTATTCTACTCTATACTGCTTGCATTAGAGTAGTGTAGCATGTTCTTGCTTCCGTTATTCCTATCACGATGCATAGCTTTGTCCTTGCTACTAATGTTGTTACCTTTACACCTATCCTCTTGTTTAGCATAGGATGCTAGTGTTCCATCGGTGGCCCTACACTCTTGTCCGTCTACCATGCTATACTCATCGGGCTGTGATCACTTGGGAGGTGATCACGGGCATATACTATATACTTTACACTATTACATTACGTGATATCTTGTTCGGAGATGGAAATTTGAAAGGACGGTGGCTCCATCCCGCAGAGAGGTGGGCTGGGTTCGACGGCCCCGATCGTTACTTTGTGGGCAGAGCGACAGACAGGTTGAGACCACCTAGGAGAGAGGTGGGCCTGGCCTGGTCGGCGTTCGCGGATACTTAACACGCTTTAACGAGATCTTGGTATTTGATCCGAGTCCGGCCATTTGGTCTATACGCACTAACCATCTACGCGGGAGTAGTTATGGGTATCCCGACGTCGTGGTATCACCGTAAAGCACTTCATGACGTCCAACGATCGAGCGTTGGCCACGCCGGATTGGACCGGGACGCCTGTTGGGGTCTCTGCCTTCAGCGACGCAACGTGCAGGTTTGCTAAGGGCGATGGGCCTGCACTGCGGCGCTTAGGTTTAGACCGCGTCTTGACCTCTGTTGAGCCTAGGTGGGGCTGCGGCACGTGTTGATCTTCCGCGGCGGGCATGACCCAGAAAGTGTGTCCGCCAAATGGGATCAAGCGTGTTGGGTTATGTGGTGCACCCTGCAGTGAAGTTAATCTATTCGAATAGCCGTGATCTTCGGTAACAGGGCGACTTGGAGTTGTACCTTGACCTTATGACAACTAGAACCGGATACTTAATAAAACACACCCTTCCAAGTGCGGATACAACCCGGTGGTCGCTCTCTCTCGTGGTTACGAGGAGGGATCGCGGGTAGGATTATTGCTATGTGATGCTACTTGGAGGACTTTAGTCTACTCGCTTCTACATGTTGCAAGGCGGAGGCTGCGAAGCGTAGTCTTCACGAGGATTAGCTATCCCTCTTATTACGGCATTCTCGCGATTCGGTCCGCGATATGGCCCTTTACACATATATCCATGCATATGTAGTGTAGCTCCTTGCTTGCAGTACTTTGGATGAGTACTCACGGTTGCCTGTTCCCCTTTTTCCCTTTCTTTACCCGATTGTCGCAACTGCACGATGGAGCCTGTGGAGCTGTGACGCCACCGTCGATGACGACTACTACCTTTGAGGTGCCTACTACTACGCAGCACTTCGATTTGACGACTGGAAGTAGTTTAGGAGGATCCTGGCGGGGAGGCTGCGCCTCTTTCGATCATGTATCCCGATTCGTGCTAGCCTTCTTAAGGCAACCTTGTTTTAACTTATGTCCGTACTCAGATATTGTTGCTTCACCGACTTCGTCTATGATCGAGCACTTGTATTCGAGCCCTCGAGGCCCCGGCTTGTATTATGATGCTTGTATGACTTATTTATGTTTTAGAGTTGTGTTGTGATATCTTCCGTGAGTCCACGATCTTGATCGTACACATTTCGTGCATGATTAGTGTACGATTGAATCGAAGGCGTCACAAGTATTTCTATTCTCCATTTATTACATACTAGTCCATCATGTAGATGCATAATATGCATGCATGCATGCATACGCATGAAAAAGAATAGTTGACTATAATACGAAGGGCCAACGCCACATCAACCGTGATACCTAAGGCTGGTCATAGTGGGGAGTAACTTAGACTAGTGTCATATGCATGACACTAGTTTAAGTTACTACCTTCATAATGCAAAGTAACATGATAGTAGTGTCATAGATGGCTTCATTTATTAGCTTGTAGACTTATCTTGTCTTGGGAACCGCTATGTTACAGTAACATATTATGTTACCACCTCATATTAAATACTTGCCACATAAGCAAAAATTTCTTGGAGTGCGCTATGTTACTAGCTAAGTTATTCCCACTATGACTAGCCTAACCCCTGATGCATGCATCTACAAGAAGACACCAATGCATCCCCCGCAATGTCGAAGGGATCATGCATTGGAGGAGGGAAGAACCGGAGTGCATGAAAAAGAATAATTGACTATAATTAATGCGAAGGTTCTCCTCCATCACCTCGGATGGGTTGGCGTGGGGGGAAATGTCTTCTTTTTTAATTTTTGGACCGTGTCTATAAATCATATATTACTGGTTTACTAGGGAAAGGTGAAGCACACCGTCCATCAAGCCTAACACTCATAACCGCAGGCCATACACTATTAACTGGGGCTCGGACAAAGATTCGGTAATCCGATGGCAATGCTGCAGAACACCTCGGATTGATATGTCCCAAAAGGCGTTAATTCTTGCACCTGCCTCTTGGTGAATTTCATGTTGGTGACTGAAAGGGATCGAGAAGAGGTGTCTAGAGGGGGGTGATTAGACACTAAGTACCAAAAGTTGCAGTTTTTAACTTCTTTAAGTTCAAGTGGAGTTTAGGCACAAGTTTAACAGTCTCAATACATAACAAGCAAGCATGCAACGAGTATATGAGCAGCGGAAAGTAAAGCATGCAACTTGCAATAATGTAAAGGGAAGGGTTTGGAGGATTCAAACGCAATTGGAGACACAGATGTTTTTGTCATGGTTCCGATAGGTGGTGCTATCGTACATCCACGTTGATGGAGACTTCAAACCATGAAGGGTAGCAGTTGCTTGAGTCCACAGACGGCTCCATCCATGAAGGGTCCACGAAGAAGCAACCTTGTCTATCCCACCATGGCCGCCGCCCACGAAGGACTTGCCTCACTAGCAGTAGATCTTCACAGTAAGCGATCTCCTTGCCCTTACAAACTCCTTGGTTCAACTCCACAATCTTGTCGGAGGCTCCCAAGTGACACTCTAGCCAATCTAGGAGACACCACTCTCCAAGAAGTAACAAATGGTGTGTTGATGATGAACTCCTTGCTCTTGTGCTTCAAATGATAGTCTCCCCAACACTCAACTCTCTCTCACGAGTTTGGATTTGGTGGAAAGAAGATTTGAGTGGAAAGCAACTTGGGGAAGGCTAGAGATCAAGATTCATATGGTAGGAATGGAATATCTTGGCCTCAACATATGAGTAGGTGGTTCTCTCTCAAAAAATGGATCTTTGGAAGTGTAGGTTCGATTCGATGGCTCTCTCCACGAATGAAGAGTGGGTGGAGGGGTATTTATAGCCTCCACACAAAATCTAACCGTTACACACAACTTGCCAAACTCGGTGGGACAAAAATGGTAAACTTCGGTTGGACCGATTCAAAGCAAATCTAGTGACCGTTAGGATTTACGTGGGACCGACATGCAACTTCAGTAGGACCGATATGGTTAGGGTTAGGGCATAACGTAATCTCGGTGAGACCGATTACACAAACTTCGGTGAGACCGATTTTGGTAATAAGCTAACCAGAGAGTTGGTCAGCAAACTCGGTGAGATCGATTACACAAACTTCGGTGTGACCGATTTTGGTAATAAGTCAATCAGAGAGTTTGCATTGTAATCTCGGTAGTACCGATTACTTAAACTTCGGCGAGACCGAATTTGGTAATGGACATACGGAGAGATTACAATCCCATCTCGGTGAGACCGAGATCCCTATCGGTGAAACCGATTTGCCTAGGGTTTGTGGCGATGGCTAAGACATCCGAACTTCGGTGGCGCGGATAGAAAGAATCGGTGGGGCCGAGTTAGACTTTTGGTTTAGGAAATATGTGGATGTGATAAAGTAGTTGAGGGCTTTGGAGCATATCACTAAGCAACGTAGAGCAAGAAACTCATTAAGCAACACCTCATCCCTCTTGATAGTATTGGCTTTTCCTATAGACTCAATGTGATCTTGGATCACTAAAATAGAAAGTGTAGAGTCTTGAGCTTGGAGCTTGAGCCAATCCTTTGTTCTTAGCATCTTGAAGGGGTTCCACATCCTCTAGTCCATGCCACTCCATTGTTGAACTTGTCTGAAACATACTAGGTAAAAGTGTTAGTCCAACAAGAGATATGTTGACATTAATTACCAAAATCACCTGAGGAGCACTTGTGCTTTCAATATCCCCTTTTGGTAATTGATGACAACATACATCAAAGCTTTAGATAAAGATATAAAGAATAACGAGTAAAGCTTTGGAAAGACATGTAACATGCATAGGCTCCCCTACATGTATGCAATCATGTGGATATGGAATATAGAAGCATGTGAGAGGATAACCATGACAGGAGTAAGCAATGTGTTACATGTATCTTGGCTATATGCATCGAGCAAATGATGTGAATATGGGAAATGTACCTTCATGCTCATGAGTCCTTCTTGCAAAGCAGTATGTACATCAGCAAGAATTCCTCATACACATGACTGTGATGCATATACTTACCTTGTGGTCTTGAGTTGGCTTAGGATGGAATGAACACAGAAAATAGGGGCAGATAACACAGATACACCCTCTTGGCGAGCAAGCAAAAGAAGCCACAAGAGTACCAAGACTGTGATGACATGTAGAGAGTGAGTACTAAGTACCACATTGAATATAGACATGTCCCCAAAGGTAAAGATGTGCAATGAATTTAAAGAATTTCTTTCCCTTAGATGTCTTGCTCCCCTGAATCTAGCATGGGATCTTTGGGAGAAGATAGGGAACAGAAAATTAGAGCAAATGCAAAATCAGAGCTCAAAGAAACAAATGAACAGAGCTAATGCAAATAAGCACATATGAACATGTCTTTCCCCTCAAGAAGACATGTGGCATCTCTCCTCTTGAACACCAAGCATCTGGGATCCTTGAAGATTACTCTCTTCTTGAGTATTCTCTCCCCCTGGAGATAACTTTCTCCCCCTTTTTAAGTGATAAGGCTTTGATGTGATCTCTCTCTCCCCCGATGACATCAATTTCCAAGAAGGGCCGAATGGCAGATGTCGTGAATGGGTTTGGTCCTAGAGTCACAAAGATAAAGCACTGATAAGAATGTGATGCTTGTAGAGGACAAGATTCGTGGAGTGGAGTTGGATCAAAAGTAATGCAGGAATAAGTGGCAAAATGTTTTTCCTGTAGTGAAATCGGTGGCACCGAGTGGTATGCTTCGGTTGCACTGAATGATTTTGGTTAGAACGAAGACAAGAAACCGGCGTGACCGAGTTCATCACAGAGAAAACACTTGTCACCTCAGCTCACTAGACAAGTAAGATCTCACAAGGATTTGCAAGGAATTAAGCTGAAAGATTTGCAATGAATTGGATGCAGGGAATGCAGAACAAATAGAAAAGAAAAGAAAAGAAGGAACTCTAGATGAAGTTTTTTTAAAGGGGAAACAAATATGCATGAGACAAATGCAAGAGCAAAAAAAGAACACAAGAGAACTTCATCTAGATATGGTCGGCGACAAAGTCACCTATGTTAGAGTATATTGACTTAGGAGTCAAGTGAGATCACTTGATCATAGGCCATACTCATCGTTTAAGCTCAAAATGGGGTTACCATTTTTCGTTTAAGCATCTTGATGTATTCACATCTTGTCGAGTTGCTTTGACTCATGCCTTGGAGTAAAGCTTCTCTAAGATGAAATAACATACCTTGGGTGGTGGTGTTGATCGTGATCATGTAGTAACTTGTGTGGGTTGCTCAAGGTTGATGTAGCTCATCAAGAGTTGGGAGCACCACTTGGAATTTGAGTTCATCTACCTACATGGGTTAGTTCTTGCAAGGAAGAGCACTTGTGTATCCAAAATGACAATCATGAAATTCAACATAGAATTTGTCAAAGGATATGTTTGAATGGTTTTGTGCTTCCTTGTCTTCAACCACCATTGTGTAGAGACTTGGTGATGTAGAGATTGCTCAAGATGTGAGTGAGTTGCAATCTCATAGACTTAGATTCATCCAAGTACCTACAAGGGTTAGATAACATGCAAGGTGCAAATATATCCAAGATATAAGATTATCATCATAAGAGAAATATCAAGGATTAGTCATAAGCTCATGTCTTGCATGTATCCAATGGAGTTCCTACTCCAAGTTTGAAGCATAAATGATGTTCAATTCACCTCTTAACCTGCAAAACACTTTCTCATCAACTGGTTTAGTGAATATATCCGCTAATTGCATTTCGGTGCGAACATGCTTAAGATTAATGTCACCCTTAGCAACATGATCTCGAATGAAATGATGACGAACTTCAATATGATTAGTTCGAGAGTGTTGCACGGGATTGTGAGAAATCTTGATAGCACTTTCATTGTCACAAAGTAATGGAACATGTTTCACATATATCCCATAATCTTTTAAGAGTTTGGGTCATCCAAAGTAATTGAGCACAACATGAACCAGCGGCAATGTATTCCGCTTCTGCGGTGGATAAGGATAGCGAGTTTTGTTTCTTGGAAGACCAAGACTCAAGAGATCTGCCAAGAAATTGACCAGTACCCGAAGTGGACTTTCTATAAACCTTGTCACCGACATAGTCCAATTCTGAGTAGCCAACAAGATCGAAAGAGGCCCTCTTAGGATACCAAATGCCAAAATTTGGTGTATGGATTAAGTATCTCACTATCCTTTTCACGGCCTTAAGATGACATTCTTTAGGAGCAGCTTGATATCGTGCACACATGCACACACTTAGCATGATATCGGGACGTGAAGCACATAGATATAACAATGAACCAATCATAGAGCGATAAACCTTTTGATCAACCGGTTCACCATCTTTGGTCAAATCAAGATGTCCACTAGTAGGCATGGGTGTAGTCATACCTTTGCATTATTGCATATTGAACTTCTTGAATAATTCCTTGGTGTACTTTGTTTGAGAGACAAAGGTACCTTCCTTAGTTTGCTTGATTTGCAAACCAAGAAAGAATTTGAGTTCACTCATCATAGACATCTCAAAATTCTCCGACATTAGCTTTTCAAACTTTTCACTAAAATGAGGGTTAGTAGAACCAAATATAATATCATCAACATAGATTTGGCACACAAATAGTTCTCCGTTGACCCTTTTAGTAAAAAGAGTAGAATCATTTTTTCCGATTTCAAAGCCGTTCTCAATATGGAACTTGGTCAAGCATTTATACCACGCTCTAGGAGCTTGTTTAAGACCATAAAGAGCTTTGTGAAGTTTGTAAACATGATCAGGTTTCTTAGGATTAACAAAGCCGGGAGGTTGTTTAACATAAACTTCCTCCTCTATTTCACCATTTAGAAAAGCACTTTTAATGTCCATTTGGTACGAGGTGATATCATGGTGATTAGCTAGGCAAGTAAGATGAGAATGGACTCAAGTCTAGCAACGGGAGCATAAGTCTCACCATAGTCCATACCTTCGACTTGTGTGTAGCCTTGGGCGACGAGACGTGCTTTTTTGCGAACTACTTGTCCATCTTCATCTTGCTTGTTGCGAAACACCCATTTGGTACCGATGATGTTGTGGTTGTTGTCGGGCTTCTCAACCAATGTCCAAACTTGATTTCTCTCAAAGTTGTGTAGCTCTTCGTGCATGGCGTTTATCCAATCCGGATCTTCCAATGCTTCTTCAACCTTCATAGGTTCAATGCTAGAGATGAATGAATAGTGTTCACAAAAGTTAGCTAAACGAGTTTTAGAGCGAGTGATTCTCCCGGTTTGGATATCATTGTAGATTTGCTCGACAGGATGATATTTAGCGATTCTTTCTCGAACTCGTGAAAGCTTTTGCTTGGGTCTTGGTTGAACATCTTCTTCATCTTGTTCTTCTTCTTGGCCTTCTTCATTGTTGGCGTTGTCGTTCTCTTGTCGTGGTGGAGAAGGAGGTTGTTGGCGTTCATCTTGGTGCACTTCCTCGTTTTCTTCATCTTGGTGTGTCCCACTTGTGGATGCTTCCATATCGACTCTTGGTTCACCTTGTCGTGAGGTAGAAGCTTCCACTTGGATGGAAGAGGTACTCTCCTTCATCTCCGTTGGACGAATCTTGCCAATAGACAAGTCTTGAATTGCTTCCGAGGGGTATTTGTCTCCTACATCAATTGGCAATTGCTCTACTTGCGAGCCGTTAGATTCATCAAACTTCACATCTGCCGTTTCTTCAACCTTTCGGGTGAAATTGTTGTAGACACGGTATGTGTGAGAGTTTGAGCCATAACCAAGTAGGAAACCTTCATGAGACTTAGGAGCAAATTTAGAATGACGATGCTTATCAAGAATGTAGCACTTTGAGCCGAATACTCGAAAGTATTCAACGTGGGGTTTGTTACCCGGTGAGAAGCTTCGTATGCCGTCTTGCCGAGTAGCTTGTGAAGATACAAGCGATTTGTTGCATGACAAGCTGTCTCAACCGCTTCCGCCCAAAAAGTGCTTGACGTCTTGTACTCATCAAGCATCGTTCTCACCATTTCGATGAGCGTCGGTTCTTCCTCTCAACAACTCCATTTTGTTGAGGTGTGTACGTAGTCGAGAACTCGTGTGAAATACCTTCTTCGTCAAGAAAGGTGTCCACATTTGCGTTCTTGAACTCCGTTCCGTTGTCATTTGTGAACCTTCTTGATCTTTACTTCAAATTGATTTTGGGCCTTCCTAGCGAAGTTTTTGCAGATCTTTTGGACCTGCGATTTATCATCGAGAAAGAACACCCACGTAAATCTTGAAAAATCATCAACTATAACTAGACCAAAAGAATTTCCACCGAGACTCTTGTAGGCGTTGGGACCAAAGAGATCCATGTGAAGTAGCTCGAGTGGCCTCCTTGTGGTCATGATGTTCTTCATGGGATGCCTTCCTCCAACCTGTTTACCTGCACGACAAGCTACCGCAAAGTCTATCCTTATCAAATATGACATCGTTAACTCCAAGGATATGATTTCCTTTAATAAGCTTGTCAAGGTTTCGCATGCCAACATGACCTAATCGTCTATGCCATAACCAACCTTTAGAAGATTTAGCAATAACGCAAGTTCTAGGTTGAGCCTTTTTTAGTGAAATCAACGATGTATAGATCACCTCTACGTACACCGTAAAGACTATTTTATGATTATCTCTACGAAACACTTGGCAATCTACTTCAGTAAATAGGACATTGAAACCGAAATCAGCAAGTCTAGATCTTTGAAAGTAAGTTGTAGCCAAGAGATTCAACGAGCATGACATTTTGTATGGAGCTATCATGTGAGATGGCCACCTTACCAAGGCCAACCACCTTACCCTTTGAATTATCACCAAAAGTGAAATATTTTCGAGGACCATCGTTTTCAAAGAAGCTCCCGAAACATGTCTTTATCTCCGATCATGTGATCAAGACATCCACTATCAAGAACCCATTCCTTTCCTCCCGCCATATATCCCCAAAGATTTGCCATAAGACCAAAGTGTCTCATTGCATCATCAAGATCGAAGTCACTATCATCATCCTCATCATAGTATCCATGTTCAACATCGTCATGTGGTGGATCAAATCCTAGAGAGGGTGATTCGTTAGAGTGAGTTTGACAATGATCTTGCTTATGAATTTTATAGCTTCGGAATAATATCACTAATAATTCCAACATCTCCTTTGGCACGCATAAGGTTTGTAAGCTCAAACAAACAATCACCAAACATAGGATCACTGGAATTCATCTTACTAAAGGCAATAGACTTATGGAGAATTTCATCTAAATTTTTCAAGGAATAATCTAGAAATCGTTCCTCAAGAAATTTCCATATAGTGTAGGCACAATCAAGAGTAGGCAAACTAGCAATCAAGTTTTGGGCAATCCTCTTATGATAAGATTGATGGTTCTAAGATTGCGAATCATGTCAAGATCCTCTTCGGGTGTGGGATGCAAGGGATCAATATGAGGTGCACAAGGGCTAGCAATGTACTTGTTCAAATGATATTGATTGAAAATCACAAGCATCTCATTTTTCCACTCATGAAAATACTCTCCATCGAGTATAGGCACTCTATGTCTAAGACTCCCAATAGTAGACTCATCCATCTTCCTCCAATGGTGTTTAAACCAAAGCGATGGAGACCAAAGCTCTGATACCAATTGAAAGGGATCGAGAAGAGGTGTCTAGAGGGGGGTGATTAGACACTAAGTACCAAAAGTTGCAGTTTTTAACTTCTTTAAGTTCAAGTGGAGTTTAGGCACAAGTTTAACAGTCTCAATACATAACAAGCAAGCATGCAACGAGTATATGAGCAGCGGAAAGTAAAGCATGCAACTTGCAAGAATGTAAAGGGAAGGGTTTGGAGGATTCAAACGCAATTGGAGACACAGATGTTTTTGTCGTGGTTCCGATAGGTGGTGCTATCGTACATCCACGTTGATGGAGACTTCAAACCATGAAGGGTAACGGTTGCGCGAGTCCACGGACGGCTCCATCCATGAAGGGTCCACGAAGAAGCAACCTTGTCTATCCCACCATGGCCGTCGCCCACGAAGGACTTGCCTCACTAGCGATGAGATCTTCACGAAGTAGGCGATCTCCTTGCCCTTACAAACTCCTTGGTTCAACTCCACAATCTTGTCGGAGGCTCCCAAGTGACACCTAGCCAATCTAGGAGACACCACTCTCCAAGAAGTAACAAATGGTGTGTTGATGATGAACTCCTTGCTCTTGTGCTTCAAATGATAGTCTCCCCAACACCCAACTCTCTCTCACAGTGATTTGGATTTGGTGGAAAGAAGATTTGAGTGGAAAGCAACTTGGGGAAGGCTAGAGATCAAGATTCATATGGTAGGAATGGAATATCTTGGCCTCAACATATGAGTAGGTGGTTCTCTCTCAAAAAATGGATGCTGGAAGTGTAGGTTCATTCTGATGGCTCTCTCCATGAATGAAGAGTGGGTGGAGGGTATTTATAGCCTCCACACAAAATCTAACCGTTACACACAACTTGCCAAACTAGGTGGGACCGAATTGGTAAACTCGGTCGGACCGATTCAAAGCAAATCTAGTGACCGTTAGGATTTTAGATTGGGACCAACATGCAACTCGGTAGGACCGATATGGTTAGGGTTAGGGCATAACGTAATCTCGGTGAGACCGATTACACAAAATCGGTGAGACCGATTTTGGTAATAAGCTAACCAAAGAGTTGGTCAGGCAAACTCGGTGAGATCGATTACACAAACTCGGTGGGACCGATGTTGGTAATAACTTAACCAGAGAGTTTGCGTTGTAATCTCGGTAGTACCGATTACTTAAACTCGGTGAGACCGAATTTGGTAATGGACGTACACAGAGAGATTACAATCCCATCTCGGTGAGACCGAGATCCCTATCGGTGAAACCAATTTGCCTAGGGTTTGTGGCAGTGGCTAAGACATCTGAACTCGGTGGCGCCGGATAGAAAGAATCGGTGGGGCCGAGTTAGACTTTTGGTTTAGGACATATGTGGATGTGAGAAAGTAGTTGAGGGCTTTGGAGCATATCACTAAGCACTTTAGAGCAAGAAACTCATTAAGCAACACCTCATCCCCTCTTGATAGTATTGGCTTTTCCTATAGACTCAATGTGATCTTGGATCACTAAAATAGAAAGTGTAGAGTCTTGAGCTTGGAGCTTGAGCCAATCCTTTGTTCTTAGCATCTTGAAGGGGTTCCACATCCTCTAGTCCATGCCACTCCATTGTTGAACTTGTCTGAAACATACTAGGTAAAAGTGTTAGTCCAACAAGAGATATGTTGACATTAATTACCAAAATCACCCAGGGAGCACTTGTGCTTTCAGTGACTTCTTGATTTTTATGCTTTTCCAATAGCATATAAAAATACTATAATACTATGCCGTGTCATCAACTGAGATCGGCTCCTCCTCCGCTGGCTGCTACTCCTCCTCCTCCTCCTGGACCGCCGAGAGCACCATGTGGTCGTCCTCCTCCTCCTTCTCGCTCGTCTTCAGAGAACTTGAAGGTTGGCCTGCATGCTGTAATGCAGGTCAGATGTCGGACGTCCGCAGTGAGGACCCTCACCGCGACGCTTAGGCAGAAGCATCATGTTGTACGTGATTTTCTTCTAGACCATGGCAACGGCGGACAACGGGGAGATCGGCTACGAGTAGCGGTGGTAACGAAAGTGTGGGCAAGAGGGGAAAATGGGACACGTCTGATTTGGGGTGGGGGGGGGGGGGCAATCGGCATTAAAGCCGGAGTAGGTTCCTCGGACAGAGCAGTAGCCGGCTGGGCATGCATGTGTAGGTGGGGAGCCAATGTGCCTCATTGAATGTGGAGAGTAGTGTGAAACCTTAAGCATCGGGAAGGGTTTGGGGTGGAACCAGGCCGGAATCCGACATGGTGGATGTCTGGACTCCCTAGACCACCCCGATTTGAGGTCGGACTGGGGTAGATCGAACCTTGATCCGTCCAACCAAAATGAACGGCCGTGTTGGAGGCCTAAAACTGTCCGAACATATAGAAAAAAGAATGGATGAAGATGCCCTTAGTAGCACAACTCTGATCTTCATTTGTAAAGTTTCGTCAATGTTAATAACCATCCAATCTTAACATCTAGAGTCATACATATACAAAAAGGATAAAAGGTCTTGGTCAGATGGCTGAAAACCGATTATTTAGTATTGCGATGAATACTCATAATCTTATTTGGCCCACCCGCTTTATATTCTAGCATTTGTTGAGCTCGCATTTTTTCTATTTTATGGCTATTACTACTAATTTTCACATCACATTATAAAATAGTCACAACACACTTCAATACAGCAACCACAAAATGGGCCATAGAAAGAGTTATTTCTAATTTGAATACTATTATTTTTGTACCAACTTGCACCATATTCAACAATTAGCATAGTTTTTTTTTTCTTTTTTGAGGGAAACAATTAGCTTAGTTGTGCACCCATTTTGTAACAACATCCGGGCTGTAACGTTATACAGTACTGATGGATTCTCATCCAGAAGAGTCGCTTCTCCAAACCACTCTATCTTCTGTACAGTAACCAACGGTATCAACCAATTAAGCAGATCACACATTGGTGGCAGCTCAATCTATACACACGTACAGTACCAGTGGTTGCTATATGTCTGTCTTTCTTCAATATATTTGATCAAATCAAAGGCTCCAGACGCTAGCCGATGCCATTTTGAATTATTATCTTCTGCAATGCATCTACGTGCGCATGCAACTGCTCGCACAATCCCATTCAGATAGCTTACGTAAAGCTAGTTAGGCGACAGCGATTTGCGAAGGGTGCAATCGTAAGTTACATAAATACGAAAACAGCCTGCATATTATTTGATCGATAAGACGTAGATGGCTCATTCATAAAATGCGAATATATATGTGATTCAGAAGAGTACACGATCCTGGGACTTTGGGAGGGCTTGGCCATCGAGCGAACTAACTTAGTGGTTTTATGCATGAGAGGGCACGTCCTCCACGCATGGGCATAAGAACCCACTTTTAAAAAATTGCATTTTAAAGATGTTTTAAAATGTCAAAAATCAAAGAAAATTTCACGCATACATCTTCGTAAAATGTGGGCGTGGTGCAAAGTTGTGAGAAAAAACTTTTTTTGTTTTGCTCCGCAAAGAAGACAAATTTCAGTGCTTCTAAATAGCGTTCCACGACACATTTTTTTTGTCGTTTTTGCACAGGCTAAAGAAAAAGTTATTTTTTCGTGAAACTTTCTGCGTGCACAAGAATGTGAAGATGTATGTGTGAGACTTTTTTCATAGTTTTTTGGCATTTAGAAATAAGTTTTTGAAAGTGGGCACATATGCCCATTGGTCCATTCATGCACTTCTCTTTTATGCATGTTGTATACATGAACTATGCTTTTCTAGACTATCAATGGCATTGTCAGCGTCCCCTGTTGCTTCTTAGAGTAGTGGCAACTTTTTTCCTCTGAGCCTACTTGCTCTGTCCGGGCTGAGAGCCCCGTAATAAACTGGACCTTTAACTGTTTTTATTTCTCTTTTTTGTGGATTATATGTGTTCTGACTGTGTAAGGGCTTTGTTAATTTAAAATTAGACACCTCTGGCGTCTTTGTTCTAAAGAAAAGTGAGCCAATCTAGGTCAAGTGCACCGGGTGCACGAGAGTCCCAGTGCACCAGGGCACCACTCGCATTCTCTAGCCGTCGACGTCCCTTGGAGGTCTCAGTCTCTCATGCATCTCCAATGTGGAGCATCAAATATACACTTTTAAATGTTTCGTGAAGATGTTCAAACATGTCTACAAACATTCAGACAGGCGTAGGTCATCCAACATTATCCCCTAAAGATCTCGGCGAAACCCGAACCATGCAAGCCATGCAACATTGGTAGATAGGTTTTGTTTTCACATTTTTTTAAATGCACACTACATCTAAACACTACTTCTAAATCCTAACCCTCATCGTCGGAGATCAGGCCGATAACCTCAGCGCTCATTGGTGGCGGGCTGAATCCATTGTTGGGTAACGTAGTAATTTCAAAAAACTTCCTACGCACACGCAAGATCATGGTGATGCATAGCAACGAGAGGGGAGAGTGTATCCACGTACCCTCGTAGACCGATAGCGGAAGCGTTATGACAACGCGGTTGATGTAGTCGTACGTCTTCACGATCCGACCGATCCGAGTATCAACGTCACGACACCTCCGAGAGTTCAGCACACGCTCAGCTCGATGGCGATCCCGGACTCCGATCCAAGAAAGTGTCGGGATGAGTTCCGTCGACAAGACGGCGTGGTGGCGATCTTGATGTTCTACCGTCGCGAGGGCTTCGCCTAAGCACCGCTACAATATTACCGAGGTGGACTATGGTGGAGGGGGGGCACGACACGGCCGAGGAACGATCAGAAGATCAACTTGTGTGTGTTCTAGGGTGCCCCCGCCTGTGATATAAAGGAGCAAGGGGAGGCCGGCCGGCCCTAGGGGCGCGCCAATGAGGGGGAGTCCTCCTCCTAGTGGGAGTAGGGACTCCCCTTTCCTAGTCCAACTAGGAAGAGAGAGGGGAAGGAAGAGAGGGAGAGGGAGAGGAAAGAGGGGCCGCCCCCTTCCTAGTCCAATTCGGACTCCCCATGGGCGCCACCTCTGGGCTGCTGCCCTCTCTCCCCTCAGCCCACTAAGGCCCAATACTTCCCGGGGGTTCCGTAACCCCTCGGCACTCCGGTTTTCTCCGAAATCACCCGGAACATTTCCGGTGTCCGAATATAGTCGTCCAATATATCAATCTTTATGTCTCGACCATTTCGAGACTCCTCGTCATGTTCGTGATCATATCCCGGACTCCGGACAACCTTCGGTACATCAAAACTTGTAAACTCATAATAAAACTGTCATCGTAACGTTAAGCGTGCGGACCCTACGTGTTCGAGAACTATGTAGACATGACCTAGAACTGTTTCCGGTCAATAACCAATAGCGGAACCTGGATGCTCATATTGGCTCCTACATAATCTACGAAGATCTTTATCGGTCAAACCGCATAACAACATACGTTGTTCCCTTTGTCATCGGTATGTTACTTGCCCGAGATTCGATCACCGGTATCCAATACCTAGTTCAATCTCGTTACCGGCAAGTCTCTTTACTCGTTACGTAATGCATCATTCCGTAACTAACTTATTAGCTACATTGCTTGCAAGGCTTATAGTGATGTGCATTACCGAGAGGGCCCAGAGATACCTCTCCGACAATCGGAGTGACAAAACCTAATATCGAAATACGCCAACTCAACATGTACCTTTGGAGACACCTGTAGAGCTCCTTTATAATCACCCAGTTACGTACGTTTGGTAGCACACAAAGTGTTCCTCCGGTAAACCGGAGTTGCATAATCTCATAGTTGTAGGAACTTTGTATAAGTCATGAAGAAAGCAATAGCAGTATACTAAACGATCAAGTGCTAGGCTAACGGAATGGGTCATGTCAATCACATCATTCTCCTAATGATGTGATCCCGTTAATCAAATGAGAACACATGTCCGTGGTTAGGAAACATAACCATCTTTGATTAATGAGCTAGTCAAGTAGAGGCACACTAGTGACATTATGTATGTCTATGTATTCACACATGTATTATGTTTCGGGTAATACAATTCTAGCATGAATTATAAACATTTATCATGATATGAGGAAATAAATAATAACTTTATTATTGCCTCTAGGGCATATTTCCTTGAGTCTCCCACTAGCACTAGAGTCAATAATCTAGATTATACCGTAATGATTCCAACACCCATGGAGTCTTGGTGCTGATCATGTTTTGCTCGTGGAAGAGGCTTAGTCAACGGGTCTGCAATATTCAGATCCGTATGTATCTTGCAAATCTCTATGTCTCCCACGGACTTGGTCCCGTATGGAATTGAAGCGTCTCTTGATGTGCTTGGTCCTCTTGTGAAATCTGGATTCCTTTGCCAAGGCAATTGCACCAAGATTGTCACGAGAAGATCTTCATTGGTCCCGAAGCACTAGGTATAACACCTAGATCGGAAATGAACTCCTTCATCCAGACTCCTTCATTTGCTGCTTCTGAAGCAGCTATGTATTCCGCTTCACATGTAGATCCCGCCACGACGCTTTGTTTAGAACTGCACCAACTTACAGCTCCACCGTTCAATAAAAACACGTATCCGGTTTGCGATTTAGAATCCTCCGGATCAGTGTCAAAGCTTGCATCGACGTAACCATTTACGACTAGCTCTTTGTCACCTCCATAAACGAGAAACATATCCTTAGTCCATTTCGGTATTTCGGGATGTTCTTGACCGTTGTCCGATGATCCACTCTGGATTACTTTGGTACCTTCCTGCCAAGCTTATTGCTAAGCATACGTCAGTCCGGTACACAAAGATTGCATACATGATAGAGCCTATGGCTGAAGCATAGGGAACATCTTTCATTTTCTCTCTATCTTCTTGTGGTCGGGCATTGAGTCCGGCTCAACTTCACACCTTATGTCTGAGGCAAGAACCCTTTCTTTGCACGGTCCATTTTGAACTTTTCAAAACTTTATCAAGGTATGTGCTTTGTGAAAGTCCAATTAAGCGTCTTGATCTATCTCTGTAGATCTTGATGCCCAATATGTAAGCAGCTTCATCGAGGTCTTTCATTGAAAAACTTTTATTCAAGTATCCTTTTATGCCATCCAGAAATTCTATATCATTTCCAATTAGCAATATGTCATCTACATATAATATCAGAAATGCTACAGAGCTACCACTCACTTTCTTGTAAATCTGACTTCTCCAAAAGTGCAGATAAAACCATATGCTTTGATCACACTATCAAAGCGTTTATTCCAACTCCGAGAGGCTTGCACCAGTCCATAAATGGATCGCTGGAGCTTGCACACTTTGTTAGCACCTTTTAGATCGACAAAACCTTCCGGTTGCATCATATACAACTCTTCTTCCAGAAATCCATTCAGGAATGCAGTTTTGACATCCATTTGCCAAATTTCATAATCATAAAATGCGCAGTTGCTAACATGATTCGGACAGACTTAAGCATCGCTTCTGGTGAGAAAGTCTCATCGTAGTCAACCCCTTGAACTTGTCGAAAATCTTTTGCAACAAGTCGAGCTTTGTAGACAGTTACATTACCATCGTCGGTCTTCTTCTTGAAGATCCATTTATTTTCTATGGCTTGCCGATCATCGGGCAAGTCAACCAAAGTCCATACTTTGTTTTCATACATGGATCCCATCTCAGATTTCATGGCTTCAAGCCATTTTGCGGAATCTGGGCTCATCATCGCTTCCTCATAGTTCGCGGGTTCGCCATGGTCAAGTAACATGACTTCCAGAATAGGATTACCGTACCACTCTGGTGCGGATCTTACTCTGGTAGACCTACGAAGTTCGGTAGTAACTTGATCTGAAGTTTCATGATCAGTATCATTAACTTCCTCATGATTGGTGTAGTTGTCACAGGAACCGGTCCTTGTGATGAACTACTTTCGAATAAGGGAGCAGGTACAGTTACCTCATCAAGTTCTACTTTCCTCCCACTCACTTCTTTCGAGAGAAACTCCTTCTCTAGAAAGGATCCGAATTTAGCAACGAAAATCTTGCTCTCAGATCTGTGATAGAAGGTGTACCCAATAGTCTCTTTTGGGTATCCTATGAAGACACATTTCTCCGATTTGGGTTCGAGCTTATCTGGTTGAAGTTTCTTCACATAAGCATCACAGCCCCAAACTTTAAGAAACGACAACTTTGGTTTCTTGCCAAACCATAGTTCATAAGGCGTCGTCTCCACGGATTTTGATAGTGCCCTATTTAACGTGAATGCGGCCGTCTCTAAAGCATAACCCCAAAACGATAGCGGTAAATCAGTAAGAGACATCATAGATCGCACCATATCTAGTAAAGTCACGATTCTGACGTTCGGACACACCATTTCGTTGTGGTGTTCCGGTGGCGTGAGTTGCGAAACTATTCCGCATTGTTTCAAATGTAAACCAAACTTCGTAACTCAAATATTCTCCTCCACGATCAGATCGTAGAAATTTTATTTTCTTGTTACGATGATTTTCCACTTCACTCTGAAATTCTTTGAACTTTTCAAATGTTTTGGACTTGTGTTTCATCAAGTAGATATACCCATATCTCGCTTAAATCATCGATGAAGGTGAGAAAATAACGATATCCGCCACGAGCCTCAATATTCATCGGACCACATACATCCGTATGTATGATTTCCAATAAATCTGTTGCTCTCTCCATAGTTCCGGAGAACGGCGTTTTAGTCATCTTGCCCATGAGGCACGGTTACAAGTACCAAGTGATTCATAATCAAGTTATTCCAAAAGTCCATCAAGATGGAGTTTCTTCATGCTTTTATCTTGATATGACCTAAACGGCGATTGCCACAAATAAGTTGCACTATCATTATCAACTCGTGCATCTTCGGCTTCAACATTATGAATATGTGTATCACTACTATCGAGATTCAATAAAAGCAGACCACTCTTCAAGGGTGCATGACCATAAAAGATATTACTCATATAAATAGAACAACCATTATTCTCTCGATTTAAATGAATAACCGTCTCGCATCAAACAAGATCCAGATATAATGTTCATGCTCAACGGCGGCACAAAGTAACAATTATTTAGGTCTAAAACTAATCCCGATGGTAGATGTAGAGGTAGCGTGCCGACCGCGATCACATCGACTTTGGAACCATTTCCACGCCAAGATCGTCACCTCGTCCTTAGCCAATCTTCGGCTTAATCCGTAGTCCCTGTTTGAGGTTGCAAATATTAGCAATGTAACCAGTATCAAATACCAGTGCTACTGCGAGCATTAGTAAGGTACACATCAATAAGATGTATATCACATATACCTTTGTTCACTTTGCCATCCTTCTTATCCGCCAAATACTTGGGGCAGTTCCGCTTCAGGTGTCGATACCGCTTGCATTAGAAGCACTCGATCTCGTGCTTAGGTCGGACTTGGGTTTCTTCTCTTGAGCACAACTTGCTTCTTGTTCTTTTGAAGTTCCTTCTTCTTCCCTTTGCCCTTTTCTTGAAACTGGTGGTCTTGTTAACAATCAACACTTGATGCTCCTTCTTGATTTCTACCTCCATGACTTTTAGCATTGTGAAGAGCTTCGGGAATAGTCTTGTCCATCCCTTGCATATTATAGTTCATCACGAAGCTCTTGTAGCTTGGTGGCGATGATTGAAGAATTTTGTCAATGACACTATCATCGGAAGATTAACTCCCGGTTGAATCAAGTGATTATTATACCCAGACATTTTGAGTATATGTTCACCGATGTAACTATTCTCCTCCATCATACAGCTATAGAACTTATTGGAGACTTCATATCTCTCAACTGGGCATTTGCTTGAAATATTAACTTCAACTCCTGGAACATCTCATATGCTCCATGACGTTCAAAAGCGTCGTTGAAGGCCCGGTTCCAAACCGTAAGTAAAGCATGGCACGTTGAACTATTGAGTAGTCATCAGCTTTGCTCGCCAGACGTTCTTAAGCGATAAATCGGTTGCATCAAGCAGTGGTCCGGCACCCAGCGGTGCTTCGGGGACGTAATTCTTACGTGCGACAATGAGGATAATCCTCGTGTTATGGACCCAGTCCGTGTAATTGCTACCATCATCTTTCAACTTAGCTTTCTCAAGGAACGCATTAAAATTCAGCGGAACAACAAAGACGAGCCATCTATCTACAACAAACATAGACAATCAAAAATACTATCAGTACTAAGTTCATGATAAATTTAAGTTCAATTTAATCATATTACTTAAGAACTCCCACTTAGACAGACATCTCTCTAGTCATCTAAGTGATCACGTGATCCAAATCAACTAAACCATGTCCGATCATCACGTGAGATAGAGTAGTTTCAATGGTGAACATCACTATGTTGATCATATCTACTATATGATTCACGCTCGACCTTTCGGTCTCCGTGTTCCGAGGCCATATCTGTATATGCTAGGCTCGTCAAGTTTAACTCGAGTATTCAGCGTGTGCAACTGTTTTGCACCCGTTGCATTTGAACGTAGAGCCTATCACACCCGATCATCACGTGGTGTCTCAAAGACGAAGAACTTTCGCAGCGGTGCATACTCGTGGAGAACACTTCTTGATAATTAGTGAGAGATCATCTTAAAATGCTACCGTCAATCAAAGCAGGATAAGATGCATAAAGTATAAACATCACATGCAATCAATATAAGTGATATGATATGGCCATCATCATCTTGTTCTTGTGACCTCCATCTCTGAAGCACCGTCGTGATCACCATCATCACCGGCGCGACACCTTGATCTCCATCGTAGCATCGTTGTCATCTCGCCAATCTTATGCTTCTACGACTATTGCTACCGCTTAGTGATAAAGTAAAGCATTACAGGGTGTTTGCGTTTCATACAATAAAGCGATAACTTCGGTTACAAAACATGATCATCTCATACAATAAAATATAGCATCATGTTTTGACCATATCACATCACAACATGCCCTGCAAAAACAAGTTAGACGTCCTCTACTTTGTTGTTGCAAGTTTTACGTGGCTACTACGGGCTTAGCAAGAACCGTTCTTACCTACGCATCAAAACCACAACGATAGTTTGTCAAGTTGGTTTTGTTTTAACCTTCGCAAGGACCGGCGTAGCCACTCGGTTCAACTAAAGTTGGACAAACCGACACCCGCTAGCTACCTGCATGCAAAGCACGTCCAGGAGAACCGGTCTCGCGTAAGCGTCTGGCGTAATGTCGGTCCGGTCCGCTTCATCCAACAATACCGCCGAACCAAAGTATGACATGCTGGTAAGCAGTATGACTTGTATCGCCCACAACTCACTTGTGTTCTACTCGTGCATATAAAATCTACGCATAAAACCTGGCTCGGATGCCACTGTTGGGTAACGTAGTAATGCCAAAAAATTTCCTACGCACACGCAAGATCATGGTGATGCATAGCAACGAGAGGGGAGAGTGTTGTCCACGTACCCTCGTGAGACCGATAGCGGAAGCGTTATGACAACGCGGTTGATGTAGTCGTCGTCTTCACGATCCGACCGATCCGGCACCGAACGTCACGGCACCTCGCCTCCGAAGTTCAAAGACACGAAAAAAAACAGCTCGATGGCGATCCCTGACTCGATCCAGCAAAGTGTCGGGGATGAGTTCCACAAGACGACGGCGTGGTGACGATCTTGATGTTCTACCGTCGCAGGGCTTCGCCTAAGCACCGCTACAATATTACCGAGGTGGACTATGGTGGAGGGGGGCACCGCACACGGCTGAGGAACGATCACGAAGATCAACTTGTGTGTTCTAGGGTGCCCCCCTGCCCCCGTATATAAAGGAGCAAGGGGGGAGGCCGGCCGGCCCTAGGGGGCACGCCAAGGAGGGGGGGAGTAATCCTCCTAGTGGGAGTAGGACTCCCCTTTCCTAGTCCAACTAGGAAGAGAGAGGGGTAAGGAAAGAGAGGGAGAGGGAAAGAGGGGTCGCCCCCCCCCCCTTCCTAGTCCAATTCGGACTCCCCATGGGGGGGGGCGCCACCTCCTGGGCTGCTGCCCTCTCCCTCCCCTCAGGCCCACTAAGGCCCAATACTTCCACGGGGTTCCAGTAACCCCTCGGCACTCGGCTTTTCTCCGAAATCACCGGAACATTTCCGGTGTCCGAATATAGTCGTCCAATATATCAATCTTTATGTCTCGACCATTTCGAGACTCCTCGTCATGTCCGTGATCATATCCGGGACTCGAACAACCTTCGGTACATCAAAACTTGTAAACTCATAATAAAAGCATCATCGTAACGTTAAGCGTGCGGACCCTACGGGTTCGAGAACTATGTAGACATGACCTAGAACTGTTTCGGTCAATAACCAATAGCGGAACCTGGATGCTCATATTGGCTCCTACATATTCTACGAAGATCTTTACCGGTCAAACCGCATAACAACATACGTTGTTCCCTTTGTCATCGGTATGTTACTTGCCCGAGATTCGATCGTCGGTATCCAATACCTAGTTCAATCTCATTCTCGGCAAGTCTCTTTACTCGTTACGTAATGCATCATTCCGTAACTAACTTATTAGCTACATTGCTTGCAAGGCTTATAGTGATGTGCATTACCGAGAGGGCAGAGATACCTCTCCGACAATCGGAGTGACAAAACCTAATCTCAAAATACGCCAACTCAACATGTACCTTTGGAGACACTGAGAGCTCCTTTATAATCACCCGATTACGTTGTGACGTTTGGTAGCACACAAAGTGTTCCTCCCAGAACGGAGTTGCATAATCTCATAGTTGTAGGAACTTTGTATAAGTCATGAAGAAAGCAATAGCGATATACTAAGCGATCAAGTGCTAGGCTAACGGAATGGGTCATGTCAATCACATCATTCTCCAAATGATGTGATCCCGTTAATCAAATGACAACACATGTCTATGGTTAGGAAACATAACCATCTTTGATTAATGAGCTAGTCAAGTAGAGGCACACTAGTGACATTATGTTTGTCTATGTATTCACACATGTATTATGTTTCCGGGTAATACAATTCTAGCATGAATAATAAACATTTATCATGATATGAGGAAATAAATAATAACTTTATTATTGCCTCTAGGGCATATTTCCTTCATCCATGGCATCCCAGCATACCCGGGGGCCACAGATGAGCGGCGGCCTCATCGTCCTCCTTATCGGTTGTGTCATCCGCGAAGACTACAGCTCGCCGCATGTCCTCGATGTAGATCCAACGCTCATGCTCGATTGTGTGGGCACTCTACACGAACGCGTAAACCGCCCGGTTCTCGACGGCGAGGTCCAGATATGTGAGGAGCACCGCCACGGCTAAGGCATCTGCGTGCCCCGCCTCCAATTGTGCCTCACCACGTAGTGCAAATAACATCCCTCCATCGGAGAAGGGGTCCTTCGGTTGCGACATCAGCCACCTCGCCTCCGTCGGCCACGTCGTCAACTGAGATCAACTCCTCCTCCTCCTCCTAGACCGCCAATATCACCTTGGGGTCGTCCTCCTCCTCCTACTCGCTCGTTTTCAGAGAACTTGAAAGTTGGTCTGCTGCAATGCAAGCTATGTGTCGGACGTCCGCGGTGAGGAACCCTCAGCGTGATGCTTCGGCCGGAGCATCATTTTATGCTTCCAGACCATGGCAACGGCGGACAACAAGGAGATCGACTACGACTAGCGGTGGTAACGAAAGTGTCTGAAAAAATGGGATGTGTATGATTGGGGGTGTGGGGGGGGGGCAACCGGCGGGGCATGAATGATGAGCCCCATATTTTTTTAATAGTAACTAATAATTCAATAATTAGGAAAGTAATAAAGGGCTACCAAAATTTCAAAACTAGTAAGGACATGATGGACAACAGCGTCCCAACATGGACGATGATGCAAATAACGTCCCAGCCTGGACGCAATTTTTGCTAGCATCCATCCGGTGGTTAGGTCTAGCCCCGACTCCTTGAACCAGATAGTGCTGGCGGCTGCCGCATTCGTCTCGTCCCCGCCACCCACCTTCATCTCCCCGCTTACCACGCCGGCCTTGGCCTCTGGCTCATCCCGGCCACCCACCTTCCCACGGACCGCCTCAGCCTCCGCATCATCGCCCACATCCTCACGACCGCCCCAACCTCGATGCCCACATCCTCAGGGCTGCCCCAGACATCCTCACGGTCAAAGGGGTTGGGTAGAGGACGCCTCTGCGGTAGCATCATCAAGTCGTACAGAGGTGGTCGTCCCTCTCTCTTCTCTCCACTGCTTCTCTATACGTCGTCCAACCATTGATAGCGGCGTGGATTGTCGCAAGGTGCTACACTGTAATTTTTCCTCATAGAAGGTGGTGCAGCCACGATTCCGCTAGTCCCCAATTAAATAGTACTCGGCTATGAATTCTGCTAGTCTCCAATTGATGATTTCAGTGTAGATGCTTTGAGAAACAGTACAGGGAGTAGATGCTTTCAAATTACTTCTTATTAATGATTTACTATTTGTCTCATATTCTGGTTAATAGATTCATATGACAGTAACATCTATGAAATGATATAAATTAGTTCTATAGCTTTCATAAAAGGTATTGTGCATCAAACTAAACTAATATAAATTTCAGAACTGTTATGAAATAACCTATTATTTGAGTAATTGAGCATAATTGATTCATATGCTATATTGTTGTAGCTTTACTGATTTCACCGACTGCCTAGGCATAGCTGAAAGAGAGAAAAATGTGTGCTCCCGGTTCGGTTTTTTCGTCTGTTTTTTTGACCGGTTTTTTCATGAAAAAAATTCGTCAAAACCTATCAACATGGGATTTTGTTTTGAAGATCTCGACGCGAGGAATTCAATGGTGAAAACGATTCGAGATTTGGATGCACGGTTTAAGAGATAAAACATTTTGAATAAACGGATGTAAAAAAAGACAACTCCCAGGTTACGACAAGTGGCGCTCATGCAGGGCGTAATTTGTGAGGAGGTGAGAGTGGTCTTTGAAAAAAAGTACTCCTTAATTACTTTTTTTAGATTAGTATACTTTTTTTTGAGACAAATTAGTATACTTCTTAATTAGTGATTTCGCAGATTGAGCTGTACCCCAGGCCCTCAGGCCCAGGCCCAGGGTGTGGAATGTTTTTCTTCTACCTACCTATAGGTTTTGTACTGGGCCCGGATGCAAGAGCCCAACACGGCCTAGGCCCCAGGCACAAAGGGCCCAGTCAACCTGTCGACCTAGCCACGCACGGACGCACCGTCTCGCAGGCTTGCAGCAGTCTAGTTGCGCCGCCCTCTGCGACCTAGCTGCCTAGCTGTGGACGTCCGCCGTCCGCCCCCCTCCGCCCCTCCCGGCCTCCCCTGCCCGCCGCCGTTTCGCCTCGCGCCAGCCGCCGTGCTGCTCCAGCCGGGTGCCGCCGCGCCGGCCCTACCTTCTCCGGGCTCCCCCCCGCCCAGGGGGCCAGGACAGCCCCTGCCCCCGCCCCCGCCTCTGCCTGCTACTACTTGCTTGCCAGGGCCAGTGCCAGCCGGCCAGGTTGCTGGGTAATTTTCTCACGCAGTTTTAGTTTGTTTAGCATGTGTATGATTAAATATGTGGAGAACTGCTACAACCAGTAACCACACTGGAACTAGTTGTGTGTCTATGTGTATCAGTGTATGCAGAAAGAAAATTGAACTGAAATTAAAACTGAAGATGGGAGATCTTTTTCACCGGTTTTGTGTAGTTATGGGAAGCACAGATAAAGCAAACAATTGATTTGGTACTTTTTTTTGTATCCACGTACTACTATTTGTACTTTGACATTTTTATCTATTTTGCTACGTCGTTAAGCATTGGGTTAAAATTGCTGGTTTATTGAGCAATTAAGCTTTATTTTGTATGTTTTCGTATGGGGTATATATTGTGAAATGTTATGATGTATTTCTTGGATAGTTATAAGTGCCAAAGTTTGTTCATGTTGCTAAGAAAAAGTTGGCCTGGGGTTTGCTTCAATCTTGGCTCCACCACTGCGCAGTAGCGCTGATGTTTCCCAATTTCCATCCAGATCCAGTTGCTAGGGTTGGCTTCATGATTATTCTCTGAAACCTGAACGCTAGAGGTCATAGCAGTTACTAATTTCTTTCCAGAACTGCTGTGCTTCAATCGTTCAATAGATTTACAAATCCACTAGTTTATAGACCATGAAGCTGCGATCTGCTAACTGAAAATACTTCAATAGGTTGGTCTGGATCTTCAGTAGAGGACAGTGTGATGGTTTTGCATTATAAGGATATCAGTTGAGGTGTTTTCTAGCTAAATGATTGATGTTTAGATTATTAGAAAGTAGCAAGAAAATGTATTCAGTAGACCTGGATACTCAGCTAGTTTGCTTGTTGAAACATTGAGTCTTTAAATAAGATTTGCTGGTGCCTTGTGCACAGCTGATGGGTTAGTTGGCTCTTGTATGTTCGAAAACTTGTTTTGTTTTGTATGTCATGCTTGCAGCGGTACTTTTTATATTTCCCTAATTGCACAATTTCAGATCATGCCATTGCACTAGTATTTTGTAGAGGCAAAAGGGTTTTACGGCGATATCCAATTAGGCTATTAAATGACAAGGACATCAGAGAACACAACCACATATATAGTCATATTACATTACCATTATACTATTGTACCAAACACGTGTGCCTGAAGTAGGTTGAGGTTCTCTCATGTCCTAACGCTTATTGATCTATTCCATTGTGATTGCCATATGTTAATTTTAGCTACTTTTGCTCCGTTGTTAACAGTTAACACTAACTATCATATCTATTATATGTTTTGTTATTATTTGAAATAGGAGATTCAGCTTGGGGTATTTTAAGATATGTTTTATTAGAGACAAGATCTCATACTTTTGCACAACACAATTTGTTCATGTGTTTTCAGCACTTTATAGCTTCTATGTCGCAACATGCTAGAAATCGGAACCTTTAAATTCTTTGGGTTGCTTATGAATGTATGGTATGCAGATGATTGTATTCTGAAGTGATTTACTTATATTTGGAAAATGAATTGGCATTGTTTCGCAGTTTTGTCATGGACTCTAACATGAAGGAGCTTCAAGAGGCTCTGGTTGACATTGAAACTGATGCAGAGCAACTTCTTCTAGCTAGGCATGAGGTACGTATGGGTTGCTAATTTATTCTATTATTATATATGAATGCTGATATCTTATGGTTTGCTCTTGTGTGACCATCAGCTTGTGCAAAATGACAAGATGAGGAATGCTAACAGGGAGGCGTTGACAGCCCTCCGGAAAAGAGCCAGGACAACCAAAAGTAGTGTTCCATCTCCCTTTGACATCGTAATGAAAGAAATGGAAGGAACCTCAGGCAAGCAGCTGGTAAAGGAGATATGCTCGACTTGTGGAAACCACGACCCCAAGGAACATACCTGGCTAATGTTTCCAGGATCAGATATTTTTGCCCGTGTTCCATTTCATGCAACACATACTATTCTGGAAGAAGGTACCTTTTTTATCTGGATCTATGAATTCGGTGCATTTCGGACCTGTCGAAGTAGGTTTGATGCACGCAAAGCCTCAAAATCAAGGAGGGTTTATTTCAAGTTTATTCAAAAGTCTGTTGAATTGCTCCTGTTCACCGCATGAATTCCTTACCTGGTGAAAAGTAGAAAGTAGTGATCTGATTCCGTAATTGTGTCATAGTTGCGGCATTTTCTTTGCGTGCAATTTTTTTAAGTGACTGTTACAGAAGCTCAGGGTTAGAATGATTATGCAATTCCTTATCGCATTTCTTCACAATGTTGCAGATCAAGAACGCCTAGACTTCGACACCAAGAAGCTGCAGAGCTTTGTGAAGGAGAAGTCATTTCTGATCTCCGAGAAGGGCGCCCTTGCTGACAAGATCAGCCCTGGGATCGTGAAATCCCTTGTCAGCCTCACAGATAATCCTAAGTAGCTAGGCACATTACAGGAGGCAAAGGCAGCTCGCCTCAATGCCGAGTAGTCCACATGAAAGTCACACCTGAACTGTTCAATGGTTTCAGCAACTGAAATGTTTCTGGAAACATGTGATTCGACGGGTTGAGCAACTGAAATGTTGTTTCTGGAAGCATATGGTTTCGGTTTGGACGTCAATTTTGATCATGATTCTAAATCGCGCATGGTTTGGCCATCGTTCGCCCTGCGATTTCCACGCTGGTGAAAATCGCAGGAGATCGCCGGATATTGTGCCAGTTTAGGCTAAAATTTCGCTGCAAAAAATGCTGCCGTTATTTTGTTTCTCCCGTGATTTTAACCATTGATATTGATTCTACTGCGGTACAACTGAAATGTCCCGTTCAGCTTGCTCACAAGTGCAGTGCAGGGCAGGACGACAGCATCATCATTGGTAAGGCAAGCAAATAAAGGACTCGAATAACTCCGACGGGAAGCCAGTCACAGGAGAAAGGGCTTCCGGTAGATGTCGAACATCTCGGAAGAGCAGAGCTGAGGCTCCTGAACGGCGCTGGAAGTGATCATCTTGCGGACGAAGGAGCCGATCCTCCCGGGGAGGCGGCGGCCGGTCCCCTGGCTGTCGCGGATCGTCGCCCTCATCGCGCTCAGCAGCCGCCCGTACGTCGTCCCCGGCTCGGACTCCACGGCCCTGATGAAGCTGTCCGTCATGGCGCCGATGGCAGCGGTATGGGAGAACCCCTGGACACTGGATTCCGTCGACTTCTGGTCGTCGTTGCAGCCACTGATGGAGATGGCGAGGCCTCCGTTTGTGCCTTTCGGCTTCCCCGGACGGACGTGGTTCTCCCACTGCCAGTACCCGGTCCTTGGATGGATCACAGCAAAGATTCACTTGTCGTCAAGATCAGCAGATCACTCACAGCACGGTCTGAAAGAAACGTCGCGGTTGCATCGTGAGCACGTACGTACCTGGAGAGGCGGCAGAGGTAGCGGAGGTCGAGGATGGTGCCGCTGTGGCAGGTGTCGATGATGGCGTGGAGCTTCACGCCGGGGCCCAGCGGCCGGACGATGGTCTCGTTGATCTCGTCGTCCAGGATCTTGCCCTTGTCCTCGAAGTCCAGCGGGCACAGCGCCTCGTTGTACCCGTCCACCTCGTCGCCGGCCGTGTCCAGCTTCTGCACGCCGTGCCCGGAGAAGTGGAACACCAGCGAGTCGCCGGCAGCGCACCCCTCCACGAGCCACCGCATCGCCATGAGCAGGTTCTCCCTCGTCGGCACTCTGCACGGGTCGTCACTCTCCTCTGCCACAAGCACAAACACATCGATCATATATCAGATGATCAGATACAGTTCTTGATCGCTTCTCGGTCGATAATTTCTTTCGTGAATGGATTCTTGGGCTAATTGCTACCGGTGAGGACGAGGATGGAGTCGCCGGGGAAGCCAAACTTGTCGCGGAGGAGGTTCCTCATCAGCTCGACGTCCTTGACCGTGCCCTTGAGCTCGTAGGAGGTGCCCGTGTAGCTGACGCCGACGAGGACGGCGCGCTTCTTGCCGCGGGACGCCGGGTAGCCGGCCGGCAGCTCGAGCCTGGCGGAGCGCGCCGTCCGTGGCGGCGACGGGGGCGCGAGCGCGCTCGACGCTCCGCCCACGCTGCGGTGCCGCTCGACGCGCGTCACGCGGCGGCAGAGCGCGCACCGGACGCCGGAGCTCGGCCCCGCCGGCGGCGCCACGATGCTCGCGCCGCAGTGCCTGCACCACGACGCCATCCTCGGCGGCCCTGTGTTTCCCATGCCGCGGATGAAGCTGAGCTCGTCGTCGTCGCGGAACTATCACGTGGAGATTGAGATGCTGCATGGGGCCATTCTGCCTTGAGAGTGGCGATATGCCAACGTCCGAGGCAACGCAACGCAACCTTTATTCCAAGAGAACACCGGTTAGTGGCAGGCCCTGTCAGCTGCTCCGCTTTCGACGTGTGGTTGGCATGAAAGTACGATTCTTGTCATCTGAGGGTGGCTCAGGGAGAATACGATTCTTGTCTCACACCAAGCCAATCTTCTTGTCAAGACTGTCTTTCGGTCCAGTTGTGCTTACGATGTTAGGTATGTTAGGCATACGAATACATAGGAAAGTTGTTGTGTTATTTTCTACTCCCTCCTCTGAAGTAAAGCCGTGCATAGTTTGATCAAGTTTGTAAGAAAATCTTCAACAACTACATAGATATAATATAAAAATTATTTTTATTGTATACCTAATGATATTAGTTTTGTATCGTGTTTCTTGATAGGTTTTTCTCTATAAATTTTGTCAAACTTTGCACTGTTTGACTTCAGCCAAAAGTTATGAGTTTTATTTTCAGGGACTATGCTTCGGTGCTTTACGGCACCTGTTTTTGTGTCCATGATATGTGGGCCCAACAGATGGCTAGCCCACTGTCAATGACCCAAAGGCAGGTGCCTTTAAGGAACTGAAGTTGCGTCCCTTTTTCAGAGATGGAGTGAATGCAGATTAGTTTACGGTCATATAATAAAAATATGGATGACGTGGAGCATCCCACAGACATCAACATGGGCTCATGACTTGAGCACATGCACACGTCATTCAAACCGAGGTGACTTCACTCCTCTGTGAACTTCCTATGCATTTGAATGACACATGATTACTATTTTAAGCCGGAACTCTATGTCTGCCTAGGTACTGTGATAACAACGCTGGGCGCTGGGAAAGCATCAAGAAGGAACCACACCATGGAACAAGGAGTTGAACAAGAAGTGGAGAAGGCCTCTTCGGAGAGTAGCAACTAGCAAGAAGAGGGCGCTGCTATTTCTCATCTGCTGTCAGCTAAATGATGCACTCGTCTTAGGCGCCCCCTAAATGGGGCGGCCCAACGCGCGCGCGGGGGTGGCTCTCCCGTACGTGTTTTTGTTTTTCTATTCTTTCATTACTTTTACTTATGTTTCTAAAATGAAAAAAAAATCTTATAAATTTTTACAAACATCCATTGCATGATTCAGAAAATAGTGTTCATAGCATCCAAAAAAAATGTTTGTGACATTTAAAAAAAAAGTTGTACAATGCAAAAAAAAAAAGTTAGCATGATTCGAAAAATGAACATGACATTTAAAGGAAGTTCATGCATTTCAAAAATATGTTGTGACATCTTAAGAACTGTTCATGTAATTCAGAAAAAATGTTGCATGCCGTTCAGAAAAAATGTACGTGACATATGAAAAATGTAGCATGTTTCCAAATTATGTTTGTGATGTTTTAAAAAATGTGTATACAATATAAAAAATATTCGTGTAGTTTCGGAAAAAGTTTCATGCCATTCAAAATATTCAACATGTATTTGAAAAATGTTTAACATGTATACGAAAAATGTTCAAAAACAAATATTTTAAAAAATGTACACCATGTAATTTAGAAGTGCTCAATGTGTATAAAAGAATGATACATTTGTATAAGAAAAATGTACAATGTGTATTGAAAGAATAATAGACACTAGGTGCATCGAATCCGGCGGCGGTCGTAGATCGTTGATTTATAGTCGCCGACGACAAGAAATCGACCGAACCGGGGTGGGGGCGAACGTGGCGGGTGCTACAGGGGGTGGCCGGTGGCATGTGGTCGCCAGCGGAGGCAACTAGGGCAGCGTCGGAGTGCATGCAGCGCGGGGTTGGGTGGGTGTGGCCAAGGGTGGAGGGGGGCACTTATTACGCAGTAGGCAGGAAGCCGAGTATATATATGAGTCAGGTTGGCCAAGGAGGATAATTTTTACTCCTCTAAAAGTTTTAGGGGATCAGCTAAGTGCAGTCTAGTGGACTAAAATTGAAACTTTACCCCCTACACAACCCCACACCTTGCAGGCAACAACACTCTATCTCACTGCCGCGACATTTGTGCACCTCGACCGCCGCGAGCTGCACCACCACCTGGGACTTTGGCATGGCGATAGGGGGCGTGTGGTTGCAGGTTGCTTGGGCCCAGCGGATGCGGCGGTGTCGGAGAAGGCAGCAGACCACGCTAGCGATGACGGTCACTGAAGGAAATATGCCCTAGAGGCAATAATAAAGTTATTATTTATTTCCTTATATCATGACAAATGTTTATTATTCATGCTAGAATTGTATTAACCGGAAACATAATACATGTGTGAATACATAGACAAACATAGTGTCACTAGTATGCCTCTACTTGACTAGCTCGTTGAATCAAAGATGGTTAAGTTTCCTAGCCATAGACATGAGTTGTCATTTGATTAACGGGATCACATCATTAGGAGAATGATGAGATTGACTTGACCCATTCCGTTAGCCTAGCTCTTGTTAGTTTTGTATATTGCTATTGCTTTCTTGATGACCTATACATGTTCCTGTAACTATGAGATTATGCAACTCCCGTTTACGAGAGGTACACTTTGGGTGCTTCCAAACGTCACAACGTGAATCGGGTGATTATAAAGGAGTACTACAGGTGTCTCCAAAGGTACATGTTGGGTTGGCGTATTTCGAGATTAGGTTTTGTCACTCGATTGCTCTGGAGAAGTATCTCCGGGCCCTCTCGGTAATGCACATCACTATAAGCCTTGCAAGAAATGTATCTAATGTGTTAGTTTCGGTATTATGCATTACGTAACGAGTAAAGAGAGTTGCCGGTAACGAGATTGAACTAGGTATTGGATACCGACGATCGAATCTCGGGCAAGTAACATACCGATGACAAAGGGAACAACATATGTTGTTATGCGGTCTGATCGATAAAGATCTTCGTAGAATATGTAGGAGCCAATATGAGCATCCAGGTTCCGCTATTGGTTATTGACCGGAGACATGTCTCGGTCATGTCTACATTGTTCTCGAACCATAGGGTCCGTGACGCTTAAGGTTTCGATGATAGTTATATTATGAGTTTATGAGTTTTGATGTACCGAAGGAATTGGAGTCCCGGAGGAGATCGGGGACATGACAAGGAGTCTCGAAATGGTCGAGACGTAAAGATCGATATATTGGACGACTATATTCGGACATCGGAAAGGTTCCGAGTGAGTCAGGTATTTTCGAGTACCGGGAGTTACGGGAATTCGTATTGGGCCTTAATGGGCCATACGGGAAAGGAGAGAAAGGCCTCAAAGGGTGGCCGCACCCTCCCCATGAGCTGGTCCGGGTGGACTAGGGAGGCGCCCTTCCTTCCTTCCTTCTCCTTTCCCCTCCTACTCCTACTACTTGGAAGGGCTCCTAGTTCTACTAGGAAAGGGGGAATCCTACTCGGTGGGAGTAGGACTCCCCTAGGGCGCCGCCATAGAGAGGGCCGCCCTCCCTTCCTCCACTCCTTTATATACGGGGCAGGGGGCACCCCATGGACACACAAGTTGATCTTCGTGATCGCCTTAGCCGTGTGCGGTGCCCCCTTCACCATATTCCACCTCGGTCATATTGTAGCGGTGCTAGGCGAAGCCCTGCGACGGTAGAACATCAAGATCGTCACCATGCCGTCGGTCGACGTGAAACTCCTCCCCGACGCTTTGCTGGATTGGAGCCCGGGGATCGTCATCGAGCTGAACGTGTGCCAAGAACTCGGAGGTGCCGGAGTAACGGTGCTTGGATCGGTTGGACCGGGAAGACGTACGACTACTTCCTCTACGTTGCGTCAACGCTTCCGCTTCGGTCCATGAGGGTACGTAGACAACACTCTCCCCTCTCGTTGCTATGCATCACCATGATCTCGCGCAGCGTAGGAAATTTTTGAAATTACTACGTTCCCCAACAAAGGCATCGAGCCTGGTTTTATGCGTTGATGTTATATGCACGAGTAGAACACAAGTGAGTTGTGGGCGATACAAGTCATACCGCTTACCGATGTCATACTTTTGGTTCAGCGGTATTGTTGGATGAAGCGGCCCGGACCGACATTACGCCAGACGCTTACGCGAGACTGGTTCTACCGACGTGCTTTGCACACGTGGGTGGCGGTGTCGCTTTCTTCAACTTTAGTTGAACCGAGTGTAAGCTACGCCCGGTCCTTGCGAAGGTTAAAATAGCACTAACTTGACGAACTATCGTTGTGGTTATGATGCGTAGGTAAGAACGGTTCTTGCTAAGCCCGTAGCAGCCACGTAAAACTTGCAACAACAAAGTAGAGGACGTCTAACTTGTTTTTGCAGGGCATGTTGTGATGTGATATGGTCAAGACGTGATGCTATATTTTATTGTATGAGATGATCATGTTTTGTAACCGAAGTTATCGGCAACTGGCTGAGCCATATGGTTGTCGCTTTATTGTATGAAATGCAAACGCCCTGTAATTGCTTTACTTTATCACTAAGCGGTAGCGATAGTCGTAGAAGCGATGGAGATCAAGGTGTCGCGCCGGTGACGATGGTGATCATGACGGTGCTCTGGAGATGGAGATCTCAAGCACAAGATGATGATGGCCATCTCATATCACTTATATTGATTGCATGTGATGTTTATCCTTTATGCATCTTATCTTGCTTTGATTGACGGTAGCATTAAGATGATCTCTCACTAATTATCAAGAAGTGTTCTCCCGAGTATGCACCGCTGCCAAAGTTCGTCGTGCCTGCACACCACGTGATGATCGGGTTTGATAAGCTTCACGTTCATCTACAACGGGTGCAAGCCAGTTTTGCACACGCAGAATACTCAGGTTAAACTTGACGAGCCTAGCATATGCAGATATGGCCTCGAACACGGAGACCGAAGGTCGAGCGTGAATCATATAGTAGATATGATCAACATAGTGATGTTCACCATTGAAAACTACTCCATCTCACGTGATGATCGGTTATGGTTTAGTTGATTTGGATCACGTGATCACTTAGATGACTAGAGAGATGTCTGTCTAAGTGGGAGTTCTTAAGTAATATGATTAATTGAACTTAAATTTATCATGAACTTAGTCCCGGTAGTATTTTGCAAATTATGTTGTAGATCAATAGCTCGCGTTGTTGCTTTCATATGTTTATTTTGATATGTTCCTAGAGAAAATTGTGTTGAAAGATGTTAGTAGCAATGATGCGGATTGGATCCGTGATCTGAGGTTATCCTCATTGTCGCACGTAAGAATTATGTCCTTAATGCACCGCTAGGTGACAGACCTATTGCAGCAGCAGATGCACACGTTATGAACGTTTGGCTAGCTCAATATGATGACTACTTGATAGTTTAGTGCACCATACTTAACGGCTTAGAATCGGGACTTCAAAGATGTTTTGAACGTCATGGACCATATGAGATGTTCCAGAATTGAAGTAAATATTTCAAGCAAATACCCGAGTTGAGAGATATGAAGTCTCCAACAAGTTCTATAGCTAAAAGATGGAGGAGAATCGCTCAACTAGTGAGCATGTGCTCAGATTGTCTGGGTACTACAATCGCTTGAATCAAGTGGGAGTTAATCTTCCAGATAAGATAGTGATTGACAGAGTTCTCTAGTCACCATCACCAAGTTAGTAGAACTTCGTGATGAACTATAATATGCAAGGGATAACGGAAACGATTCCCAAGCACTTCGTGATGCTGAAATCGACGAAGGTAGAAATCAAGAAAAACATCAAGTGTTGATGGTTGACAAGACCACTAGTTTCAAGAAAACGGCAAAGGGAAGAAGGGGAACTTCAAGAAGAACGGCAAGCAAGTTGCTACTCAAGTGAAGAAGCCCAAGTCTAGTCCTAAGCACGAGACTAAGTGCTTCTACCAAGAAAGGGACTGGTCCGGAAGTGGAACTGCCCAAGTATTTATGGATAAGAAAGATGGCAAAGTGAACAAGGGTATATTTGATATACAAAGTTATTGATGTGTGCCTTACTAGTGTTTATAGTAGCCCCGAGTATTTGATACTTGTTTAGTTGCTAAGATTAGTAACTCAAACAGGAGTTACAGAATCAAACAGAAACTAGTTGGAGGAAGTGACGATGAGTGTTGAAGTAGTTCCAAGATTGATATGATCATCATCACACACTCCCTATACTTTCGGGATTATTGATAAACCTAAATAAATCTTATTTGGCGCTTATGCTGAGCATGAATATGATTTGATCATGTTTATTGCAATACGGTTATTCATTTAAAGTCGTAGAATAATTGTTGTTCTGTTTACATGAATAAAACCTTCAATGGTCATCCACCCAATGAAAATGGTTCGTTGGATCTCGATCGTAGTGATACACATATTCATAATATTGAAACCAAAAGATGCAAAGTTAATAATGATAGTGCAACTTGTTTGTGGCACTGCCGCTTAGGTCATATTGGTGTAAAGCGCATGAAAAAACTCCATGCTAATGGACTTTTGGAATCACTTGATGCTTGCGAACCATGCCTCATGGGCAAGATGACTAAGACTCCGCTTCTCCTAACAATGGAGCGAAAGCAACAGATTTGTTGGAAATCATACATACCGATGTATGTGGTCCGATGAATATTAAGGCTCGCGACGGGTATCATTATTTTTTCTGACCTTCACAGATGATTTGAGCAGATATAGGTATATCTACTTGATGAAACATAAGTCTGAAACATTTGAAAAGTTCAAAGAATTTCAGAGTGAAGTGGAAAATCATCGTAACAAGAAAAATAAAGTTTCTACGATCTGATTGTGGAGAAGAATATTTGAGTTACGAGTTTGGTCTTCAGTTAAAACAATGTGAAATAGTTTCACTACTCACGCCACCTGGAACACCACAGCATAATGTTGTGTCCGAACGTCATAACCGTACTTTATTGGATATAGTGCGGTCTATGATGTCTCTTACCGATTTACCACTATTTTTTTGGGGTTATGCATTAGAGACAGCTACATTCACGTTAAATAGGGCACCATCTAAATCCGTTGAAACGACACCGTATGAACTATGGTTTGGCAAGAAACCTAAGTTGTCGTTTCTTAAAGTTTGAGGTTGCAATGCTTATGTGAAAAAGTTTCAACCTGATAAGCTCAAACCCAAATCGGAGAAGTGCGTCTTCATAGGATACCCAAAAGAAAATGTTGGGTACACCTTCTATCACAGATCCAAGGCAAGACATTCGCTGTTAAGAATGGATCCTTTCTAGAGAAGGAGTTTCTCTCGAAAGAAGTGAGTGGAGGAAAGTAGAACTTGATGAGGTAATCGCACCTGCTCCCTTTATTGAAAGTAGTTCATCACGTAAACCGGTTTCGTGGACACCTACACCAATTAGTGAGGAAGTTGATGATGATGGTCATGAAACTTGAGATCAAGTTACTACCGAGCCTCAGAGATCAACCAGAGTAAGATCCGCACTGCAGTGGTACGGCAATCCTGCTCGAAGTCATGCTACTTGATCATGATGAACCTACAAACTATGAAGAAGCGATGATGAGCCCAGATTCGCAAAATGGCTTGAAGCCATGAAATCTGAGATGGGATCCATGTATGAGAACAAAGTGTGGACTTTGGTTGACTTGCCCGATGATCGGCAAGCAATTGAGAATAAATGGATCTTCAAGAAGAAGATTGACGCCGACGTAATGTTATCGTCTACAAAGCTCGACTTGTCGCAAAGGTTTTCGACAAGTTCAAGGGATTGACTACGATGAGATCTTCTCACCCATAGCGATGCTTAAGTCCGTCCGAATCATGTTAGCAATTGCCGCATTTTATGATTATGAAATTTGGCGATGGATGTCAAAACTGCATTCCCGAATGGATTTTACGGAAGAAGAGTTGTATATGATGCAAACTGTAAGGTTTTGTCAATCCAAAAGGAGCTAACAAAGTGTGCAAGCTCCAGCGATCCATTTATGGACTGGTGCAAGCCTCTCGAGTTAGAATACATGCTTTGATAAGTTGATCAAAGCATATAGTTTTATATGCATTTCATGTGAAGCCCATATTTACAAGAAAGTGAGTGGGAGCACTACAAGATTTCCGATAAGTATATGTGAATGACATATTTTTTATCGGAAATAATGTATAATTATTCTGCAAAGCATAAAGGAGTGTTTGAAAGGAGTTTTTCAAAGAAAAACCTCGATGAAGTTGCTTACATATTGAGCATCAAGATCTATAGAGATAGATCAAGACGCTTGATAAGTTTTTTCAATGAGTACATACCTTGACAAGATTTTGAAGTAGTTCAAAATGGAACAGTCAAAGAAAGAGTTCTTGCCTGTGTTACAAGGTGTGAAATTGAGTAAGACTCAAAACTCGACCACGGCAGAAGATAGAAAGAGAATGAAAGTCATTCCTATGCCTCAGCCATAGGTTCTATAAAGTATGCCATGCTGTGTACCAGATCTATTGTATACCCTACACTGTGTTAAGCTAAGGGAGTACAATAGTGATCTAAGAGTAGATCAACGGGCGGTGGTCAAAATTATCTTTAGTGGAATAAGGAAATATTTCTCGATTATGGAGGTGACAAAAGGTCTGCCGTAAAAAGTTACGCCGATGCAAGTTTTGACACAGATCCGGATGACTCTAAGTCTCGATCTAGATACATATTGAAAGTAGGAGCAATTAGCTAGAGTAGCCTGCATGCGTGAGCATTGTAGACATAGAATTAAGAAAAATACTTACGGATCCGTATGTGATGTATTCTGCTGACTAAAATTATCTCACAAGCAAAACATGATCACACCTTAGTACTCTTTGGGTGTTAATCACATAAGCGATGTGAACTAGATTATCGACTCTAGTAAACCCATTGGGTGTAGGTCACATGACGATGTGAACTATGGGTGTTAATCACATGGTGATGTGAACTATTAGTGTTGAATCACATGGCGATGTGAACTAGATTATTGACTCTAGTGCAAGTGGGAGATCAAGGAAATATGCCCTAGAGGCAATAATAAAGTTATTATTTATTTCCTTATATCATGATAAATGTTTATTATTCATGCTAGAATTGTATTAACTGAAACATAATACATGTGTGAATACATAGACAAACATAGTGTCACTAGTATGCCTCTACTTGACTAGCTCAAGAATCAAAGATGGTTAAGTTTCCTAGCCATAGACATGAGTTGTCATTTGATTAACGGGATCACATCATTAGGAGAATAATGAGATTGACTTGACCCATTCCGTTAGCCTAGCACTTGATCGTTTAGTATGTTGCTATTGCTTTCTTCATGACTTATACATGTTCCTCGTAACTATGAGATTATGCAACTCCTGCTTACCGGAGGAACACTTTGGGTGCTACCAAACGTCACAACGAATCGGGTGATTATAAAGGAGTACTACAGGTGTCTCCAAAGGTACATGTTGTGTTGGCGTATTTCGAGATTAGGTTTTGTCACTCCGATTGCTCGAGAAGTATCTCTGGCCCTCTCGGTAATGCACATCACTATAAGCCTTGCAAGCAATGTAGCTAATGAGTTAGTTATGGAATGATGCATTATGTAACGAGTAAAGAGACTTGCCGGTAACGAGATTGAACTAGGTATTGGATACCGACGATCGAATCTCGGGCAAGTAACATACCGATGACAAAGGGAACAGCGTATGTTGTTATGCGGTGTGACCGATAAAGATCTTCGTATAATATGTAGGAGCCAATATGAGCATCCAGGTTCCGCTATTGGTTATTGACCGGAGACATGTCTCGGTCCTGTCTACATTGTTCTCGAACCATAGGGTCTGCACGCTTAAGGTTTTGATGACAGTTATATTATGAGTTTATGAGTTTTGATGTACCGAAGGAGTTCGGAGTCCCGGATGAGATCGGAGACATGACGAGGAGTCTCGAAATGGTCGAGACATAAAGATCGATATATTGGACGACTATATTCGGACATCGGAAAGGTTCCGAGTGATTCGGTTATTTTCGTGAGTACCGGGAGTTACGGGAATTCGTATTGGGCCTTAATGGGCCATACGGGAAAGGAGAGAAAGGCCTCAAAGGGTGGCCGCACCCTCCCCATGAGCTGGTCCGAATTGACTAGGGAGGGGGCGCCTCTTCCTTCCTTCTCCTTTCCCTTCCCTTTCCTTCCCTCCTACTCCTACTACTTGGAAGGGCTCCTAGTTCTACTAGGAAAGGGGAATCCTACTCCGGTGGGAGTAGGACTCTAGGGCGCCGCCATAGAGAGGGCCGCCCTCCCCTCCTCCACTCCTTTATATACGGGGCAGGGGGCACCCCATGGACACACAAGTTGATCTTCGTGATCGCTCCTTAGCCGTGTGCGGTGCCCCCTTCACCATATTCCACCTCGGTCATATTGCATTGTAGCTTTAGGTGAAGCCCCGCGACGGGTAGAACATCAAGATCGCCACCACGCCGTCAGTGGCGATTTAAACTCCTCCCCGACGCTTGCTGGATCGGAGCCCGGATCGTCATCGAGCTGAACGTGCAGCAAGAACTCGAGGTGCCAGAGTAACGGTGCTTGATCGGGTTGGATCGGGAAGACGCACGACTACTTCCTCTAAGTTGCGCCAATGCTTCGCTCGGGTTCACGAGGGTACGAGAAAACACTCTCCCTCTCTGCTGTTATGCATCACCATGATCTTGTGTGTGCGTAGGAATTTTTTTGAAATTACTACGTTCCCCAACAGTCACCACCGCCGCGGCCACTCCCAAGGCCACCGCCACGCCATGGAGGCGGCTTGCTGATACGTCTCCAACGTTTCTATATTTTTTATTGTTCCATGCTATTATATTATCTGTTTTAGATGTTTTAGATGTTTTATATGCATTAATATGCTATTTTATATTATTTTTTGGGACTAACCTATTAACCTAGAGACCAGTGCCAGTTTCTGTTTTTTCCTTGTTTCGGAGTTTCGCAGAAAAGGAATACCAAATGGAGTCCAAACGGAATGAAACTTTCGCGATGATTTTTCTTGGACCAGACGGACTTGGAGTGCAAGTCAGAGAAGCCACGAGGCGGACACAAGGACGGAGGGCGCCCCCACCCTCAGGGCCCCTTGTGACTCCAATCGACCTATTTCTTCCGCTTATATATTCTCCTTATATCCCAAAACCAATGAAGGAGCCACAAAAACACTTTTCCACCGCCGCAACCTTCCTGTAATTCGTGAGATCCCATCTAGGGGCCTTTTCCGGCATCCTGCCGGAGGGGGATTCGATCATGGAGGGCTTCTACATCAACACCATTACCCTTCCGATGAAGCATGAGTAGTTTACCTACGGGTCCGTAGCTAGTAGCTAGATGGCTTCTTCTCTCTCTTTGATTCTCAATACCATGTTCTCCTCGATGTTTTTGGAGATCTATTCAATGTAATACTTTTTTGTGGTGTGTTTGCCGAGATCCGATGAATTGTGGATTTATGATCAGCTTATCTATGAATATTATTTGAATCTTCTCTCGAATTCTTATATGCATGATTTGATATCTTTGCAGGTCTCCTCGAACTATCGATTTGGTTTGGCCAATTAGATTGGTTTTTCTTGCAATGGGAGAAGTGCTTAGCTTTGGGTTCAATCTTGCGGTGTCCTTTCCCAGTGACAGTAGGGATAGCAAGGCACGTATAGTATTGTTGCCATCGTGGATAAAAAGATGGGGTTTACATCATATTGCTTGAGTTTATTTCTCTACATCATGTCATCTTACTTAATGCGTTACTCTGTTCTTCATGAACTTAATACTCTAGATGCAGAATAGTAGTAGATGCAGGCAGGAGTCGGTCGATGTGTAGAGTAATAGTAGTAGATGCGGACAGGAGTTGGTCTACTTGACACGGACGTGATGCCTATATTCGTGATCATTGCCTTATATATCGTCATAATTATGCACTTTTCTATCATTTGCTCGGCAGTTATTTGTTCACCCACCGTAATATTTTCTATCTTGAGAGAAGCCTCTAGTGAAACCTATGGCTCCCGGGTCTATTTTTCATCATATAAGTTTCCGATCTACAATCTTAGTTTTTGATTTACTTCCTTTGCAATCTTTTACTTTCCGTTCTATAAATCAAAAATAACAAAAATATCTACATTACCGTTTATCTATCTCTATCATGTTGGGGAACGTAGTAATTTCAAAAAAATTCCTACACACACGCAAGATCATGGTGATGCATAGCAACGAGAGGGGAGAGTGTGTCCACGTACCCGAAAGCGGAAGCGTTATGACAACGCGGTTGATGTAGTCGTGACGCCTTCACGATCCGACCGATCCAAGCACCGAACGACGCACCTCCGTGTTACGCACACGCTCAGCTCGATGACGATCCCGGACTCCGATCCAGCAGGTGTCGAGGATGAGTTCCACAAAGACGATGGCGTGGTAGCGATGATGATGTTCTACCGACGCAGGGCTTCGCCTAAACTCCGCGACGATATGACCGAGGTGGAATATGGTGGAGGGGGGCACCGCACACAGCTAAGGAACGATCACGAAGATCAACTTGTGTGTTCTAGGGTGCCCCCCTGCCCCCGTATATAAAGGAGCAAGGGGGGAGGCCGGCCGGCCCTTGTGGGCGTGCCAAGGAGGAGGAGTCCTCCTCCTAGTAGGAGTAGGACTCCCTCTTTCCTACTCCTACTAGGAGGGGAAGGAAGGGGAGAGGAGAGGGAAAGAGGGGGCGCCGCCTCTCCTAGTCCACCCGACCAGAGGGGAGGGGCGCGCCCATCCTGGCTGCCCTCTCTCTCTCTCCATTAAAGCCCATAAGGCCCAATACTCCTCCGGGGTTCCGTAACCTCCGGCACTCAGTTTTCTCCGAAATCACCCGAACACTTCCGTGTCCGAATATAGTCGTCCAATATATCGATCTTTATGTCTCGACCATTTCGAGACTCCTCGTCATGTCCGTGATCATATCCGGGACTGGAACAACCTTCGTACATCAAAACTTATAAACTCATAATAAAACTCACATCGTAACGTTAAGCGTGCAGACCCTACGGATTCGAGAACTATGTAGACATGACCTAGAACTGTTTCTGGTCAATAACCAATAGTGGAACCTGGATGTTCATATTGGCTCCTACATATTCTACGAAGATCTTTATCGGTCAAACCGCATAACAACATCGTTGTTCCCTTTGTCATCGGTAGATGTTACTTGCCCGAGATTCGATCGTCGGTATCCAATACCTAGTTCAATCTTCATCGGCAAGTCTCTTTACTCGTTCCGTAATACATCATCCCGTAACTAACTCATTAGTTACAATGCTTGCAAGGCTTAAGTGATGTGTATTACCGAGAGGGCCCAGAGATACCTCTCCAGACAATCGGAGTGACAAAAACTAATCTCGAAATACGCCAACCCAACATGTACCTTCTTCGGAGACACACAGTAGAGCACCTTTATAATCACCCAGTTACGTTGTGACATTTGGTAGCACACAAAGTGTTCCTCCGGTAAACGGGAGTTGCATAATCTCATAGTTGTAGGAACTTTGTATAAGTTATGAAGAAAGAAATAGCAATATACTAAACGATCAAGTGCTAGGCTAACGGAATGGGTCAAGTCAATCACATCATTCTCCTAATGATGTGATCCCGTTAATCAAATGACAACTCTTTTGTCCATGGCTAGGAAACATAACCATCTTTGATAAACGAGCTAGTCAAGTAGAGGCATACTAGTGACACTATGTTTGTCTATATATTCACACATGTATTATGTTTCCGGTTAATACAATTCTAGCATGAATAATAAAAATTTATCATGATATAAGGAAATAAATAATAACTTTATTATTGCCTCTAGGGCATATTTCCTTGGGCCTCCCACTTTCACTAGAGTCAATAATCTAGTTCACATCGCCATGTGATTTAACACCAATATTCATATCTCAGATATGATTAACACCCATAGTTCACATCGTCATGTGACCACCACCCAAAGGGTTTACTAGAGTCAATAGTCTAGTTCACATCGCTATGTGATTAACACCCAAAAGAGTACTAAGGTGTGATCATGTTTTGCTCGTGAGAGAAGCTTAGTCAACGAGTACATCACATTCAGAGCCGTATGTATTTTGCAAATATTCTATGTCTACAATGCTCTGCACGGAGCTACTCTAGCTAATTGCTTCCACTTTCAATATGTATCCAGTTGAGACTTAGAGTCATCTGGATCGGTATAAAATCTTGCACCGATGTAACTCTTTGCGACGGGCTCTTTCATCACCTCCATAATCGAGAAATATTTCCTTAGTCCTTACTAAGGATATTCTTGACCAATGTCCAGTGATCTACTCCTAGATCACTATTGTACTCCCTTCCCAAATTCAGAGCAAGGTATACAATAGGTCTGGTACATAGCATGGCATACTTTTATAGAACCTATGACCGAATGCATAGGGAATGACTTTCATTCTCTTTTCTATTTGTCGTCGTGGGTCGGGATTTGAGTCTTACTCAATTTCATACCTTTGCAACACAGTGCAAGAACTCTTTCTTTGATCGCTCCATTTTGAACTACTTCAAAATCTTGTCAAGGTATGTACTTATTGAAAATCTTATCAAGCGTCTTGATCTATCTCAATAGATCTTGATGCTCAATATGTAAGTAGCTTTATCGAGGTCTTTCTTTGAAAAACTCTTTTCAAACACTCCTTTATGCTTTGCGTAAAATTCTACATCATTTCCGATCAACAATATGTCTTACACATATAATATCGAAAATGCTACAGATCTCCCACTCACTTTCTTGTAAATACAGGCCTTTCCAAAAGTCTGTATAAAACCATATGCTTTGATCAACTCATCAAAGTGTATATTCCAACTCGAGATGCTTGCACTACCCATTGATGAATCGCTGAAGCTTGCACATTTTGTTAGCACCTTTAGGATTGACAAAACCTTCTGGTTGCATCATATACAACTCTTCTTTAAAGAATCCATTGAGGAATGCAGTTTTGACATCCATTTGCCAGATTTCATAAAATGTGGCAATTGCTAACATGATTCGGACAGACTTAAGCATCGCTACAGTTGAGAAAATCTCATTGTAGTCAACACCTTGAACTTGTCGAAAACCTTTTGCGACAATTCTAGCTTTGTAGATAGTAACACTACTATCAGCGTCCGTCTTCCTCTTGAAGATCCATTTAATCTCAATGGCTCACCAATCATCGGGCAAGTCAATCAAAGTCCACACTTTGTTCTCATACATGGATCCTATCTCAGATTTCATGGCTTCAAGCCATTTCGCGGAATCTGGGCTCATCATCGCTTCCTCATAGTTCGTAGGTTCATCATGGCTAGTAACATGACTTCCAGAACATGATTACCGTACCACTTTGGTGCGGATCTTACGCTGGAAGACCTACGAGGTTTGGTAGCAACTTGATCTGAAGTTTCATGATTATCATCATTAACTTCCTCACTAATTGATGTAGGAATCACTGGAACTGATTTACGTGATGAACTACTTTCCAATAAGGGAGAAGGTACAATTACCTCATCAAGTTCTACTTTCCTCCCACTCACTTCTTTCGAGAGAAACTTCTTCTCTAGAAAGGATTCATCTTAGCAACAAATAACTTGCCTTCGGGATCTGCGGATAGAAGGTGTACCCAATAGTTACCTTTGGGTATTCTATGAAGACGCACTTTTCCGATTTGGGTTCGAGCTTATCGTGTTGAAACCTTTTCATATAAGCATCGCAACTCCAAGCTTTAAGAAACGACGACTTAGGTTTCATCGCTAAACCATAGTTCATATGGTGTCATCTCAACGGATTTAGATGGTGCCCTATTAAACGTGAATGCAGGCTTGTCTCTAATGCATAACCCCAAAACGATAGTGGTAAACCGATAAGAGACATCATAGATCGCATCATATCCGGTAAAGTACGACATTTACGCTCGGACACACCATTACATTGTGGTGTTCTGGTGGCGTGAGTTGCGTAAACTATTTCACATTGTTTCAAATGAAGACCAAACTGTAACTCAAATATTCGTCTCCATGATCGAGATCGTAGAAACTTTATTTTCTTGTTACGATGATTTTCCACTTCACTCTGAAATTCTTTGAACTTTTCAAATGTTTCGCATTTATGTTTCATCAAGTAGATATACCCATATCTCGCTCAAATCATCTGTGAAGGTCAGAAAATAATGATACATGCCATGAGCCTTAACACTCATCGGATCGCATACATCGGTATGTATTATTTCCAATAAGTCAAGAGGCTCGCTCCATTGTTCCGAGAACGGAGTTTTAGTCATCTTGCCCAAAAGGCACGGTTCGCAAGCATCAAATGATTCATAACCAAGTGATTCTGAAAATCCATCTTTATGGAGTTTCTTCATGCGCTTTACACCGATATGACCCAACGGCAAGTACCACAAATAAGTTGCACTAGCATTATTAACTTTGCATCTTTTGGCATCAATATTATGAATATGTGTATCACTACGATCGAGATCCAACAAACTATTTTCATTGGGTGTATGACCATCGAAGGTTTTATTCATGTAAATGTAACAACAATTATTCTTTGACTTTAAATGAATAACCGTATCGCAATAAACATGATCAAATCATATTCATGTTCAACGCAAAGCCAAATAACATTTATTTAGGTTTAACACTAATCCCGAAGGTATAGGGAGTGTGCGATGATGATCATATCAATCTTGGAACTACTTCCAACACTCATCGTCACTTCACCCTCAACTAGTCTCTGTTTATTCAGAACTCCTATTTCAATTACTAATCTTAGTAACCCACCAAGTATCAAATACTGTGGGCTACTATAAACACCGGTAAGGCACACATCAATAACTTTGTATATCAAATATACCCTTGTTCACTTTGCCATCCTTCTTATCCACCAAATATTCAGGTATTTCGCTTCGGTGACCATTTCGCTTTGCGGTGTAAGCACTTCAGTTTCAGGCTTTGGTCCAGCTTTGGGCTTCTTCGCGGGAGTGACAAATTGCTTGTCATTCTACTTGAAGTTCCCTTTCTTTCCCTTTGCCCTTTTCTTGAAACTAGTGGTCTTGTCAATCATGAACACTTGATGCTCTTTCTTGATTTCTACCTTCGTCGATTTCAACATCACGAAGAGCTCGGGAATCGTTTTCGGCCATCCCTTGCATACTATAGTTCATCACAAAGTTCTAGTAACTTAGTGATGGTGACTAGAGAATTCTGTCAATCACTATCTTATCCGGAAGATTAACTCCCACTTGATTCAAGCGATTGAAGTACCTGCATAACTGAGCACATGCTCACTAGTTGAAGCGATTCTCCTCCATCTTTTAGCTACGTAACTTGTTGGAGACTTCATATCTCTCAACTCGGTATTTGCTTGAAATATTAACTTCAATTCTTGGAACATCTCATATGGTCCATGACGCTCAAACCCGCCTTTGAAGTCCCGATTCTAAGCCGTTAAGCATGGTGCACTAAACTATCAAGTAGTCAACATATTGAGCTAGCCAAACGTTCATAACGTCCCGCATCTGCTTCCCGCAATAGGTCCGTCACCTAGCGGTGCATAAAGGACATAATTCTTCCGGCAAGAATGAGGATAAACCTCGATCACGGATCCAATCCGCATCATTGCTACTAAAATTTTTCAACACAATTTTTCTCTAGGAACATATCAAAATAAACATATGAAAGCAACAACGCGAGCTATTGATCTACAACATAATATGCAAAAATAATACCAGGACTAAGTTCATGATAAAATTAAAGTTCAATTAATCAAATTACTTAATAACTCCCACTCGTAGCCAGACATCTCTCTAGTCATCTAAGTGATCACGTGATCCAAATCAACTAAACCATAAATCGATCATCACGTGAGATGGAGTAGTTTTCAATGGTGAACATCACTATGTTGATCATATCTACTATATGATTCACGCTCGACCTTTCGGTCTCCGTGTTAGAGGCCATATCTCGCATATGCTAGGCTCACAAGTTTAACACGAGTATTCGCGTGTGCAAAACTGGCTTGCACCTGCTGTAGATGGACGTTGAGCTTATCACACCCGATCATCACGTGGGTGTCCGGGCACGACGAACTTTTGGCAACGGTGCATACTCGAGGGAGAACACTTCTTGATAATTTAGTGAGAGATCATCTTATAATGCTACCACCAATCAAAGCAAGATAAGATGCATAAAGGATAGACATCACATGCAATCAATATAAGTGATATGATATGGCCACCATCATCTTGTGCTTGTGATCTCCATCTCCGGCTAACCGCCATGATCACCATCGCCATCGGCGCGACACCTTGATCTCCATCGTAGCATCGTTGTCGCCTCGCCAACTATTGCTTTCTACGACTATCGCTACCGCTTAGTGATAAAGTAAAAGCAATTACAGGTATGCTTGCATTTCATACAATAAAGCGACAACCATATGGCTCCTGCCGATTGCCGATAACTTGATTACAAAACATGATCATCTCATACAATAAAATATAGCATCACGTCTTGACCATATCACATCACAACATGCCCTGCAAAAACAAGTTAGACGTCCTCTACTTTGTTGATGCAAGTTTTACGTGGCTGCTACGAGCTGAGCAATAACCGTTCTTACCTACGCATCAAAACCACAATGATAGTTCGTGAAGTTAGTGCTGTTTTAACCTTCGCAAGGACCGGGCATAGCTATACTCGGTTCAACTAAAGTTGGAGAAACTGACATCCGCCAGCCACCTGTGTGCAAAGCACGTCGGTAGAACCAGTCTCGCGTAAGCGTACACGTAATGTCGGTCCGGCCGCTTCATCCAACAATACCGCCAACCAAAGTATGACATGCCGGTAAGCGGTATGACTTGTATCACCCACAACTTACTTGTGTTCTACTCGTGCATATAACATCAACGCATAAAACCTGGCTCGATACCCTTGTTGGGGAACGTAGTAATTTCAAAAAATTCCTACGCACACGCTAAGATCATGGTGATGCATAGCAACGAGAGGGGAGAGTGTGTCCACGACTCGTGAGACCGGAAAGCGGAAGCATTATGACAACGCGGTTGATGTAGTCGCACGCCTTCACGATCCGACCGATCCAAGCACCAAACGTACGGCACCTCCGTGTTCTGCACACGTTCAACTCGATGACGATCCCCGGACTCTGATCCAGCAGGGTGTCGGGGATGAGTTCTGTTAGCACGACGGCGTGGTGACGATGATGATGTTCTACCGACGCAGGGCTTCGCTTAAAATCCATGACGATATGACCGAGGTGGAATATGATGGAGGGGGGCACCGCACACGGCTAAGGAACGATCACGAAGATCAACTTGTGTGTTCTAGGGTGCCCCCCTGCCCCCTTATATAAAGGAGCAAGGGGGGAGGCCGGCCGCCCTTGTGGGGCGCTTAAGGAGGAGGAGGAGTCCTCCTCCTAGTAGGAGTAGGACTCCTCTTTCCTACTCCTACTAGGAGGGAAAGGAAGGGGAGAGGGAGAGGAAGAGGGGGCGCCCCTCTCCTAGTCCAATCGGACCAGAGGGGAGGGGGCGCGGCCCATCCTCCGGCTGCCCTCTCTCTCTCCACTAAAGCCCATAAGGCCCAATACTCCTCCCGGGGTTCGGTAACCCTCCCAAGACCGTTTTCTCCAAATCACCCGAACACTTCCGGTGTCCGAATATAGTCGTCCAATATATCGATCTTTATGTCTCGACCATTTCGAGACTCCTCGTCATGTCCGTGATCATATCCGGGATTCCGAACAACCTTCGGTACATCAAAACTTATAAACTCATAATAAAACTGTCATCGTAACGTTAAGCGTGCCCTACAGGTTTGAGAACTATGTAGACATGACCTAGAACTGTTTCCGGTCAATAACCAATAGCGGAACCTGGATGCTCATATTGGCTCCTACATATTATACAAAGATCTTTATCGGTCAAAACCGCATAACAACATCGTTGTTCCCTTTGTCATCGGTATGTTACTTGCCCGAGATTCGATCGTCGTATCCAATACCTAGTTCAATATCGTTACGGCAAGTCTCTTTACTCGCTCCGTAATACATCAGCCCGTAACTAACTCATTAGTTACAATGCTTGCAAGGCTTAAGTGATGTGTATTACCGAGAGGGCCCAGAGATACCTATCCGACAATCGGAGTGACAAAAACTAATCTCGGAATACGCAAACTCAACATGTACCTTCAGAGACACCTGTAGAGCACCTTTATAATCACCCAGTTACGTTGTGACGTTTGGTAGCACACAAAGTGTTCCTCCGGTAAACGGGAGTTGCATAATCTCATAGTTGTAGGAACTTTGTACAAGTTATGAAGAAAGCAATAGCAATATACTAAACGATCAAGTGCTAGGCTAACGGAATGGGTCAAGTCAATCACATCATTCTCCTAATGATGTGATCCCGCTAATCAAATGACAACTCTTTTGTCCATGGCTAGGAAACATAATCATCTTTGATAAACGAGCTAGTCAAGTAGAGGCATACTAGTGACACTATGTTTGTCTATGTATTCACACATGTATTATGTTTCCGGTTAATACAATTCTAGCATGAATAATAAACATTTATCATGATATAAGGAAATAAATAATAACTTTATTATTGCCTCTAGGGCATATTTCCTTCATATCAGATCACACTTTTGCAAGTAACCGTGAAGGGATTGACAACCCCTTTATCGCGTTGGGTGCAAGTTGTTGATTGTTTGTGCAAGTATTCGGTAACTTGTTCGTTGTCTCCTACTGGATTGATACCTTGGTTCTCAAAACTGAGGGAAATACTTACTCTACTTTGTTGCATCACCCTTCCTTCTTCAAGGGAAAAAGCAACGCAAGCTCAAGAAGTAGCACTTACCAACGACGGCGGCGTAGGGAGGGTTGTTAAGTTGTGACCCAAATTCGTATAATGTATAAAGGCTACGCCCCGTGCCAGGGACGCTGGTGGTGCTGGGGCCGGGGGGAGGGCTCCCCCAGTATGGATCAATATCGAACCTTTTTGGCGCTCATATTCCTTGGTGCAACCATGACCCTTCCTCTCGCGTTTGTGCACAATCTTCATCTTTCTCTCCATCTCTTTATATAAGTTCTGCTCATAAACGGTTAGTGGATTTAGCTGGTAGAATGGGACTAAAGTTAGGATGTAATAGTAATGAGATAAAAACCACAGTAGATGTGGTTCAGAAATTGGAGCAATCTAGAATTGATCTCTTTATGTCCCATAAAGTAGTAGAGATGTAGAAGAATCTAATTCTAGTACTCTTTTGCATGATGTACCTGAAGACGGTGAACATGAATATGATTGCAAAGATAAGCTATTTAATGGAAATTTGATTAGAATTATTTCTTGTTTGGGAGGGAATAAGCTACTGGTAGATTTAGTAAAGGAGTAGAAGTAAGGGTTCATAGAGTTTCTGTAGAGAGTAAGAAAGGTATGGGTAGAGGAAGTAGAAGGATATAATTGTGTTGTGCTTTTTTTTGTCTGTTTATCGCTTTTTTATCTGATTTTTTAATATGATCTTAATGACCCTGAAAAGAAGAAATTTGTTGTCAATTGTGTTCATGAATGTAAGTTGCGGGTTGTGGGGTTCATGGAGACTCAGAAACATAATTATGATGTGTCTTGGCAGGGGGGTGGGGGTGGAGAGGGGGGTTATGGGGTGCGGGAGGGGCGGTAGCCCCTCGGTATGGATCTATATCGAACCTTTTTGGCGCTCCTATTCTTTATTGCGGCCATGACCCCTTCCTCTCGCGTTGTGCACACTCTTCATCTTTCTCTCCATCTCTTTAAGTTCTGCTCCAATCTATAAATAAGAGCATCACTGCTCAACAAGTTCTGAAGGTGAACACAGATTGTAGTGAATCGATTTTGTCTACCAGAAATGCAATAATTGTGACGTTGTCCTAGACATATATCTCAAAACAAAAACAAAACTAATTATGAGAAAGATGGCAGAGAAAAATGTAGCAGAATGGAGGAAGACGACAGAGAAAAATGAAGGGGTTCTAGATAAATTGGAATTTGGGAATGAAGATAAAGAGATGCATGAAGTGGAGGACAGTCTGCTGGATATGACAGAGAAGCTTGCTATGTTAGTGAGGACATGGCATTCAGTACACAGGGGACTGTCGTTATGTTTGGCATGGAGAACCAAATTACCGAGATCGAGAGGAAGTTGCGACACGACAAGAGGCGTGTTGCGTAATCTATTGTTAACTTAAATGTGTGTTTATAAATAATATAAGAGAGGCAAAAGAAAAGGGACATGGCTAGTTAGCACACTGTCTCCTCAATCGGATGGCTAAGGCAGACATGCGCAGAACGACGGGAAAGTGCAGCTGCACTTTCTAGCAGTCGGCAAAGAAAAGAGGGGGCCGTGGAAGAGAGAAGGCTAAGTGACAGAAATGTGATGGGCAAAGCAAGGTGACATTTATCTATACACAAATATTTTTTGTCAATGCAAGATTTTTCTTAACACGTAATTTTGGTGCATGTTCAAACGAACAAAACTGTTTACCAAATTACCATTAGGTTATCGGTTCAAATTATATATGTGTTTCCAAAAGTTATACTCCCTCCGGTCCTTTTTACTATGCATATAAGAATTGTCTGAAGTCAAACTTCATAAAATTTGACCATATTTATGTGAAAAAATATTAATATCTACAATGCTAAGTTTATACAATATGAAAACTAAAGTCATGACGCATCTAATGTTGTTGATTTCGCATTCTGAATGTTGGTATTTTTTTTCTATAAACTTGGTCAAAGTTCACGAGGTTTGACTTCAGACAAATCTTATATGCGATCTAAAAAGGACGGGAGGGAGTATTAGTCTTAGCCCACGTTATGTTTCTCTTTCTTGCTAATATATAGTCCAGTTTTGTTTTACATTTTGTAAGATATATGGTCCACCTTTTTTTGTGCAGCGGTGTGCATCACATGGCATTAGTGATCCACAGTGATGCGTCCGTATAACCATTTAAATATTGGACGCGTCTAGGCAAAGAATCGAGTCTTTGGTAAGGATCCTGCAACCGCCAGATTTGGAAAGTTCTGGTCCCCCAAAGAAAAAAGGAAAACTCCTGGTCCCCCAATGTATACGTGCGATCCCACTCACGATGGGAGGACGAGGCTGGTGGCCACCATCTCCTCCAACCTGCCCCTCCCTCGCAATCACGTGGTTCCTCCTCCTCTGCCCCATCCTTCTCTCCCAAGGAACCATTCTCTCCACCTTCTCCCCAAATCTCCCTTCTTCTACCCCAAGGAAACCTCCTGCCTACACATCGCCATGGATCTGAAAACACCAGAGCTTCGAAAAAGATCAACTGAAAGATCAACTGTTTTCTGTGAATAGAGGTGCGTTTTTTACCCTTCTCCCTGTTCTTTCTTCATGGTGGATCTCCCACAACCTCCACCCCCAACCCCCTGCCACTCCCCTCCCCCTACCATATGTCCAAGATGAGTCTTCTCTATGCTCTGTTGTTCTTCTGTAGAGAAGGAGAAAGAGGATAAAAAAGTAAGCAACGAGATCTGTGATGAGTAGGCAAATGTATTGCAAAGCACGAGCAAACAAGTTCAACATATTTAGGGCAAACAAATCTGGTGTACATTGTAGGCAACAAACACAGAAAGTGCAAAAACCAGAATAGTTGTCTAATTCTTGAAGGCAAAGTAGATGTGGTAGATGTATTTCTTAGGATTTTTTGAGCAAGAGTATGCATCAATGGTAGGCAATTGTTGTTTAAAATGTAAGCAACTAGGAAAGATATTCGGACTAGCGTTTCTGTTTCAAGCAAAAAAATAACATGGGGGCAGCATGTCAGGTTGGTGGGCAATTGTTGTTAAAAATGCAAGCAACTAGGTTCATGTTCTTACTAGCATCTTTGTTTCAAGCAATTGTGTGTCAGGTGAGTAGGCAACTGTTGCCAACAATGCAAGCAACTATAGAAAATGTGTCAGTATGAGCAAGATCAGGGACTGTCTGGGCATGCCACTGTTGCCACATTACTCATGGCAAGTATGCATGTGCTTAGGCAAAAGTAATGTGCATGGTGAGCAAAGTGTTTTTGTTTGTGCCCTTGTGCTTGTGCTTGTGCCGCCTAACTATGATGGAAAATGCTATGTTCAAAGATTGTGATACTTGATTACCTTGAGCTTGTGGTTGGTGCCACCTTTTGCTGCTCCAGCTCACGACCCCTATTAGCCTGCAAGTGTGTAAGAAGTGGAAAAAAACGAGGCGAAAACCATGGCACGGTTGCTCATGACATTGAAACACATGGGGTGAAGAACCCCAATTAAAAAAGCAGAACTGGTCATAATTTGAGGAACAAAAACACAAAACAAGTCATTTAGTAGTTATACTACTACAAATATATCAACACTTTCCAATACATTTGCAAACTAGAGATTCACTGGGATTGTCATCTTATGTTCTTCTGATAATACTCCCACAACATTCATCTGCACCTCTTTCCCCCTGACCCTGATTTCTCCACCTGAAAAAAAAAGAAAAACGTTTATTTTTCATCTCTGATTCTGTTCTATTGATTGGTGCATGCAAAATATGAAATAAGACATTGCTGCCTAGACATTGCAATGCACTCAGTTGCTGCCTAGACACTTGATTTTGTTGCCTGAAGTTGATGTATTATTCCTACTTATTTCGTCAGTAGTTGATTCCATCTTCTAACTTGTGTGTTTGTTATTTGCCAATTATGGTGAGATGATTGACCTTAACGAATTGCCGGATGACCTTAATTGGGACTTGCCAGCCAATGTTGGAGTGGACAACATTGAGCCCATGTACTGCACACAACATTCTACGCAAAAGGCACCCCCACTGAACAATATCCATGAGTTCGTGTCTGACTCTCCAAACCCTCCAACCACGCAGAATGTTGCTGATTATGGTTCTATAAGCTATTATGTGACAGCAGAAGTCGAAGCTGGTGACTACAAATGTGACTGTTGCAAGATGACCAAAGATGGAATGTTGTGTTGCCATATTTTGAAAAAATTTACACACATTGGTGTCGATGCAATTCCTGCCCAATACATACTAAGAAGGTGGACACGACAAGCAATACCAGGTCTTTGCACCTTCTATTGAGGCAGAGCTAGGAAGAGATGCCACATAATCGAAGAAGCTAGTCCGCTGCTTAACTTGTCAATGGATTTTGCTAGTCTAGCTCGAGTTGCTTCGGGTCGAGATCTTTGGTGTGGCAATTTTGAGGAAGCACATGAGGGCGGCGCATACAGAGCTTAATCATTTCAACAAGACCAAGAAAAAAACAAAAGGTGACTGCTCTGCCCATAGCTGGTCCTGCACCACCTCGTAGTCGTGAAAAGGCACACCTCGGTCACATACCACCAACTACCACTGGTCCTATGGCAGCCAATTCAGCCGCTACAAAGAACACTGTGCCTGTGGTGGTCTACGCCAATTGCGGTGGGGTTCCTAAGGATCCACCTAAATCAACAACTAAAGGTCGTGCGAAAAGTAAACGGTTGCGGTCGACCTTTGGAGTTGCATCCAAGAGGAAGAACAAATGCTCCTTCAGAATTCATCCGAACACCATGCAGCAAATTGCCCTGGTCGTTTGGTTTGAAGAAGGAAAAAACAGATGACAGCAACTAGATTCCTGTCTTGGAGTTTGGGGCAAACTCTTCCTAAATCAAGAACTAGATTCATGTCTTCTTCTGCAATTACCATAGATCATATCCCCCACCACACCCAACCCCCCCCCCCACCCCATGGTAGGACACTCAGATATGGGTGTTAGACAATTCAAGCTTGGATGTCGTGCAACTCTTGTGTCGTATGAGATGTAATATTTAATTTTGTGACCTTTGTACTAATTCACATCTTGGTGTTTGGGTCTTTGATTCCTTCTTTTTCAAGACAATAAGTTGGACAATAACTTGACAGTGTATTTTTTTTAAAAGGTACTACAAACTATCTTATTAATGCTAAAGAAATATATGTCATTGCAGGACAAACCTCTACCAAGTCAAAGCTTCAAAATAGCCTGCCATGGTGCTTTGTTGGCAACTGTGTTAATTAAAGAACTCGTGATGTTCTTCCTGATGTTGGGGATGTCTTTCGGACCGAAGTTTGGCAAGTTCCTCGCTTCCCACACACTCGCTATTGTCGAAGTGAAAATGCCGCAATCATAACTTGCAAAAAACATATAGAAAACATGGGTGTAAACTTCTGACCATTTTATGAAAAAGCATATATAGAAGCACGAAGAAGTCATGTTTCGTGATGGAGACAAAGGCAACGATGAAAGGAACTCACTCATTATCTTGTTTTGGAACATCAATTTCCTTCAAGCTTAAAAATCATCCAAGCTTACGCGTGATTCATGGTAGTGCTGGTCCCAGAATGAACGCACTGTTGCAGCAATCAATCTAGCGTTGTCGTCAAGAGTTTTGCTCTGTGCCAGGCTCCTCCATGAATCGAACACCTCGAACCTGTGGTCCCTAATATTGACATTGAAAAGCCAGTAGTGGTTCGCTGATACAAGATTTGCTCTGTCTAAATTCTTTAGAATAGGGAACATGATCTGCATGACGAGTGTGTGATCAAAGAAAAAAAAAGCAATTCAGGAAACATTTTGCTATATATATGCCAAATGTAAACAAGACAACAACATTGTACTTGGTAATCGACCATATCCTTCCGATCCAAATGATTTGATTTGTTGAATCGGCATTTATCTCTTAAGTGTTCCAAATCATTTGTCGCAGCCTTATACGCCATAATTATGAAGAATAAAAATAAAACAAAAATGCAAATGCACATCGTAAGAGGGCAACTTGTTTGTTAAGGTTCTAGCAAAATGGAGCTACCGACCAGTTTTTGTTGAGCTTGTTGGTGTTGTGGGCAACTTGTTAGTAAAAGTCTAGCAAAAAATGGGAGGGAGTCAATTTTTTCAATTTGAGGGGTTTTTGGATATCCTAAGAAAATTGGCTGGTGTATGTAAAGATAATAAGAAAGGGCTTATAGCAATTCTTACAAAAGAAAAGGGTTATAGCAATTTTTGTTTACTTCTAGAAATTCTTACAAAATGCAAAAAAAAAGAAAGGGTTATAGCAATTTATAATGAAAAAAAGTTGGTTTAAGTGGAAAAATGCTGCTCAAACTACTTAAGAGCAAAAAGTAAAGAAGAGAAAGAGGTTATGTACCGAAAATCTGACGGGCATGATTATCTTCTTGGAATTGCAGGCAAGTCCCGCATTATAGTGTTGATAATTAGTTCGAACACGTGTGACTTGACATGACCGGTCTTATTCATTGAGCCAGCGAGTTCTCTGAGTGAAACATGGTAACCGTCGTAATCAACAATAGTAGGGCTGCATGAAAAAAAGCAACTCATATAAGTCATATAGAGTATGGGTAATTAGGTGTAGTAAAGAACAAAAACTACATAAGAATTGTGATTTCACTATCCCTTTTAGCTGCCTATGTTTCATTCATATATGGTGTGCATAAAAGTTGCCTACAGTTATCACATCACTTGCCTACAGTTTACACATCACTTGCCTAGGATTTTGGTTGGTGTTTGCCTGCAACATATATTTGTTTTGCTTGCTTTCCCGTAAAATAAAAAGGGATAGTGAGTGTAAGACACGCAGTGATAGCATTGTACCTCATGTCTTCAAGTCCAGACTCCTCCTCACTCAATCTTGCGTGTAGAAGGACTGCAAAGATACATCTGCATCATCACTGGGTGCGATGGAGAAAGCCTATTCTCGTTGTAATCCACAAAAGGTGACCTCTTGCATGCTGGTGGCTTGATGATGCGTCTCTCAAATTTGTTCGTGATTTCTCCTGAGCTGCTACTGGAACCAACTTCTCCATCCTTCCCACATGTTTTCTCTGGCGTTTGGAAGTTGGTAGGTGATAAGTTCTCCATGCTATACTGTGTCCTTCTGCCTTGAGCCCTTTTCTCTGCTTCTTCACACGCTAAGTCAATTTCTTCTAAGTCCCAAAGCAAATCATCATCAGGGATTTCGATGACCATGGATGTTTTTTCCTTTGCTTCCGGGTACATGTCAACAATGCTTCTGCTTGCACTGTTGATTTGTTGTGACAGTTGAACTTCCAACACACCTTCATCAGGGATTTCGATGACCACGGGTGTTTTCCCCTTTGCTTTAGGACACATGTAAACATTGCCACCGCTTGCCCCGATGATTTGCTTTGACAGTTCAACTTCCAACACACCTTCGTCGATGCTTGTTCCCGGAATATCAACAGACCCCAACTCATAACCATTTGGTTGGCGACAGTCGTCAAACATCCCTGCAGGCCTTGCCAATTCTTCAACCATGCTTGATCCAAAAATTTCATCAAGCCCTATCTTCGAAAGGAGGTGCAGGGCAATATTCATCCCACGAGCTTTGCGGCCTTTGAGCAAGTGTTTGATCAGTGTATCATGATCTTGGTGTGCAACCGGTATTTCTGGTTGTTGGCATCCAGATTTGCTATCCCCATGCCTATGGTAACGCTTCAACCGACCTTGATCCAACTTGCTGCTTGTAACAATGCACTTTGTATGGATATCATCGATTTTTGCTGCTTCACTCAATTCTACCCTAGGCATTTACGTGGCTGGTTTTCCTTGTTTGCCAGTTGTTCTTGTAATACTCTTTTCCTTCTTCTCGATGGCATCTTGTTTTTGTTGGCCACAACCATTGAGATCCCCAAGTGTTTCCCTATTGTGTACCATTGCTGGGTGATGCTTAGTGCTTGGTGTCTTCTTCAAAATAGTAATTGGGGCAGAGGCAGGTTGTTTCAATGTAGCCTTTGGTTGAATGTGCCCCTCACTGGCCTCATTATTGCCCTTACTTGCCAAAACTGGAAGGAGTGTTTCATTTGCAGTTTGCTCCACTGTATGTGTGTGAATTTCCCTTAAGTGTTCCTTTCCTCCATCATAAGGTTGGTTTTGAACCCCTGCTTTGTAACAAGTGGGCCAGTGACTTCCACAGCAGACTTGCTACGTATATGGCAATGAGTTGCACTACTCTTGTTACGCATTGCCCGATCTGACCGGTACTTGCCTCGCAAATCGCTTTACATATGATTCCTTTGCATCAACGGACAATTTCCTTGCATCTGCATCGAGTTTCTTGAATGAGCAATCGGGTCCTCCTTGGCATGCTTGGTTTGCTTGAATGATCAAACCTGTGGGTTGTCTTCTTTGTTGGTCATAGTTGCTTGCATTTCAAAGGTGGGTGCACGATTCTCATCTGTAGTTGCCTTCCGAGTTATACCCACCGCCTCGTTCTCGACATTTGCATGCTTTGACCTCTTGCTTCATTCCTACTCATGTACTCAGCTCCCTGATTCAAAACATCACATGTTACAACGGTTGGTTGATCTATGAAGGTCACCTTCCTTTGCTTCTTCGATGGCTTTGGTGGACGGACCTTTGTCAACAAGCATAGCCGACTTGATGCACGTGTCCGCCATCGTGGGCTATGTGACTTAAACCACAAACTTGTTGCATCAGTTCGATTCGTGTCTTCCGGGGCAGAGATATCTTCCATCTGAATTCAAATGTTTTCTTAAATTCCAGATCACAATCAGCTCTTTAAGAATCCGTTTCATTTCCCAACCAATGTAAAACAATCGACACATAGGCGACTTCCAAAGATCGGGATGTCGGGAGGTGCCCTCCTTTCGACATCTAGCTTGACAAGATCCAACAACGAAAATGGTTCCGGCTTTCAATCTCTTGACTGTTTTGTTTCCTCTTACTGCATAGATGCACTCTCTTCGCTTTCAGAGTCGTTTCGGTGGCTCATGACTCCCATCCTTGGCACGATCTTCATTAGTGCCACCACTATGACCCTGCCCGGTGGTCCGGTCACCAGACCCCCCATTCCTGCCACCACCATCGCTGCCATCGTCGCCCTCCTTGTCCTCCTCATGTTTGTTCACGTCATCCTCCTCATCTTCTTCTTCTTCCCCATCTTCATCCTCCTTCTCATCTTCCGTCTCAAGGTCTCCAACATCTACCTCTGCTTCCACCCGTCGTGTTTCTTCTTCCTCATCCTCCTGGTCCTGGGCATCGTCGCCGCCACTGTTGGTCTCTCCATGCATGTCCCATCACCATCATCATCATCGCTGTCAGAGTCACCTTCAGCACCGTCTGATTCTTCACTCTCGTCTTCTTGGCCATCGTCTGTGTCACTCCCTGACTGGTAAGATTCTTCATCACTGGGAAGTGTGTGGGGGTCATTTCCACCGGCGTCGCGCCTTTCCCTTGAACGTGAACTGCTTGGACGAGCAACATTGTCAGCTGCTCGCACACTAGTTGTGCCGCCATCATCATAAAGTTTCCCAATTCCCTGTACAAGCTTGCCCATTGAGTGTGATATTTCAGAACATATTTCATGCACCATCCCGACAAGCTTCTTTTGTTTCTGTGCACACCAGAAGAGATAGAGAGAGGACATTGGGATCACGTATATTAGAACAGGTACAAAAAGGGCAAGCAAAAAGAGGAATGTATAAGGCAACTCACATTTGAGTCGTATGAGTTGGGGAGCCTTGCTGCCACGAACTTTGTGACGTGATCAAGACCTACGAAATAAGCTTTCATCGGCAAAGCGAGCGAACTCGGTCTTGAGCTATAATTTGAAGTGTGAGAAAATGCAAACAAAAAGAAAAAGCCAAAAAGGGAAAGAACCTCGTGAGTATGCAACTATCTCTATTCAAGCTATTTGTGAGTTGCCAAGCATTAAATGTATGGTTGCTGAAAGTATAAGTCTGTATTGCCTATGATTGGTTTAACAAAATAACAACACATGTTTTGCCTAGGGATAACACACATCCGGTGAGTTGCTTAGGAAAAAAATGTGGTTGCCTAGTTAATGATAGTGTGTTGCACGATAATTGCTTGGCAAGTTGCACGACTTCTATATGACCTCCTTACAAAATTGAAAGAAAACTAAAGTGACTGAATGATCGTGTGCTTCAGAAACATAAGAGGAAACTTACCCGCAACTTGCCAAACTCCCCCCGGCCCTTTTTGTCCTTCTTAATGACCTTGGAAATAAGATCAGAATCCCAAACCAACACTCTTGGAACCATGCTTGCGATCGGTTCGTCCACATCCAATGAGTCTAGATATAACAGCTACATGAGGCAAATCAAACACAAAACGGAAAGAATGAGTAGATGAACAACAAGAGCAGGAAGATGAAAAACTATGAAAAAAGGACAAAGAGCAAGATAGACTTACAACTAAATGCATGACGCAACAAAGCAGATCTGCGTTTTTATCACCGCCTCCCGCGAATGCCAATTTTAATTGATCAACTACAAACCTGGCATACATTCGTCTCCGTTATCGCATCCACATGCATCACAGCAGGAAAACACCGTGGGGATATGTTCAAACTTGTGGTAGGAGCAAGGAAACAGGTGAAAGATCATGGATGTCGCCTAGAGGGGGGTGAATAGGCACTTTAAAATAATTACGGTTGAGGCTTGAACAAATGCGGAATAAACCTAGCGGTTAATTTGTCAAGCACAAAACCTACAACAACTAGGCTCACCTATGTGCACCAACAACTTATGCTAAGCAAGAAAAACTACTTAGGTGATAGCAAGATATATGACAAGAAACAATATGGCTATCACAAAGTAAAGTGCATAAGTAAAGGGCTCGGATAAGAGATAACCGAGGCACGCGGAGATGACGATGTATCTCAAGTTCACACCCTTATGGATGCTAATCTCCGCTTTGGAGGCGGTGTGGAGGCACAATGCTCCCCAAGAAGCCACTAGGGCCACCGTAATCTCCTCACGCCCTCGCACAATGCAAGATGTCGTGATTCCACTAAGGGACCCTTGAGGGCGGTCACCGAACCTGCATAAATGGCAACCCTTGGGGGCGGTCACCAAACCCGTACACTTTGGCAACCCTTGGGGGCGGTCACCGGTACCCGTCAAATTGCTCGGGGCGATCTCCACAACCTAATTGGAGACCCCGACGCTTGCCCGGAGCTTTACACCACAATGATTGAGCTCCGAACACCACCAACCGTCTAGGGCGCCAAGGCACCCAAGAGGAACAAGATCTAGGGTGCCCAAACACCCAAGAGTAATAAGCTTCTCAACTTGTAACTTCCACGTATCGCGTGGAGAACTCAAACCAATGCACCAAATGCAATGGCAAGGGCACACGGAGTGCTCAAGTCCTTCTCTCCCAAATCCCACCAAAGCAACTAATTCTAGGGAGGAAAATGAGAGGAAGAACGAAAGAAGAACACGAAGAACTCCAAGATCTAGATCCAAGGGGTTCCCCTCACTAAGAGGAGAAAGTGATTGGTGGAAACGTGGATCTAGATCTCCTCTCTCTTTTCCCTCAAGAACTAGCAAGAATCATTGGAGGGATTGAGAGATAGCAAGCTCGAAGAAGGTCAACAATGGGGGAAGAACGCGAGCTCAAAAGGATTAGATCTCAAGGGGAAGAAGACCCCTTTATAGGTGGGGAGAAAACCAACCGTTATCCCTCACTCAGTTCAAGACGACGCGGTACTACCGACGGAGGTGCGGTACTACCATGATCGGTCATGTACTACCGCTGCAGGTTGCGGTACTAATGCAAGTGCAAAGATCGCCGATGAAGGTTCGTTGACATTGTGGCAACGAATGGTAGAACCGCCGAGCGGTACTCATCTGCCTTCACGGTACTACCGTAAGGCAGTAACAACACTAGTCATAGAGAAAGCACGGAAGTAAAAATTACTTCCGCATTCTACTTCACCGAGGGAGGACTGCGCAAAAAATCCGCACGGTACTACCACACACACAAAGAGCGGTACTATCACAGAGGGCGCTGGATGTAAAAATTACATCCGCCTTACTTCCGCTCATGTCGCTAAGGCACAGAGCCCACGGTACTATCACACCATGGGCACGGTATTATCACAGAGGGCACGGATGTAAAAAATTACATCCGCCTTACTACTGGCCGAGTAGCTGCGCTGGCTCGAGGCCACGGTACTACCGCCTCCCACAGAGCGGTACTACCGTGAGCACTGCAGATTATCATGCGGTGGATCAAGAAGATTATCATGTGGATGCGGTATTATCAAGAGGGCTCAAGGGTACTACCGCCCGGAGAGCAAAGATTACCGCATGCCCCAGATTAGCAACACTAGGAGTCCTTCATTTTGCAGAGAAGACAACAGAGGGAAACAATAAAACCAGAACTGCCATAACTTCTACAAATGAGCTCCGAATTGAGCAAACTCAAGCATGTTGGAAACAAGACAACGAGTAGCATATAGTAAGAAGAGGCAGAGGAGGTATGCCTAACAAACAAAGGGGTGAAACCTCCAACAGAGAAGAAACGGCATATCCTCCAACATCGAAAACATCATAGAAGATGCATGTGAACTCCGTTTTCGATGAGCTCGAGCTTGTCATAAAAATGACCATAAGCTCCAAATCTCACAAGGAGAAGAACCAAACAAGAACCAAAAAGATGATGCAAGGATGCAATGGTTTGAGCTCTCTACTAATGATACGATCAAGCTACTCATCGAGAGCCCCCTTGATAGTACGGCAATCGATCCTATTACCCGTCTCCCCAACTACCATCATGAGACCGATAAAATAGAAAACATATCAAGGGCAAACCTTTTGCCTTGCACATGGTCCACTTGAGCTAGGCGATGACGATCTTGACTCCCTCAAGTTGGACCACCTTTCTTGATTGGCGTTGGCTCGATGAAGACTAGTTGATTGCTCCCCCATACTCCACTATGGGTGAGCCACTCTTCCAAGCACATCTTCACAAGTCCATTGTCACCACAATGGACGGCAAGCTTCAAGCATTTGATCTCTTCGTGATGCTTCACTTGAATTTGCACACCGCAACCTAACCCCACAAAGAACTCTCACGAAGACCATGGGTTAGTACACAAAGCGTAATGGACAATGCTTACCATACCATGGGATCACTTGATCCCTCTGTACATCTTGTACGCTTTGTGTGTTGATCAACTTGATTCACTCTTGACTTAGTCTTGATCAACCTTGATTCTTTCCAACTCTATTCGTTTGGATGATGTCTTGAAGGTAAACATGAATGATCACACAATCTTCTTCTTCAAGACATGCTTGCAATAAGCTCAACACTCACATAACCAATCTTTGGATAATTCCTTAATAGCACCTTGGTCAACACATAAACTCCTTGAAACCAACACATGGACTTCAAGAAATGCCTATGGACAAATCCTTCAAATATAACTCAGTGCAACCATTAGTCTATAGAGAATGTCATCAATTACCAAAACCACACATGGGGGCACCGCATGTCCTTTCAACAGGAGAAGGCGACTGCCAACCAAGCACGCAGGAAATTGTTATCTGCTGCCCCAGCCATATCCTTGATCATTTTGCACCAAGATGTTAGTGTTGGTGAGCCTTTCAGATTGATCTTGAAGATTTTGTACATTTTGGATGTGTAATCTGCTCTATTCTCGTAGCAAACCTTCCTCCCCCGCTTGGGCAGACCCCATATCCTCGTGAACACTTGCTGCATCTCTGGAATCTTGCCCTCTCAGGATGACAAGTTGGGAAATTTTGGGGTCGTGAATGCTTCATAACCCAATCGACTTAAGTCTCTGGCATGCTACATGTTGCAACTGCAATGACCTCCAAACTCAATTCAATTACCTTGTCCTTCGAAATTGCACTAAATCTTTGTTTAGTTTGAACAACCTTCTTTGGTGATGCCTGTTCTCGCGACCCTCCAAGTGTGTAAAAATGGGCTAAGTTAAACTTTGTGTGACAGAAATTAGCAAGTATCAATATTGTTTCCATGATGATGCGATGTTTGTCCTATACATAATACCATCATTTCTTCTTACAACTTCAACATGCTCAAAACTGCTAGTGGCCTTGCTTATGCACGATTTAATGTACCAAAAACCATGCCTAGAATTGCTAAAAAATAACACATTCATCTCAAGAACTTCTAAAAAGAACGCACAAAATCCATAATGCCTTGAAAAAAATGGAATCTGAAAACTACGATTCATGATGAATGAATACCTCATTTCCTCATGTTTTTCGGCGTTTTGGCTGTGATTCACCCTCCTCTGTGACCTCCTTGCCTTCTGACTCATCATCTTGTGCACTGGCATTGCTGTCTATGTCTGACGGGCGACTCCCACGACAAATTATTCCTTTAGTGCGCATACGCTTGTAGCCAATTATATTTGGGTTTTGTTGCTGTAGTGAGTGAGTGTGCCTGCATTGGGGCGAAATTTTGTTCATCTGTTTCGCATTGGAAAAGGTCACGGAACTCGAACATGGCAAACATGGCAAACATGACAGACACTCCACCGTGCCATGCTCAGAACTCTTACCTCTGCTCCTCGTACACCCTCTTGGTTTGCTTGTAAACCCTGACCATCACTTTCCTTCCTTGCCTCGGACATTTTGGACACTTCAAACACATAATACAAAGATTTTCAGGTTGCTGATAAAAAAGGACTTCACTACTTGTAAAACTGTAGGTTGCTTATAACACATGAAAAAGACATTTCCTAGAGCTCATTGATGAACCATTAAAGCAACACAAACTTGATTTAGGCAACGAAAACAAACTTACACAGTCTTGATTAGGCAACTTTGGTTCAAAGCTAACGAACAACTTCTATGCTGATTTGTGGCAAGTTACTAGAAAAAAGGGCCCCGATAAAAAATCTAGAAAAACAAGTCCAACAAATTCTGTTTCGAACGCTGCCCCAACAATCTGTAAATTTCAGCAAACTACACCATCATGGATCAGACATCTTATATATTAAGAAAAGTTTGGGCATCTTAAAGCTTGTAATCCTCTTATACAATTGGCAATTTTACAGTTTGAAAAAATTGTGATGGAAATATACAACACAAAGAATAGATGTCCATAACAGATACATGCAGAAAACAACAAACAAAAACACTTGTCAAAACACAGCTATGAATTGTTATCATGAGTATAACGGGAAGACACGGTCCAGGGAGCACCATGTGTGGTGCCAAACACAAGGCTAAACAAAAAGCAAGTATTCCGTGAAGTGGTTGTAGTCTGATACTTTAGCATATGTGTTGCAAATGGCGACCGCTATCGACGCTATTCAATGAAAACTGAACTAAACAAACTCCTTTTAAAGTTTCGGCAACTCATAAAGCCACAATCAGGCAACTCATGCACAAAGTCGAAGCAACTCGGTTAATGACCCAAAGACAGTAGTTCAGACAGCTCTAACAAAGTTTTGGCAACTTAATCAACGCTGAACAGGCAACTTGTATACAATGTCAAATCAACTCATGAACGCCCAACGCTGGTAGTTCAAACAGCTCTAAATTTGCCAACTCATAAAGCCACAATCAGGCAACTCATGCACAAAATCGAAGCAACTCCATAAGCTGTTCAAAGCAACTCTTCAGACAGTTCTATTTCGCCACCTCAAATAGCCTCAATCAGGCAACTCTAGCGCAAAAATCTAAGCAACTACTCAAAAAATCCTAAACGAAGTTCACCAAACATCTGCCAAAAGCAAATGCCCATCTCAAACCAAACAGATCTGGCATGAGAACTGACAGCACACCACCAAATCCCTCACGGCATGACCCCGAGATTCCCCATCACGAGGCACCACGATTCGTCCCTAACTGAAGCAAAAAACCACTACAACCTATGGGCGCGTGATTAAATCCACCTCCATGTTCGCATGAATCCCCGCTAAATCCAAACCCTCCGCAACCGAGCACACGAAGAAAGCAGAGAGAACGGCGGCGATGGGTGCATACCTCAGGATTCCGTAATCATCTGTAACACTAGGCCACCGGACACGCAGCCTTGCCGTCTGCGACCTTTTCAAAGACGCACCCTTTTGGCCTCGGGCGCGACGAGATTGAACCTGCTCCGCCTTATTCTTCGGGGGCCACGCACTCCACGCACACTCGCGGAGCTCTGTCGCTCAAACACCGCTGGCCACAAGACGCCCTCCGCTCTCCGGCAATTGCCGACGGCTTGGGGGCCGCGTTGAACTGCGGCTTGGGGGCTTGGCGTCGAGGAGGAGGAGAGAAGGGGAGAGACTGGGGAGCGGATTGGGAGGATTGGGGCGGTGGCAGTTTCGAACAGTGAGCCAACGGACGGGGCGTGGGTAGTGGTGGGCCTCCCAGGTGAATACGTGTCCGCGGGGGGAGGACGAACCGTTCGTCCTGACCAGGAATACCTGGGCTCGATCGCGCCGATCGGACGGTGCTAAAAGGTGAGTGCTGAAACGTGACAACCAGCACTCAGTTGCTTTTTAGCATTTAGGTTAAATATTTAGCAGTGCTTTCACTTAATTTATGGGATTAGATAAACTAAAAGGCGGAGGCGCACCGGTTGAGAAGCCTGTGTATGCGTCTATGTTGTATTTTTTAATAAGAGAAAAGGCGTCGTTGAGAAGCCGGTTGGGAAGACAGTTTAAGGGCGAACTGGTAAAAAATAGCTTTATTAGTATTGATAAAATCTGAGAAAAATAATTTGGAAACAGAAAAGAGTGTTTTATTCTTGTAAAGAATTCTGGCAAACCAAGTTGTCGTTAAATAAATTGGTCATGTTTCTTTTTTTTCTGTTCATTGGTAAATGGTTTTTTCTCACCCCTGAAAGGTGTTACTCAATTGAGTTAAGTGTATGATTTATTTACTTTTTACCTGCAATCATTTTTTAATTTTCCTAGAAAATATTACTCAATTAAATTAAACGCAGTCTACTTTTGTAGATGTGAGCTTTTTTGGATTTAAAATAATATTTTTTTAGGTTTAAACAAATTTCAAGTTTGAAATATTAATAAATTGCAAGGGGTGAACATTTTACATCAGGGGAATAAGTAGTTGTGGACGCACCTGGACGCGTGTTCGGAGTACACGTAGCACATGTACGGCAGAGGTGAAGCGGCAGTCCATACGGCAAATGTTTCCCCAATCAGCTGCTGCTTTCGGGGTGTGGTTAGCATGAAAATACGATTCTTGTCATCTGAGGGTGGCTCAGGGAGTAATACGATTCTTGTCTCACACCAATCCAATCTTCTTGTCAAGACTGTCTTTCGGCCCAGTTGTCTTTACGATGTTAGGTATGTTAGGCATACGAATACATAAAAAAGTTGTTGGAATTGTGTTATTTTCTATTTTCCACTCTGAGATCAAACCGTGCATAGTTTGATCAAGTTTATAAGAGAAATCATCGACAACTACAATACTGGATAGATATACATATGAAGGAAAAATGTATATCGAATGATATTAGTTCGTATTGTATTTCTTGATTGATACTCCCTCCGTCCGGGAAAAGTTGTCCCTGACGACAATTTGCAAAAATCACCTCCCCTTTCTTCCGACAAACTACGCAGCCCTCCCTCCATCTGCTTCTCTGCTCCGTCGCCTCGTCACGCACCGGCCGCCTGCTCCGTCGCCTCGCCGCCTGCTCCGTCGCCTCGCTGCATGTCGGCCGCCTTCTCCCCCTCGTCTCGCCGCTTCTCTCCGTCCGCACTAGGAGATCAAGAGGGAAGGGATCCCTTTTCAGAAGCTCGTGCCTTGCCGGGCTCCGTCGGCGGGCGCTCGATGACCCGCTCCTCGCCCTCGAGCACCTCCTCCAGACCTCGAGTTCGGCGCGGCGCTTCGATGACCCGCTCCTCGCCCTCGAGCTCCTCATCCTCGAGCACCTCCTCCAGACCTCGAGCTCCGGCGGCGGTGGCGTGGGAAAGACGACCAGGGCATGGGGAAGACGAAGACTTGCTCCGGCAGCTCGTCTTGCTCCTCGAGCTGGTGAGCTGATGATGGAGGACCTGCACTCTTGGCTCCAGCGCCGCGCCGCCGCTTGAGCTCGCTTCTCCTCGCCGCCCACACGCACGCCCTGTTCTTCTGAATTTACAGGTGTGATGTCCGTTCAGCCGAGGCAAGCAGGTGAGCTGATTTTTGCAGCGATTGGTTTGTGCAGCGATTGGAGGAGGAATGGAGTATTGCAGAGGAATGGATGTTGCTTCTTTTGGTGCAGGTGAGCCATAGAGTATTGGAAGTACGAGTACAGTCTTGACAAAATTCAGTTAGCCATGGAGTACAATAGATGAACATACAGTATAGCTTCAGTTAGCCTTGCACTTTGCATGCTTCCAATATTGGTGAACATAAAGTAGATAAACATACAGTATAAAGTCAGTATAAACAGTATTGGTGATAATTGAATTCAGTTGGTGACAAAATCACTATTTTGTGTACACATTGACTGAATTTGACTTGGAGTAAAGTCACTACATTGCTTCTCTGCTTACAAAATTCAGATTGAATTTCACTATCAAAAGAAAAGAAGTGGAGATTAAATGCACAAGCACTTCAATTGTGTGCTCAGTAAAATTACCAAGTTCAGTAAAATTCAGTCTATGAATTCAGTTTACTGTGTATTCAATTGTGTGCATCGCTGGGACAGTTTACTGTTCATGAATAGGAGTAGATCTCTGCTTTCATGTTTTAGGTAGCATCATCCATGATGCTTTCAATCAACTCCTGTAGATTGGATTCAGTACAAAATTTTAGTAAACTGCAGTAGGATTTTTCCAAGTTAATGCTTGCAAAATTTGTCACTATCAACTGAAACATGAGTGTATGTTTTCATTTTCCAAGCTAGTGCTTGCAAAATTTGCAAGCATTGTTCTTTTAATTTTTTTTCTTTGTACAATATGGCAGTAGAGACCATGAAAGTATTGAACATATACTCCCCTGAATTTTTTATGCTCCTACTCCACTTTATGAGTTTTTTTAAACTGCCAAATGACAATTTACTGAAGATGCAGATAAGATGCTAGTAGTATCTCTCACAAGTTAACTTAATCCTGGAAAGTTCACTTTATGTGCTCACATTCGATCGTGTGTAATAGTTCTACGAAGGTAATCTTGTAGAGAATCGGCTTAACAACCCTGCTTTTATACAAAGTTTAATTTTATGCTCAAAAGACCAAAGCAACATGACTCTACTTCTGTATGTTGTGTAATTAATTAATCCAGAGTAAGAATCTTGGAAAGTTGGAAGGCCTATCTGCATGAAGAAAAACTACAAGTGAATTCCCACCATTTTGAAAGCTTTTCCTCCCGTGGGTGCTCTAACAGCTCAAAAAAAAGTGATGACATATTAAATTCCTCAATAATGTTCTTTTATCTTGAGGAAATTACATAATCAATGTTAGTGCCCGCCTAAAGGGGAAGTACTATGGGGTAAACATTTAGCCAAATGCAAATTAGAGCCGACCTGAATGTTGTTGCTTTAGACTTCAGAGTTGCAATATTGTTTACATCTTTGACATAGATAAATGATTAAAAATGCAGAGCCCAATTGAATGTTGTTGCTTTTGACTTCAGAGTTGCTTTATTGTTTACATAATCAATCTTGAGAATTTAGCCGGACTTATCGAGCCTTAATCATCATCCAACCATTTAGCCACCATTCCTTATAGCGTTATAATCTCATCGCAATTTGATCTAGATGCAGAGAAGATGCTAGTGGTAACTCTCACAAGTTAACTAGAACAATTGACACAAATTGACAAAGAATAAGAGATCAGAAATTGCTTCTACTCTAGGTGAGGTTCAGAAATTAACCAAAGATTCGGTTAACCTTTGTCAACATTCAGTTAGCTGATGAACTTTGGACATTTGAGGGACACATTCAGCTAACTTCGTGCTAACTGAATCTTTTTGCAACATTTCGCAGAGTACTCTCACCGCAACATGATCAATTGTGTTTGAAATTAATGAACAAGTGCAAGGATAAAAATTGGACCTTCTTCTCACCGGCACATGATCAATTGTTTTTAAAATTAATGAACAAGTGCAAGGGTCAGAATTGGAGCTTCTTCTCACCGCAACAAAGACAACCAGAGTAGCTCCGGGCAAAGAAGACGAGCAGGTCCGCTGGGAGGAGCAGCAACTTGCATTTGAGCAGCAGTCGAGGAGAGGAGTGGGGAGACGACAGGGGCCTCGAGGTTGAGGATGAGCTTCAATTCCAGCCCGCCGAGAGCTCTAGGTCCAGCGCCGAGACTCCAAAGCGCTGCAGTCCTGGCGGGCGCAGGTCCTGGTGGCGGGAGGGATAAGCGGCGCAGCCGGGCGATGGACGGGGTGACGGCGGGAGAGGATGGCGGTGATGCGCATTCAAATGGAGCCGCCTTGAGGTGGTCGCCCAGGAGGAAATACGTGGATTTGGCGCCTCAAGCGGCGTTAGTTCATAGCGGTGGTGCGGCTTGCCTCGGGCGGCGCAGGTGGGCACTGGCGGCGGTGGTTCACAATGGCACAGAGGTCGTGGGCCGTCACACGCCTTTCGGCCCACGGCCAGTGCCAAGTGGCTTGGGCGGAGACGGAGAAAGGAGGAAGAAGCAATCAAGGGCTGATTAGCACGAGACTTGAAGATGAAAGGGTTTTTTTTGCAAATTTGAAAATGAACTAAGTGCTGGACAACTTTTCCTGGATGGAGGGAGTAGGTTTTTCTCTTCAAACTTTGTCAAACTTTGCACCGTTTGACTTACGCTTAAAGTTATAAGCATTCTTTCAAGAGGAGGGAGTACGAGTTAGGTCGTGGCTTTTATTTTATTTCGAGGGGTGAGTTAGGTTACGGTCATATAATAGGATATTGATGATGCGAAGCATCCCATAGATCACCATAGGCTCACCGACAGGTCAAGTGGGCTCATGACTTGAGCACATGCACGCGTCATTCATACTGAGGTGAATTTACTCCTCTGTGAGCTTCATATACATTTGAATGACACATGGTTGCAATTTCAATCCGGAGCTCTATGTGTGCTTAGGTACACTGGGAAAGCATCGAAAAGAAACCACACCATGGAACAAGGAGTTGAAGAAGAAGTGGAGAAGGCATCTTCGAAGAGCACGCTGCTATTTCTCGCCTGCTGTGAGCTGAATGATGCACTCGCCTTAGGCGCCCCTAAAGCAGAGAGGGGGGCTCTCCAACACGTGTTTTTTCTTCTTCTATTCTTTCATTACTCTACTCCTATTTCTAAAACATGAAAAAAATCTTAAATTTTTAAAAACATCCACCGCATGATTCAAAAAATAGTGCTGATAGCATCCAAAAAAATGTTCACACGTTTCAAAAAAAATATTTGTGACATTTTTCAGAAATATTTATACAATGTAAAGAAAGTTAGCATGACTTAATAAATATTTGATACCATTCAAAAAAATTGAACATGAGATTTAAAAAAATCATGCGTTTCCAAAAAATGCCATGACATTTTAAAAAATGTTCATATAATTCAAAAAGATGTTGCATACCATTTGAAAAAATGTACATTACATTTTATGAAAAATGTTACGTGTTTCACAATTTTGTTTCCGATATTTTTCAAAATGTGTATACAATATAAAAAATATTCGCATAGTTTAGAAAAAAGTTTCATGCCATTCAAAAATGTTCAACATGCATTTGAAAAATGTTTAACATGTATACGAAAAATATTCAAAAACATATACTCCGTCCTATCTTTAGTACAAAGTTGAACTAAAGGAGCGTCAATTAATATGAATTAGAGGGAGTGTTTAAAAAATGTACATCATGTAATTTAAAAAATGTACATCATGTAATTTAAAAAAATGCTCAACATGTATAAAAGAATGTTACGTGTGTATAAGAAAAATGGGAAAACCTAAGAAAGAAAAAAATTAAACCTATGAAAGGCAATGAAAATCAGTAAGAAAAACACATTTTTAGGTGTGCGTGTGTGTGGGCGGGCGGGATAAGTAGGCAAGAAATAGCCTCGACTAAAAGAAGTAGGCAAGAAATACCTTGGCTAAAAAAAATAGCCAAGAAATAGCGTGGCGCTCATGAATGGATTTCATTCAGAATTACCGCACCTACGATCTTTCCAGTCTGATTTTTGTGCAATGATCAGATGGATGGCTGTGGCCTTTGATAGATGAATACTGGCTGTGATTGCATGTAGTACCATAATCGCACTAAAAAGATCGTTTCACTTGCTATTACGGTGTTAGATCCTTTTGTCAGATAGAACTCATCGCCTTCGGCTACAAAACGTTCATACCTACACAATCATGGATGCATCCTTTGCATCTCGCCAAGAAAACCCTTTTGCAGGCTGCTACGGCGTTGCAGTGAGATTCTGGTATGCAACCCTGAGCATTCTAGAAATCTTGGATGTTACTGTTGGTCATTGTTCATCGCCACTTTCATCGCCGTCGTTCCGTATGCAGCCAGAGAGCCAAGCACGCTGCTCTTGGTGTCGCTTGTGGCTCACGGTTTGTATCATGCCCATTCAAGGCACCAACTCCTTGGGAGCAGGCTTACATTCCGCGTCAGGTTTTGCCTTCTTGACTCGTGGCTTCACGGAAACTGTAATGTTTCTCAGGAACTCAGGCTGGCTCCTCTTCGAAGGCGGCTTAGGCTTGCTTTCCTGAAGAAGAGCGGATATATATAAACAAAAGATGAAAACCAGGGCAATTTGGTTGAAGAAATGCTTCATTTGCCTCTGCCATCATGATGGGGAATGCAAATATAGCAACTGGCTACATGTGCAATATCTAAATGTAATTTTCGCCTGGCATGAAATTAAATATGCTTTCGTGTTGTAGCCTACCTCAGGCAAAGAGACTGTAGGCATCCCACCAAGTTCATGAGCAATAGTGGACTGGGCAGCTACAGCCTCCTGAAGGGAAAAACACATTCATTAGGTACGCCATGTGAGTGAGTCACGCTTGGGCCGCTTGGCAGATCATTTTTTTTTCGAGAAAACGCAAAAAGACCTTTGCGTTTCTTTTATTGAAAAGGAGAGGAGCTTGGCAGATCATATACCACGAAAGTATAGTTACAACCCTAATTGTAGCAGGCAAGCCTTCCTATCCTGCCTACCCACATTCTTGTGATGTTGAAATAATTGCTGAACATTACAAGCTTATTAAGACAAAGCATAGAATCAGGTGTGGAGGATAAAAGGCTCCACTATCTGCTGTTTTCAGATGATAGCGACACCCACATGACAAAAATTTCTCCACATTCACATTGTGTCTTTTTTTTATCTGTTAATGAATATGAAATGCTACACGGACAAGAATGCACCCATACGCAACCAGTCAAAGCGTATAAATCAGATCTCATGTTTTATTGTTTTTCTATAGAAAGACACAAACATTTGCAGTATTGAAAATAAGGGTAATACACGCAACTTGTTACTCCCTCTGTACATTGTTTTTTAGACTTACCATAAGTCTAAAAACGCCTTTATACTAATGAATAGAGGAACTAGTAACATTACTCACGTGGAAACTACGGAGTTGTTCAGCTTCTTCATTGGCCACCTGCTGGTCATATTCTCTCCTTGACTGCACCATCATAAATTGAAAAGAGTAAGATGTTGCATGGCAGCACAAGATGCAGACTACATTAACAGTTAGCATACTTGAAATCTCATGTTTTATGTCCAAAATTCTTATTTATTCAAATATCAAATAGCCAAAGACAAGTACTAGAGTACTACTAACTTGAAATATGATAAATAAGCTACTCAGCCATTTTACTGCCGACAATTCCCTACTTTTCAGTTTTAAGAATTTCCATATGACAATTGTTAAGTCCGAAGAGCAATTGTTGTCATGAATTGGAAAGAAGGATCCTCTTGAGGAAAATACCAGCACACAGTTTCCATACCTCCTTCACCCAAAATCGAACCCAAGGTAAATAATGAAGTTGGGGTCTCTTGCAATATTATTCACCATAGTTGCAAATAATAATGCTATATTTTCTTAATAATGTTCAGCATAGTTACCCAAAGAAGGTGAATACTAAATTGGTGTTAGAAAACCAATTCATCTCTAAAGAATATGTGGTTGATTTATGTTGAAACTCAAGAAATATTTGTGGTTGCAGTAAATGATCAACAAAATACTATTTTTCAATAATGTGGTTGCTAGTTTAATTCTAACCACGCAAAAAGGGTTAAATCCTAAGGTGGTTGGCTGGTATCCTGTACTTCTGTCTTAATATAGGATGTGCCTTAGGTGTTTGCTCTCTGATGTAGTGCATGCTATCACAAACTTAGGACACCTGGTCACTAGAGAATGGATAATGGCGGCACTAATGGTACCAACATGAAGCTTAATCAGTCTCACTCTAAACTAAAGCCTGTTTTCAGTTCAGTTAGGATCTAAGATGGTTATGTTTTTAGTTCTTATTAGTTTTGTTCCAGTTGGGTAGGCCTGCAGGTTTGAAGAACTGCCAGGAAGCTATTTCCCTCTTTCTATTGTAAACGGAAGGGTGAAAGGAATGCAGATTGACAGACTAGTTTACTGTGACTTGTACAAAAAAAGACAAAATTCAAGAACTAGTATAGTAATTAGTAAATATATGTGCACAATTTTGTCCCTTTTTTCACAACCCATGATCTTATATTGACATGCAAATACATAATGTTATACTTTTTTTCAAGCAACCGGCAGGAGCAGTGCCTTTTCATTGAGAAGGGGGAAATATATACAGGTCATACTATCTATTACAGTGTTATACTATCAATTACATCCATAATTTATTTCAGTTTTGTGATAGTCAAAGCATGCAACTAGTTGTGGACTCTTGTTTCCCTGGGGAAAAGACCTCTCCGAAGCAATGCAAAGGTCAAAGCAGCATTATGCCCAAAAAAACTACACCAATATTATGTAAATAAATAGTCTTGATAATAGATATGTAATGGATGCAAAGATATAGACAAGCCTGCCAACCATGATAATCAGAGAATACAGTATAAACTTGATCCAGCCACACAATTCTTGTGTGCCTCAACCCTCTTAGGCCCTGTTCGGATCCCCAGGGATCAGCCGGGATCGACACCCAATCCCCATGGGTCAACCAGGATCAGCCCCGCCGGGTATGTATCCCTGCTCACACCTAAAAACATGTTCGGTTAATCCCTCTCAGGATCCCATCCAGCCTCTATTCCCCATAATCGTGTCCATCCCGGTCATGGTTGTGTTATTTGGATGCAGATGTTTATGTTTGGTACAACAGCACTGGAACACTTCATGGATCGTGTAATAGAGTGGCCACTGTACTGCAATCACATATTGCAGATTTCACATCTTCGAGCTACTCATGCTGAAATTGTCTCTCTAATCGAGGGAGCCTTTGCCAGGATTTCATCAAGTCAAAACGAGCCCAATGTTAACTTGCTTTCTATGGAGTAGCATGCTTGCAATCAATTGAAACCATGGAGGTAACTTCGTCACAAAAAAGAAAACTGTACATAATTTTTGGCAATCGTAAAATATCTTTAGGGCAACTGTTAAATTGGAACTGAAGGTGGAATGGCCCTGGGGAATGCATTGTTTGGCATTTTGTTAGGATAATAAGATCCTGCCACTTGCTTACTGTTTTGATATGCTTTACTGCTACCTAATCCCTTTTCCTCATTGACATGGTTGGATTTATTTAGGCTTCTGAACCATCATGGCAGCATATCCACCTCTAATATGGAAGCCAAGGCAAAAGAATTTAATAAAGTGCTTCAGGAACACTATTACCCTTGGTTTGCACAATACATGGTCATGAAAAGGTACCATAACCATTTGTTTCCTTTCTTTTTTGCACCAGTTTTTCGAACCTTGAAACACTAGTTGCATGTTTATCTTTGCATGGCAAGAATCGAGCCAATTTTTCATGATTTGTAGCTGAAATTCTTTGACAAACTTAATTCAAGATCCTTGAGTAAGGAGAGGCTGAGAAGCTACAATGAGAACAGCAAGGGTATGGTCACCCTAATTTGTCTACTTTCTCTGCCTTGAGAATAAAACAAGTTCGTGAACCTTAAGATTTTCTTATCCCGGTTACGCTAAGATCAGATCTTATCAAATCTAGTTCTGAGGAATGCTCCTTACTAAAAATTTGTGGGCAGTTGGTTAGGAAAACTTACCATTGGAAGGAAGCAGGCATTAAGAGCTAAGGTCTTGGGTGACAAAATGGCTGTAAAACTGTTTCACTTTGTTGTAGTACAAGTTAACTCAAACCCTGGCACCTCTGCAGTGTGGGTTGCTTTTGGCTATGTAGTTGATTTTCATCTTACTGACACTTGTTGAACATAATTCAGTAGTTTCTTGTGCAGAAAAAATGTCAGCATAATGGTATTCTGGCACTAAAATTAGCTCAATAGATGTGGACAGAGATGTTTATTTTGTTCTTACTAGAGAAGCTAGATTCCCTTCTCTGGTTAACTGCGTATTTTCAGACCAAATTATGTGTATGGAGTTGTGTACAATTGTGACTTGTATCAACGTGAAGGTTATTCTTATTTTCATCTTTCCTGGAGGTTTCAACGTGTATGGATGATTTGGACTGGTGTCACTCTCAAATTGCTAGCCATGGATGATTACTGTTTAGCACTGCCACTGTCAAATCCACTTTGACCTCCGCTAACCGAACAAATTTTGAATGGGAGGATTACACACAGATTAGAAACTGAAACCCCGGGGGGAAAAGAGCTCATGGGTTGTCGGTGTGCAGCTTTGTCTCTTCGCGGTGGCTTGCTCACAGTTGAGAGCTCCTTCGACTTCATATTGAGGCTTAGTGTTTATCTGTGGTGTACTTGGAGTTGTATGGGGCATTGTGGCTGCTCCTTAGCACCTCTGTATCTTGCCTTGGGTCTCTGTGTGGTGTTCGCGTGTTGTACTGTTGGCTGTATGTCGGTCGTTGCTTTATATATAAAGCGGGAGGAGAGCCTTTTTTGGTAAAAGAGTGGCAGGAGGGGGTCAACTGAAACCCCGTAGGTATTGATTCCACCTGGGGAATCAAACCCCAAGAACCTAACAAGCCCTAAGATGGTATCAAGGCCAAGGGCAAAAAGGCTTTAGGCAGCTACATACATATGAATGCACTGCGAACGTAGCAAAGAAAATCCTATCTTGGTTCAATATTTCAATCTAGAGAGGAAACTGATAGATATACTGTCAACGCTGGTGTGCTGTCCCCTTTAGTCTGACAAGAAGAGTGTCATCAGCAATGCTTCTGGGTTCAGATAACAGACGGCCCAGAACTCATCAAGGCAGCAGCGAGAATTAACAGTAGATGGGTCAGTTTTATCAACCATTGAGTCTTGAATCATTTCCCATTCATGTAACTGTTTTACTCCTACACACTGCTCATCTGAGTGATTAATGTACCCGCACCATATATGTAGATTCGGCTGTGAATGAGAAGTAAGAATTGAGATGCTAAACTAGTCTAGTTAGCTGTAGCGCCGTCTCTTTCTTCCCTATACACATTTTGGAAACCCTCGAGAACCTAGCAAAAAACCCGTAAAATTCCCCAAATCCCCTTCCGAGAGTGGCATACAAATTACCAACAATATGTACCTATAGTTTCTACTTTCTAGCTTGAATAATCATTTTCAATGCTAGCAATATATTAAAATTCTTACCAAAGCCAATTTGTCAAGAAACTCTGTCTCATCCTCATCCAAAGCCTTTGGGGGTCCTGGATAGAGCAAGGAAACGATCAGAAAACAACAACAAGAAAATAACCAACCCCTTACCCCAGGACCCTGCATCTTGTGTTTTAGCCATTTCAACCGAGTAACAGCAACTAGCCGAGAGCAGGTTAGAAAAGGCTGTCCAACAAGACCAAAACATGTTTCACAATTTATCCCAGGTTCAGGCCAGAACAAGGATACACTCCTCTTTGTTTCAGAAAAGTACAGGCAAGCCCAGCTGTATCGACACTATAACCATGACTAACATAGACATGCTTTGCTTATCAGTAAACACTTTGGGCCGCAGGCTTAGTGTTTGCATTGCAAGTTGCAACTCACTTCTTACTTGCTCTAACTGACTGCATCCTTTTGATGGGCACTGCTGCACTAAGCAACTTCACATTGCTCTTAGTGTTTCGCGAGATGGGAAGTGGTGCAGTGGGTGGATAACTTACTGTGCTTGAAGCGCTCATTGAACTCGGCATCCTTCTTATCCTTGTTCTCCTGCAGGATCTGCACAGCGTGAACATAAGCACTAGCCATCAGTACCGTCGCCGATAGAGGATTATTGCAAGCAAATGGAAGCGAAGGCGAGAAAGGAAAAAAAATAAAAACCTGGAAGAGGGGCTTGTCGCGCTGGGCGGTGCCGTCTTCCACCCGCTCCCCTCTCGACCGCTTCGCCTCGTCGAGCTGCGAATTTTTTCCCCACCCCGCCAAAATCTCAGCAATTTTTTCTAGGTTTTCCCCATCCGATTCTACGCGCTAGGGTGGTGGGCAGGCAGGCAATCGAAAGAGAGGCAGAGATTAGGGGACTGCAGCCTTGCCTGCTCCTCGGAGACGAAGCTGACGAGGCGGATGGCCGGCGGAGCAGCCGCCTTGGAGCTCGACGATGTCTCCTCCCAACTCATTCGGACGGCGACGACTCCTCTTTCTCCTCCGCCACGCGGGCTGACGAGGCCTCTGCGGGCCTGCGAGATCCCTAAAACCAGACGAATCACGAGACTCACTCACAGCCGTTGGATTACGATCTCATCAATCTCACGGCCTCTTTGATTTGCATTTTAACTAGGGGCATTTGATTTTTCTTTTCTTTTTTGCCACTCTTTACTTAGGACCTTGACAATCTGACACTGCTTACTTTCTAGTATTTGATTCTTTTATATATATATACAGAAAAGGTAACTGACGAACGGTGTGCATTTAGGAATAGATCCAAACCCCCACGCCCGCATGCCCCGCTTTTTTGCACGGCGTGTCGTTTGGCCTTTGCCCTCTTTTTTTGCGCCAGTTCAAGTCTGGTTTTTCCTACCAGGTACTCGTGCAGGAATTAATTTTGAGTGAAAAATTAAATGCTCTATGTGGGATTGGAACTTAGGTCTCTAGAGTCCCACTAATCATCTCAACCCAAGGTGAGTGTTGTCCAATTGTTCAAGACTTACGTCTTTTGGCATTTTCTACTTTTCTTCTTAGTATAAGAAAGTCTTTTCCTTTTCTTCCCCTAGGTTTGTTTCATGCATCGATTGTCGCATTACATGGTGAAGGTAGGTTGATGTTTGGCGGTGTTACGTCATGATTGCCTTATCATACCGAAACTGGTCTTAGTAGAGGCGGCCTAAGGCCCCTAAGTCCATTTATGCCCTAAAGTCGTCAGCCCGACCTATGGGCCCAACAAGAGAAGGACCTGGAGGACTTGGAGTACACAACAAGGCGACCTGTGTCCAGGAGGACTCCTCTGCGACCCTAACCGGCTAAGAACTTGTAAACCTAGGGCCTATCATATATAAGCCCATGCATGGTTAGTCGATAGACAACGAACCCTGGAGTCTACACTCAATTCTTACATCATTTGTGTAACTAGCGGTTATTCCTGATGTGTGTGTTGGGCTAATGGGCTCCCCGACGTGGGAGTTTGCAGCAAGTGGTAAGCCCTTCCCTCATTGAGAAAACCAAGGTATCAATCCGTGAAGGCACGAGGGACCTACAACAGTTGTATGCCCTACAACAAAAATAAAACCTCACTTTTGTCCCCATCGATTCTAACAAGGGTGTCACTCCCTGCTAGTATTGCTAGTTGAACAAGGCTATTAAAAGATATTGTGTGATAATTTTTTTTGTTATTTTTAGAATAAAATGAAACTGAAAATAAAACAACTGTATAAATGTTGTTGGAAGGTGATTCTCGTGGTGGAAATTTGATTGGGGTTCATTGGTTCACCAAGTGTAACTCTCCAGAGCATAAAAAGTGTCATGGATGATTTTCTCATATGTATAAATGCAACATGGAACACTCATATTCATGCCAGACAAGTAAATGTTGTGAATTGAAGTGAAAGAAAAAGTTGTGAATTGGCAGCCTCCCGATCCAGAGTCCATTAAGATTAATGTTGATGCGAGCTTTGTGGAGGCCAGTAGCTCTGCAAGTGTGGGTGTGGTTGCCAGGAACCATTTGGGAGAAGTGATCATTTCTTCGTGGGATTATATTGGGGTTTTGCAATGGCGTGGATGTAAGCGGAACTTAGAGCGACCCTCGCAGGCTTTACATCGGTATTACTCTACACAAGCCCATCATCTTAGAAACTGATTGTTCTTTTGTGGCTTCCTTCCTAGAAAATGATTATTTGGACAGGTCTTCCCTAGTTGATCTGAAGATGGAAGCATTGAGCATTTCCAGGTTGATGACTAGTTTCAAGTTATCCAAGATTAACAGAAGGGCCAATAGGGTGGCGCATGAGATTGCTAAATTCGGTTTTGTTAATAGGTCTGATGGTGTGAGTCTCAATAGTGTTCCGGCCTGCGTGGCTGAAATTGTAATAGATAATTGTATGAACATTTTTAATTAATTAATATATGGGAGGGGTTTTAAAAAAAGTAAATGTTGTGAGACATAATACTAAAGACCAAGACTCTCATATATCTTTAGCTAAATAGTTTGTCCATTGGCCAAGACACTCTGCATCATCTAGATTGTTAAGTGTAAACACATGTAATTGCATTTAGAACGATGACATACTATTATTGTTGGGAAATTATTCATCGTCTACCGACCCTTAGCCTCAATTGATAATCATCTAGACTTTTCTGTTTTCTGTCAGCATGGTAGATTATTTATAAGACTTGAACCCAACTAATGCACACCTCTTCCACTACTATCTACTAATCTAAAAGCGGCTAAGAGAAAACAAGCAACCATAAATAATTATGCATCTATATATTCCCTATAGCACTATGCTCCCTAGTTTTAAAGAGAGGATCAGTTGAGGCTATTGATTTCGATTTTGGTCATTGATTTTGACCTGGTCATCCTAGCAGTGCGAAGGAGTTATCTATCGATGTGTGGGCCTGTTGACTAAGGGACGGGTCATCCACCGCCTGGCCCATGTGCTGCGTCTGTGGCAAAAAATCTCTTCTTGCACGACCTCATCTCCCATAACCTGAGCCATGATATGTCTCCAACCTATCTATAATTTATGAAGTATTCATGCCATGTTTACAACAATTTTATATGGTTTTGGTATTTTACTCATGTTTTTATTCCATTCCGAGATTCATTCATATTCAACCATAACGAGACTCAATAACTTGAAACTAGGGCCCTTGCTTTCCCAAGCGGAGCAGAAACTTCCAACCAAATAGGAGGGACCGAAGAAGAGATAAATGACAACTATCTCTAGAGCATTCAAAAGAGGTGTGAATGGAACTAACCTGGACTGACGCTCTTTTCAGCAGAACTACCGTGGTGTCGTTTGTTGTGCAGAAATAAAAGTTCTTGGAATGAGCTGGAACTTTTTGGTGATTTTTTGGGAAGAAAAGAGACCCCCGAAGCTTCATGGGAGGACCAGAAGACCCACGAGGACACGACAAGCTCGCTAGGTGCGCCCTCCTCACAGGAAGGGGCTGTTGGGAAACGTTGCATGGAAAACAAAAAATTTCTACGCACACGCAAGATCTATCCATGGAGATGCATAACTACGAGAGGGGGAAAGCATCTACATACCCTTGTAGATCGCTAAGTGGAAGCGTTTATTAAAGTAGTTGATGTAATCGTACACCTTCATGATCTGTCCCGATCAAGTACCGAACATACGGCACCTCCGCATTCAACACACGTTTAGCTCGATGACGTTCTCGCCTTCTTGACTCAGTAAAAGAGACTAAGTAGTAGATGAGTTCTGGCAACACGACAATATGGTGACGGTGGTGGCGGAACTATTCCGCAGGGCTTCGCCAAGCACAACGGACGTGGATGGAGGAGGAACTAGAACTAGAGGGAGAGGGGTTGCCGCACACGGCTTGAGGATTCATGGTGTGTGGTGCCCCCTCCCCTCCTCACATATATATAGGTGGAGGGAGGGAGGCTTCCTAGGAGCGCCCCCAAGGGGCGGCGTCAAATCTGGGCTCCTACTCTAGGTGCCCTCCTTTCCTTCTTTAGGGGTGGAGGAGATGGCGGGGAGAGGCGGCGGCTGCCACCTTGGGCGCCTCTTTCCTTCTGGAGGGCCGGGGCGGGGAGGTGGGCGCGCCAGCCCCCTTGTGGGCTGGTGTGCTCCCTCCCTTGGCCCGTTTGGCCCAATAACTTCCCGGGGCCTCCCAGAACCCCTTCCGGCACTCCAATAAATATCCGGTGCATTCTGGAACCATTCTGGAATCTGTACCTCCGAACCATTCCGGAGCTCCTCGTCGTGTCCGTGATCTCATCCGGGACTCCGAACAACATTCGGTCACCAACATACATAACTCATATTATACTACATCGTCAATGAATGTTAAGTGTGCGGACCCTATGGGTTCGATAATGATGTAGACATGACCGAGACGCTTCTCCTTCAATAACCAATAGTGGGACACGGATGCCTATATTGGTTCCTACATATTCTACGAAGATCTTTATCGGTCGAACCTTTATGACAACATACGTAGCTCGCTTTGTCTGTCGGTATGTTACTTGCCCGAGATTTGATCGTCCGTATCTCCATACCTAGTTCAACCTCATCACTAGCAAGCTCTTTACTCATTCTATAATACATCATCTTGTAACTAACTCCTTAGTCACTCTGCTTGCAAGCTTCTTGTGATATCTTGTGATATGAGAGGGCCGGAGATACCTCTCCGTCATATGGAGTGGCAAATCCCAATCTTGATCCATGCCAACTCAACAGACACCTTCGGAGATATCTCAGAGAGCACCTTTATAATCACCCGATTACGTTTTGGACGTTTGATAGACACAAGGTATTCCTTGATTGTCAAGAGTTGCACGATCTCATGGTCGAAGGAATATGTATTTGACATTAAGAAAGTAGTAGCAATAAACTGAACGATCATATGCTAAGCTAATGGATGGGTCATGTCCATCACATCATTCTCTTAATGATGTGATGTCGTTATCAAGTGACAACTCATGTCTATGGTCAAGAAACATTAACGATCTTTTGATCAACGAGCTAGTCTAGTAGAGGCTTACTAGGGACTATAGGTTGGGTACACCTTCAACCTGATAAGCTCGAACCCAAATCGGAGAAGTGCGTCTTCATAGAATATCCAAAGGAAACTGTTGGGTACACCTTCTATCACATATCCGAAGGTAAGATATTCATTGCTAAGAATGCATCCTTTCTAGAGAAGGAGTTTCTCTCGAAAGGAGTGAGTGGGAGGAAAGTAGAGCTTGATGAGGTAATTGTACCTTCTCCCAAATTGGAAAGTAGTTCATCACAGAAATCAGTTCCAGTGATTCCTACACCAATTAGTGAGGAACCTAATGATGATGATCATGAAACTTCAGATTAAGTTACTACAGAACCTCGTAGGTCTTCCAGAGTACGGTCCGCACCAGAATGGTATGGTAATCCTGTTTTGGAAGTCATGTTACTAGACCATGATGAACCTACGAACTATGAGGAAGCGATGATGAGCCCAGATTCCGCGAAATTGATTGAGGCCATGAAATCTGAGATGGGATCCAAGTATGAGAACAAAGTGTGGACTTTGGTGGACTTGCCCAATGATCGACAAGCCATATTAAATAAATGGATCTTCAAGTGGAAGACGGACGCTGATAGTAGTGTCACTATTTACAAAGCTCGACTCTTGTCGCAAAAGGTTTTCGACAAGTTCAAGGAGTTGACTTCTGACGAGACTTTCTCACCCGTAGCGATGCTTGAGTCCGTCTCGAATCATGTTAGCAATTGCTGCATTTTATGATTATGAAATTTGGCGAGATGGATCTCAAAACTGCATTCTGAATGGATTTAGGAAGAAGAGCTGTATATGATGCAACCAGAAGGTTTTGTCGATCCAAAGGGTGCTAACAAAGTGTGCAAGCTCCAGTGATCCATTTATGGACTGGTGCAAGCCTCTCAGAGTTGGAATATACGCTTTGATGAGTTGATCAAAGCATATGGTTTTATATAGACTTTTGGAGATGCCTGTATTTACAACAAAGTGAGTGGGAGCTCTGAGCATTTCTAATATTATATGTGGATGACATATTGTTGATTGGACATGATATAGAATTTCTGGATAGCATAAAGGGATACTTGAATAAGAGTTTTTTAATAAAAGACCTCGATGAAGCTGCTTACATATTAGGCATCAAGATCTATAGAGATAGATCAAGGCGGCTTGATAAGATTTTTCAATGAGTAAATACCTTGACAAGTTTTTAAAGGAGTTCAAAATGGATCGATCAAAGAAGGAGTTCTTATACGTATTACAAGGTGTAAAGTTGAGAAAGACTCAAAAGCCCGACCATGGCGTAAGATAGAAAGAGAATGAAAGTCATTCCCTATGCCACAGTCATAGGATCTATAAAGTATGTTGTCTTTGTGTACCAGTCCTATTGTGTACCTTGCCATAAGTTTGGCAAGAGGGTACAATAGTGATCTAAGAGTAGATCAATGAATGACGGTCAAAATTATCCTTAGTGAGGACTAAAGAAATGTTTCTCGGTGATGGAGGTGATAAAGAGTTCGTCGTAAAGAGTTACGTCGATGCAAACTTTTACACCGATCCAGATGACTCTAAGTCTCAATCTGGATACATATTGAAAGTGGGAGCAATTAGCTAGAGTAGCACCGTGTAGAGCATTGAATACATAGAATATTTTCAAAATACATACGGCTCTGAATGTGATAGACCCGTTGATTAAACTTCTCTCACAAGCAAAACATGATCACACCTTAGTACTCTTTGGGTGTTAATCACATAGCGATGTGAACTAGATTATTGACTCTAGTAAACCCTTTGGGTGTTGGTCACATGACGATGTGAACTATGGGTGTTAATCACATACAGATGTGAACTATTGGTGTTAAATCACATGGCGATGTGAACTAGATTATTGACTCTAGTGCAAGTGGGATCTTGAAGGAAATATGCCCTAGAGGCAATAATAAAGTTATTATTTATTTCCTTATATCATGATAAATGTTTATTATTCATGCTAGAATTGTATTAACCGGAAACTTAGTACATGTGTGAGTACATAGACAAAACCTATAGTCCCTAGTATGCCTCTACTTGACTAGCTCGTTAATCAAAGATGGTTATGTTTCCTAACCATAGACATGTGTTGTCATTTGATGAACGGGATCACATCATTAGGAGAATGATGTGATGGACATGACCCATCCGTTAGCTTAGCATTATGATCGTGTTAGTTTCATTGCTACAGCTTTCTTCATGACTTATACAAGTTCCTCGGACTATGAGATTATGCAACTCCGAATACCGGAGGAACACTTTGTGTGCTACCAAACGTCCTGGCGTGGCTGGGTGATTATAAAGGTGCTCTCTAGGGTGTCTCGATGGTGTTTGTTGAGTTGGATAGATCGATATTAGGATTTGTCACTCCGATTATCGGAGAGGTATCTCTAGGCCCTCTCGGTAATGCACATCACTATAAGCCTTGCAAGCAATGTGACTAATGAGTTAGTTACGGGATGATGCATTACGGAACGAGTAAAGAGACTTGCTTAGAACGCAGATTGAACTAGGTATTGAGATACCGACGATCGAATCTCGGGCAAGTAACATATCGATGACAAAGGGAACAACGTATGTTGTTATGTGGTTTGACCGATAAAGATCTTCGTAGAATATGTGGGAGCCAATATGAGCATCCAGGTTCCGCTATTGGTTATTGACTAGAGACATGTCTCGGTCATGTCTACATAGTTCTCGAACCCGTAGGGTCCGTGTCGGTGTCAAAACCGGCGGATCTCGGGTAGGGGGTCCCGAACTGTGCGTCTAGGCGGTTGGTAACAGGAGACAAGGGACACGATGTTTTTACCCAGGTTCGGGCCCTCTCGATGGAGGTAATACCCTACTCTGCTTGATTAATATTGATGATATGGGTAGTACAAGAGTAGATCTACCACGAGATCAAGGAGGCTAAACCTAGAAGCTAGCCTATGGTATGATTGTTGTTAGATCCTCTGGACTAAAACCCTCCGGTTTATATAGACACCGGATAGGTTAGGGTTACCACAGTCGGTTACATGGTAGGAGATCTACATATCCGTGTATCGCCAAGCTTGCCTTCCACGCCAAGGAAAGTCCCATCCAGACACGGGACGAAGTCTTCAATCTTGTATCTTCATAGTCTTGGAGTCCGGCCGTGACGATAGTCAGGCTATCCGGACACCCCCTAGTCCGGGACTCCCTCAGTAGCCCCCGAACCAGGCTTCAATGACGATGAGTCCGGCGCGCATATTGTCTTCGGCATGGCAAGGCGGGTTCCTCCTCGAATACTTCATAGAAGGTTTTGAACACAAGGATAGTGCCCGGCTCTGCCAAAACAAGTTCCACCTACCACCGTAGAGAATAACTTTTGCCTGCAGATCTGCTGACGTATTCAGCGGCGTGACATCACACCACGGCCAGGCCTTTATATGAATCGTTTTTTACCTTTTCCACCTTAAGCGCGTCTAGCGAGGTGGTTTCTTAGCACGTCTTATCAAAGCATAGATCGTGCCCCTTATTCGGGATTCTCATCAATACGGACGTGGGTAACCCATCTGCGCCATTGATTACGGTAGCTTGGGAAATAAGCGAGTTTTACGGTGGTGGGAGATGCATAGCCGTCAAAGTCCATATAAGGGATAAGGATCCACCTTTTCACCTACGCCTTCTTCCTCCTTTGCTTATCCATTTCCGCGCACTCGAGCTCCAGCGCCCAAGTCCGCACATCCCACCTCAACTGTTGGGGATGTACCTACTGAGTGTAAACCGCCCAAGAGGGGCCGGTTCACCCTCAGCTATATTGAAGCCCACGAAGACTCGGAAGATGGCGCTTTACTATGAAGCTTAGAGGCCCGAAGCCCAAAGGCGGATTAGGGCCCATAATGGTAGAACCGCCATAGTCATGTAACTTGTGGTGTAAGAAAAGGGAAGGAGAGACCGAGCCGAACACTTGTATGAGTCGGCCTCGGGACTCTGGAAAACCCGGCAGGCGTCAACCCATGTATATAAGGGGACGACACAGCGGCGGTTGAGGACACACAACAACAATCCGAGGCTTAGGGCGAAGCTATTGCTCCCTAACCGCCGGAATCACATCAATCCCATCACAAACTAGGCGTAGGCTTTTACCTTCATCGAAGGGGCGAACTAGTATAACTCTCGTGTCTTGCGTCCGCTTTAACCCCTCTAAGTTAACCCGTTCGATGGCCTGCGACTAAGTCCAAATCATGAGGACATCTGCCGTGACAATTCCTGACGGTTGGCGCCCACCGTGGGGCTATCGCACGATGGTTTGATGATCTTAGAGGGCAAGTTTGAAGGACTCGAAGGCTATGTAGTGGGCGGATGACCAAGAGTCGTCGCGGCAAGTTCTACATCGACGATGCAGTTTGGGGCCCCGAGGCCGGCTCGATTGAAATCTGGTACTGCGGGTCCCCTTTGGCGGCATACTGCGTGTTCATCGGCAAGATCGGCGAACCAGGGGCTGGTGGGACATCTGCACCGACCTCATCGAGACGGCTCGGTGAGCGAAGAAGAAACCTGCCACTGGTTAAACCGGCTGTCAGCGTGCTTTCATAGGAGTCATCCACGGAGGAGACTATGAGGCGAATCGACATCTGGTGGCGAAACCGTTGTCTACTCGATGACGAGTCGTCGGCCAGAAGCGAGTCTCTATACCAATTTGCAAGAGGGCGGATCGGGGCTGTTCGACGGTGAGAGTATTCCGGGCTCCTTTGATCCGCCCAACCGGGTTGGAATATTCATGGCGATGCATAGCAACGCTTCATTCTTCGACCGCAATACCGATGGTCGCCGGTTCAAGCTATGGCGATGGCAGCCGTAGGCGAGGAGGCCCTGCGCGCCACGCTCAAGTTTTATCGAAGCTGTTTGATGCATTGGTGCTTATGGCAGAAGGTAACCCGGCAGATCAAGACCTGCATAACGCGGAGATTGCAAAGGTGAAGGAACAAATCACTCGGGCTAAAGCGGATCTGGCGGCCGCAGACGTTAGGATGGCGGCGGAGCAGGCGCTTTGGATCTGTGAACTTATAAGCTCATCTTTGGATCGAGCAGCGTCGCATGAAGTCATGAAAAGAAAGTACAGATCCCGTTTGCCCGCGGTTTTCGAGGAGAGACCTCTTCAACACCCTGTGAGCGGGAACGGTAATCCGCCACCGGCGGTGAACAGGCGGAAGTACACAGGACGTGGCGCCGGTTCAGCCCGTCGCGATAGATGCGCCTCGCCATCATGCGGCGTGCCTCGGGCAGCGCATACACCTCCAGTCACTACTCCAACCCGATGGATAACCTTGTTGCGCGACCACGGCGCGGTTGGAGGCGATTCAATCGGCGATTCGCCCACAGCGGTAGAAACACGCCGGGTCAAAGAGCTCCTTAGGGCGGCTCACGGTCCAACAGAAGCGTATTCATATAGCGAGGATCGGATCCACTCCACCCCCGCCCAAGCCGGAGCTACATCGAACGCACTCAGATGAACCGGCCGTGTCAAGTAATGCGCGGCGCGGTGCGCCCCGCGGCAACGACCCGGCGGGTGTTTTCGGAAACGCTCAAGAGGTGGTGGACCGGGCCAGGGCGCGTAGAGAGGCCGAGTTAGCAGCACAGCATGAGGATCATCAGCTCGCGCCGGTTCGACCGACCATCTTCGAGCCCGGGTTACGTCTGGATCTTTGGGGGTGCCTTGCCTCGTCCCGCTTTACGCAATGTGCGCTTGCCCAAAAGACTTCAAGGGGCGCGCAAAGGTGCCAAATTATCTTCTTGATCTGGCTCGAGGGCATGGATAGAAAGCTATGAGATGGCCATGGAGATGCCGGATGTGGACGACGCGCGTATGCAAAGTACTTCACCATGATGCTCGAAGGCACAACCCGTACTTGGTTGAAGAGCCTACCACCCAATTCTATCGGTTCATGGGCCCAGCTGCGATCCCGGTTTATCCGAATTTCAAAGATACATGTAAACAGCCCATGTCCGTAGTGGACTTGGCGGCTTTGCGTCCGGGGAAGTGAGTCAACGACCCGTTGGGTGCGCCAGCGTTCGGAAATTCTGCATTCATCGAGACGGATCAACGCGGACTCTGCGATCATAACCCCGGAGGGTAATTGCGGTTTACGCCTTTAAAGTTGAAGTTGGGACGCATGAAGCGGTTTTGTAATGACATGGGCACTCTCATGGGTGCTTTAGTGAAGTATCTTGATTACGATAGTACCAAGGATCCAGAGTGCGGCGATGTGAAGCGAGGAAGGGAAAAGCGAGAACAGCAACTCCGAGGCCAGCTGACATCACTCGGCGGGTAATGGAGGAAACAAGCGTAAAGGCAAATGGTAACATGGGCTTGTGGCTAACACCAACGCAGCAGGGACAAGGGCCAGCGGCGCAAGGGTAAACAACCAAACCGAGGTGGTGCGCCCTAATCACAACCCGAACGGTTGAACTATTTGTTGAATCAACCTGTCCGAAGCATGGGACGAAGGAGGCGCCGACAAACCACCTCTGGAAGGATTGTTACATTATGCAAGAGTTTAAAATTCTAATGCTTCCCGGTATGATCAAGGGCGGCCCGGCGGTTCGAGTCCGGCCGGGTTACTGATGGAGAAATTTCGGTTCGAGGGTTTAATGGTAATCCGGTGCAGAACAATCGTGAGCAATCGAGAACAATCAGAATGACCAAGGCGGTTACAATCAGCGGCGGCAGCGATCGGGTTATCAACGCAATCCGAAGCGGTTGAATGGTGGGCAATATCACGTCTTCACCACTAGCTTGGACAAGCGAGACCGGAAAGCTTGAAGCGGGCGATCAACGTTGTTGAACCGGCCGTGCCGCATTACCTACGCTGGTCAGAGCAGCCTATCGTGTGGAGTAGAGAGGATCATCCTCCCCGGGTTGAAAATCCGGGTCAGCTAGCCCTAGTGGTGGCGCCTCAGGTGGGAGGATACAAGTTCACTAAGAATGCTTGATGGGCCGGAGGAAGCAGCATCAACATCCTGTATTATGAGACCTTCCGTCGTATGGGATTAACAGATAAACATCTCAAGCCGCCCAATACCGTGTTTCATGGTGTGGTGCACAGCAAGTCGACATATCAGGTTGGTAAAATAGCTCGGAGGTGGCCTTTGGGGATGAACATGACTCCGGATCGGAAACATTGACATTTGAAGTGGTGAAAATTCAAAGCCCTTACCACGCCTGCTTTGGGCGGCCGGCTTATACCAAGTTCATGGCGCGACCTTGTTATGTCTATTTGCAAAATTTGAAGATGCCGGGTCACAAAGGGGCGATAACGGTTCATGGGAGCCGCAGGATCGCTTTAGAGTGTGAGGAAGGTGATGCGACTTACGCAGTAGTCGGTTTGTGCCGCCGAAGAGCTAAAAGTATTATAAAGATAATGTTGATCCAAATGGATATGACCCGTTGAAGAAGCCAACTCTGAGCACGATCCGGATCTGAAGTTTAAATCGGCGGCTGAGACTAAGCTTGTCGACTTTGTGCCCGGTGATTCGTCCAAGCAGTTCATCATCAGTGCTAACTTGGATCCAAAATAGGAAAGTGCGCTCATCGAGTTCATCCGTGAGAATCGGGACATTTTTGCATGGAAGCCTTCTGACATGCCAGGTGTACCGAGGGAACTCGCTGAGCACACTCTTAATGTTGATCCCAAGTATAAACCCGATAAAAACAGTTTCTTCGCCGGTTCAACGAGGAAAAGGCGCAAAAGGCTATTGGAGAGGAGGTTGCGGTGCTCTTAGCGGCAGGTTTTATTGTGGAAGTTTTCCATCCAGAGTGGCTTGCTAATCCGGTGTTAGTCCTTAAGAAAACGGCACTGGCGCATAAAAGCGTGGATTATACGGATCTTAACAAAGCTTGTCCAGCAGATCCTTTCGCCCTCCCGGATTGACCAGATTATTGATGCCACGGCGGGTTGTGAGCGTTTGAGCTTTTGGATGCATATTGCGGATATCGTCGAGATCAAAATGGCGGTTAAGGACCAGGAGAAGACAGCGTTTATCACTCCCTTTGGAGCCTTCTGCTATGTATCTATGCTTTTTGGGCTCAAGAGCACCCAGGCGACTTATCGGCGTTAACGTCTGAGAATTGCTGCGCACGAACAGCTCGGCCGTAACGTGCATGCTTATGTGGATGATATTGTGGTTAAATCAAGGAAGAAGGAAATGCTGATTGCGGATCTGAAAGAAACCTTTGACAACTTGCGGGTGTACAAGATGATGCTTAACCCGGCCAAGTGTGTTTTCGGTGTTCCAGCAGGCAAGTTATTGGGTTTCCTTGTGTCCAACAGGGGGATTGAAGCCAATCCGGAGAATATTACGGCTATCACCTCCTTGGCTAAGCCTAAGTGTATTAATGATGTCCAGCGTTTGGCGGGTCGGATCGCCGCGCTAAGCGGTTTATCACCGCCTCGGGAGAAGGCCATTCCTTTGTACCAGATCTTTGAAAAAAAGATGGATCGGTTTGTCCGGAGTTGACGCCCGATGAAGCATTGGAGGATTTGAAGCGGCAATTGGCCAACCCGCTGTTCTCGCCGCTCCCATTGACAAAGAGCTGCTTACGCTATATGTTCTTTGCTAATGCGAGGGTAGTTAAGCGTAGCCATTGTGGTAGAGCGGAAGGAGGCGAGGAAGGAACATCCGGTTCAACGTCCGGTTTATTATATCGGCGAGGTGCTCATTGAGTCCAAGCGGAGATATCCGCGATGGCGTAAGGCTGGTGTATGGAGTTTTATGGCAGCGGAAGCTGAAGCGGTATTTTCAAGGGCATCCCATCACGGTGGTCGATTCAGCTCCCTTGGGTGATATCATACGTAACCGGAAGCGGCTGGCGGATTGCTAAGTGAGCTATAGAGCTTGGGCATACGATTTGCGGTATGTGCCTCGGACGGTAGTAAAATCGAGCACTTGTGGATTTCATTAATGATTGGGCGGAGTTACAAGTGCTCAAGAAAAGCCGGATCATACCTATTGGACCATCCACTTTGACGGGTCCAGGCTGTTGGAGGGCTCGGGGGCTGGAGTCGTGTTAACTTCCCCACGAGGTGAAAAGTTTTGTTACGTCCTCCGCTTAATGTTCCCTTGTACTAACAATGTAGCTGAGTATGAAGCATTGCTCCATGGTCTTCGGATGGCTAAGGAGATGAATCTAAGCCGGGTTAAGTGCTTCGGTGACTCGGACTTGGTGGCCCAACAAGTATCAGGCACTTGGATTCCAGAGACCCGCTCATGGCTGCGTATCGTCGGGAGGTGGATGTTGTTGCAGGTTATTTTAAAGGCTATCAGGTGGACCATGTGGATCGTCGGAAGAAACGAAGCGGCGGGACGCTTTTAAGCCGGTTAGGCTCTCAACGTAAACCGGTCCCTCCCAATGTCTTCCTTGATGTCTTTGCATAATCCGTCGGTCAAGCTTCCGATGAAGTAGATTTGGCTATTCACGATCCGGAGGCTCGGTTGGTGGCAACCCTGCATGTCATTCCGGATTGGGCGCTCCTTACTTGGCATATATGAGCCGTGGCGAAGTTACCGTAAGATGAGGCGTTGGCTGACAGATAGTTCGGCGGTCTAAGTCTATGACCATTGTTAACGGCGAAGTTGCATCATTGCAAAGGTGTCGTAAGCGTTTTACCGGGCTGTGTGTCCCCGAGGAAAGGCTGTGAAATATTGCGTGAGATCCACGAAGGGGACCGTGGTCACCACGCCGGTTCAAAATCCTTGGTAGCGAAGGCGTTTCGCCATGGTTTTTATTGGTTATTTGTTCATCTTGATGCGGAAGATCTGGTCGAGGCGATGTGATGGTTGCCGAAGTTTTCTAGAGCGTGCTCATATACCGGCTCAAGAATGGAGGATGATTCCAATCACTTGGCCGTTTGCAACTTGGGGTTGGATATGGTTGGACCTTTCAAAAGGTCCAAGGATAAAAGACTCACCTCCTGGTGGCGGTTGACAAATTTACAAAGTGGGTGGAGGCGTAACCGGTTAGCAAGTGTGGCGACTACGGCGGTTCAGTTCATCAAAAAGGTGATTTTCGGTTTGGTTTTCCGCGACAGTATCATCACGAGATAATGGTACTAATTTGTCCAAAGGTGCCATGAAAGAGTTTTTGCTAACGTGAGCATATCCGGCTAGATATCTCTTGTTAGCACACCCACGATCCAATGGTCAAGCGAAAGAGCTAATCAAGAGATCTTAAGAGGCATCAAGCCCGGCTTATGGTCCCTTGAAGGACGCCGGGTTGTTGGGTAGAAGAATTACCATACGTGTTATGGAGTATCAACACTCGCCCAATGATCCACGGGATACACACCGTTCTTTATGGTCTATGGAGCGGAGGCGGTTCTCCCGATGACATCCGTCATCACTCACCTCGTGTGGCAGCTTATGTTGAAGCGGACAACGAGGCGGCAACGGCAGGCGCTTTGGACCGGCTGGATGAGGAGCGGGACACACAGCCTGCTCGCTCGGCGATTTACCAACAAGATCTTCGTCGTTACCATAGTCGCTGGTCGTAACCAGAACTTTTCAAGAAGGAGATTTGGTGCTTGGCTCATCCAAGACCCGCATCGGTATGCACAAGTTATCCCCACCTTGGGAGGGACCTTTAAGTGGTCGACAAGAATCTGCTCAGCGGGTCATACTATCGATCGATATTCGAGAGCATAAAGACTCACGACGTCGGAGGAGGAGACCAACGGGCCGTGGAACATAGCTCATCTTGACCTTATTATACTGAGCCGTTGGCTCTACTTATGTACATATTATGACGGTGTATATATTATGAACAAAGTAATAAACCGGAGCCTCGACTAAGCGGGGTATCTCGTTACATTACATCATGCGTGGTTACATGGAGTTGTTCCGTTTTAAAGCGGCCTCCGATTTACCCCTTGAGTTTGCTTTTCAAAAGCTTTGTGATATCACTTGGGGGCTTAGTGGGTGTCGAACCAATGCAACACCTTTTGATAGGCGAAAGCCACCAGATCACTTAGGGACATGGTCAAGTCTGAACCGATCCGCCTCTTGGTCGGCCTAAGGTCATTGAGTCACTTGGGGGCTTGGTCGAACCCGAACCATTGCCACGCCACTTGATCGGCATAATGCCACGGTTTGAGTTGGGGACACTGGCTGACTTGAACCATAGCTACACCTTATTGGGAGCTTGGTCGTGTCCGACCATGGTAACGCCATCCGATCGGCTCGATAAGGCCTCTTTTCATAAGCGGTTTTATCATTGCCTTTGCTTCCGTATTTTTTTCATAACTATTATTAAAATCGGTTCAACCAGTCCATTGACGGCATTTGGTTTATTTTCTTAATCCGGAGATAACTCTTCCGGTTTGATTTTTCCTGTTAAACGTCCTATTATGGAGTAACAGGGGGCTTAACATGACCCGGCATGGTTTACCTGGTAAACCGGCATTCTAAAAACAGGAGCTGTTGTCTCCTGTGACGGTAATGGTTTATACAACCTCCGTTTCAAGATTGGTTCAGCCAACTGCAGGCCCGACGTGGCAGGTATTTTTGTATCACAAAAATTTTGATCATATGCCTCAATACTTCCTTACATATACATATGAGCGTCACAAACCGGTTTGGCGACACAAGCCGCCGTGGCGAGTTAAAGACTTTGTGATTGCAGGCAATATAGGTTGGAGGTTTCGACTATTCAATTCAAAATATCAGCGCCTCTGCGCGAAATTTGCAGTCTGAAGGCATAAAGGCATATCCAAAACAACGGTACTGACTATTCTATTACAAAGCCTTCAGAGGCCCAGCATTTTGAATGGCGTTATAACTAGCAGATTATGATGCATCGCCCGGCTTGACGGATTAAGCTTCCTCGCGGGCTGGCGTGAAGAAGATGGGTAAATGCGGCGTTGGTTCAGCTTCTTCCTCTTCATCCCCCAATGGCGGAGGTTATCGGTGGACCCGATCGATCCGGTTTAAAGCACGAAATCTGACCTCTTCACTTATAAGCTCACCGGATCAACGTCGAGGGCATAAGTGTGCTTATGGATTGGGGAACAAGGCTCGCACTTACGGAATAACAAACTCCACCCGCTTGTTGTTTGCATCATAGAAAGAGCGGTAAACCGCCAGGTTGGCTTCTGCTGCCAATTGACTCGCCAGAGGACGCATCTCCTTTGTTATTCGTTTGAGGGCGTCATTATCAAAAGCTTCGCCATTTTCTTGAGCACTGGGGAAGCCCTTGGCTATGTCAGCCAGATCAAGATCCGCTATCCATGCTTTGGCACGAGTTAGAGCCAGTAAAGTGCCAGCCCGGGCCGCGGATCGCTTCAACTCTTCAAGTTGTGCCGGAATCATGGATAGCCGGTCCAGTGTATCTTTGATCAGGGACGGGCTGTGTTATCATCTGACGTAGCACATATGACTCATTTGGGTGCCGGTATACTGGTGCTCAATCAGCGTGTATGCAGCCTTGAGCTTCTTCCGCATATCGTGAGCCAGGATGAGCAATACGTTTCCCTATATCGGTTTAAGACAGCTCGGGTTAAACCGCGGAAATACCAAAATGGAATATTAATTAGGGAAAAATCTCTTACCAAAGATCGCAGAGGTCCATGGCATTAATTTGGCGCTTTAGCCGGTGAGTTCTTGTCACACGGTTTGAGCTGCTCAAAGATCTTCCGCCCGCTTTAGCAAACCAGCCTTCTCGGTGTCACCGTTAGTCCGCTTCGGATTTATACCACTCCTTCAGCTGTTCCATGGTGATCAAGGCAGTTTTCAATTCATCTTTTGCTTTGGTGGCTTCTGCTTGTTGAGTCTTCAGATTGGCATGAAGGTCCTTGAGTTGTACGGTTTGCTGGTATATCTCATTCTGATACAAAATAGATCACGTTAGTTGTTTCATTATGAAGTCCCAAGCTCAATACGGTATTCAACTTGGCACTTGGGGCTAATGGCTAATTGATCTCATCTTGCTATGATGATACAAGTTATGGTCGGTTTAATTATGCTAAGTTGAACCGGCCCTTGGGGCTACAAAGACTGAAGTTTGAGATGGATGAGTTTTATATTAAAGTCCGGTTTAATTATGCTAAGTTGAACCGGCCCTTGGGGCTACAACTCTGATCAAGTTTGAGATGGATGAGTCCCGGTTTAACAATGCCTAGTTAAACCGGCCCTTGGGGGCTACTACACAAAAAAGGTACAAGAGAGGTAGAGGCTCCTTACCTCATAGCGTTCCTTCATACGATTCACCAGACCGGCTTCGAAGTCACGGCTTGTGAAGAGTCGGTTCAGGAAGCTGGAGTGAAGTTCTTGAGCAGATAAGTTGTCATAAGCTGACAGATCAGTTTTTCCCTTCTCTGTATTCATGGCAGTATACTCTTCCTTGCCTTTGTGTTTGATAGAGCAACCGGGATTGCCGTGGCGGTATAAGCGGTGCCCGTCACTACTCTGACAGATTCATCTTTGGCTGGGCTGGCCGGATTGGCATTCTTTCTTGGGCTTGGCGGTTCAGCACCTGCAACCTGTTTCGCTACAGGACTCGGTGGAGCAGGATGTGAGGTTTCCACTTGGGCGTCCGGGTCAACCTCTGGCGGGTTAGCGTTGTTGTCTTGGTTCAACCCGGCAGAACTGTTTTTAGCAACCTCAGGCTTTTCGCCATGCTGCTCTGGAGTCTTCTCCGGATTAACATCCGCAGTATGGTCAAGGGTTTTCGCCTTCTTACTTAAGCGAGCCTTGGTGCTGCAATACTAAGAGTTAGGGTATGGTACATCAACAAATGCGAAGGAAACAAAAAAAGGGGATTATGCTTACCCGCAGCAACTTTAAGAGGAGGCAGTTGGGTGGTTGATGAACCGCCCGGATGAATTGGAAGAGGCACGATAATTCGGATCGGACGGATTGAGAGGGCATCGGAAGAAACCTTTCAAAGGATAATGTTTTTAGGAGAACAAATCACCTCACGGGCGGCGCTTCCGGGTTGGGGTGCTGTAAACCGGACGATGTAATTTGCTGGGTCATGCCGGGTTGTCAGCGCTCTTCGATCTGCTTTGTGTCTTCAAAGAAAGGTTCGGATTCAAATGAGCACGGGAGCGAGATTTTTCACTTTCCGGACTGTCCGTGAATTCTTTAACGGCACAAGATCGTAGTCGGAAGAAAGAAGGATTACCTCAACAGGATCGGCATGACTAGCTTCAAAGATCGCCCCGGGAATTGTAGCTATCAATAGGATGAAGGATAAAAGGGACAAGGTAAATCAAGCTTTACCTCGGCCGACTCTTCTCCTTCCGGCTCGAGAAGAATCGGCGGTTTTCCTCTTACCAGCTTTCTTGGTGGTCTTGGACTTTACGACGGTACACGGGCCAGTTTGGTTCGTTTCGTATGAACCGTTAGCCCGAGAGGTAACAAGGATTAATATACATCAATAAGACATTAATATCGGAAGGGTGATGATCGGAGCCCTTACATGAGGCGGTTTGTTGGAAACACTGAACGGGGCCAGCCGGTTTGGCTGCATGACGGAGACCGATTCATCGAGCATCCTCTTCTTGTCTCAGTGACTTCAAGTTCAGTTATTGGTAGCTCGTGACGTCTTTGAGGGTCTTTGACGCTGCCGATGTACTCGTACATCAATCCGGGGCGGCGGCTTAATGGCAAAATGCCCCAAGAAACCCAACATCGAACAAGGTCAACACGGTTAAGCCATTGGCCATTAGAGCCGGAGTTTGATAATCCCTGAGGTGCAAAGTTCTTCCGTTCTGCGGCGGTCAAGCGGGAAGGCAATGGGTGATGGTTGCTAAGCGGTGAGGCGGTAGCCCGGCAAAGGGTTCTCGCTGTCGGAGCGGTATTCCGGCAATAGAACCAGGTTTGGTTCCAATCTTCGGATGGCTATGGTGTTTTGCGTGAGGAAAATCTGCTTCCTTTCTTTTACGGATGGAAACGCCACCCGGTTCCGTATTGGGACCATCCGAGAACTCTGTCCGACGGTTCGGATGAAAGAAGTCCGGAACAGCTCTCTGACGGTTCTTCTTGAAGGTAGACTTCATGAAAACTTGGAAATTGCATATATTGGACACGAATTGGACCAATATCTTGTGGGTGGAGTTGGAAACTTGCAAGGACATCCGGAAGAATTTTGATCCAGGCGGGCTGAATCGGTCTAAGTGTTGCATGAACACAATTACTTCTCCTTCTTAAGGTTCGAGGAGGGCATTCAAAGATCCGGAACACGCCAATGAAGGACATTTTGGAGGCTAAAGCGCCGGTGGTGACATATCCATTGAGTTGCGTCTCAGTAATCTTGGGCCGGACCCAGTTGCAAGCTGCGAATTGCTTGGCCATTCTGGAAGAAGAAACTGCAAAAGGAAAGGTAAAAGCTGGTTCACCGTTAATGATTCAGATATATGATGCAATGCTAAACCGGCAATCTGGCGTTCAGTTCGCATTTCCGGTTTAACTAAGGGCTAATGAGGTATGGCGGATTAGCTATCAACAAGTTAAACCGCCCTTAGGAGGAAGGGACAAGGTTGAAAAATCTGCTAAGTGTTGACAGAAACAGATTTCGCACATCGACGGAATTAATCTGGATCTACCAAAGGTTCAGTAAGAAAAATTTTCTGCGATCTATGAAGGCTTCAGATAAGGGCAGAGAAGTTCGTGCGTTCTATCAAGGGATTCTTAAACAAAAAGAAGATCTACTAAATGCTAAACCGAAGCGGAGCGACTCAGAGTACAAGATGTAGGCGACAGTTGAGTTAAAAGAAGCCATGGCAGAGCGAACACAAAGAACTAGGGATGAACACCTATGAACGCCGATGAGAACAGGAGCCCAAAAGATACGGATCTAGGGGTATGAGGAAGAACCTTACCGGATGTGCGGGAGAGCGGAGGAATGCCGAGGATCTCTCGGTACAACCAGGTTGATGCGGCTGACCTTTGTTGATGCGGCGTTCGAAGGTCGACGGCGACGGCGTGAGCTTCAGAGCTGGAGCGGCGAGGAAGAAGAAGCGGAAGGAGAAGAAGAGAAAGGGCCTTCCGGTCTATTTATAATAAGGCGGAATAGTTAATGAAGCGCGAGAATCGAGGAGTTGAAAGCGGCAGATGGCGCAGCGGTCGCCTCGATTTCCGGGATAGTATTAAATGAAGGGAATCTTACTGTTTGGGCTTCTTTAATAAGGATGACGTCAAGATGCTCTGTCACGGTGGTCGGAGGATGACGTCACGGCGGTTTAACAAGATGGCGGTTCACGAGAAATGGAGGATGATGTTCAGAATTTTCTCAAAAGTGTTGAAGATTGACATGAACAGGTTCAAATCAATGCAGGGCCTAATGTTGAGGATGTACCATCGAGTGTAAACCGCCCGGAGGGGCTGGTTCACCCTCAGCTATATTGAAGCCCACGAAGACTCGGAAGATGGCGCTTTACTATGAAGCTTAGAGGCCCGAAGCCCAAAGGCGGATTAGGGCCCATAATGGTAGAACCGCCATAGTCATGTAACTTGTGGTGTAAGAAAAGGGAAGGAGAGACCGAGCCGAACACTTGTATGAGTCGGCCTCGGGACTCTGGAGGCCGGCCGGGCGTCAACCCATGTATATAAGGGGACGACCTGGCGGCGGTTGAGGACACACAACAACAATCCGAGGCTTAGGCGAAGCTATTGCTCCCTAACCGCCGGAATCACATCAATCCCATCACAAACTAGACGTAGGCTTTTACCTTCATCGAAGGGGCCGAACTAGTATAACTCTCGTGTCTTGCGTCCACTTTAACCCCTCTAAGTTAACCCGTTCGATGGCCCTGCGACTAAGTCCAGTCATGAGGACATCTGCCGTGACAATTCCACGACATCAACCTTTCTCCAACCATGTCAGGAGCGGGAGGCAGGTGGATGGCCTCCTCCGTCACGGAGGGGCACATCACAAGACTGCGGGAGGCCGGATACTTGTCCGGCAACATCGCGCCTGAGCTTCCCGGACGAGGCAGCTTATTCGACCCCTGGGCCCCATGAGAGGGTGGTGTTTCTCCCCACTTACTCCGCGGACTAGGTTTTCCACTTCATCCATTTGTCCGGGGGCTCATGTTCTACTACGGCCTGGACTTCCACGATCTGGCCCCGAATTTCATCCTCAACATCTTGGCGTTTATCGTCGTGTGCGAGGCCTTCCTCTGCATCCAGCCCCACTTCGGCTTATGGCTTAAGATCTTCAACGTCCGGCCGAAGGTAGTGGGTGGCCATCAAGCGAGTCTTGAGGCGCCATGGTTGGCAAGATGGCCAAAGTCCCATGGCTCAAGGCGCCTTCGTGGAGACAATAAAGGGGTGGCAATCGAGGTGGTTCTACATCACCGAGCCACGCGACCGAATGGGCGGCGGCCCAATTCAGATCTGGCTTCCCCACACGGCTCTCGTCATGGAAAGAGACGGGCTCGACGTGGGGAATTTGGACGAGACATCCGGACTCCAAACATGCGTCCGAAACACAGGCGGCCAAAAATCTTAGGCTTGTCGGCGTAATCGGTGATGCTCATCCGCGGATTCTCCCATGCCAACAACGGCTTTTTAATTTATGGGAGTTTGATCCGCACTGACCAATCTTGAGCCGGCTCTTCGACACTCACGCACGAAGACGCCTGGAAGGTGCTGTTAAAGGGCGCCGAGGCCCCAAGATCCGCTATCAAAGATCGCGGATATAGCTTGAGTCGTCAAGCCGGCGAGGCAAGTTATTTTACACTATACGGGACTCTTCTCTCATAGATTGACTCTATGCGGGATCTAAAACTCCCTAATCTCCGACAGATCAATCAAGACGTCCCGACAGATTAACTGCTCGGCTCCTTTGCGGAAGACCCAGCGGATGCCCGATTAGCAGGGGCAGCTGGGCTCCGCACCTATGTGGTGCCGGAGAAGAAGGCCAAGAAGGAGGCCACGGGAACTCGAAGGAGCTCCCGACGCCAGGTGCTGTCAGATTCCAAAGCGGAATCTTCTCCTGAGGACGAGGAGGAAGAAGAAGAAGCTCCTCCCCCAGCGGGGGAGGAGAAGAAAAGGAAGGCCGCCCCAACTGGGGAGGCCGGAGGGTCCAAGAAGGGAAGAACCCTTCCTCCGGACTTCTCCACCAACGTCGACTGACGACGAGGAGGATTGGCCAACAAGGGCCAAGCCCCTGGCGAGATCGTAAGTGTCCGGATACCCACGGCTTTTTCATAATTGCATAGTGTTCTCTAATACCGAACAATCATGCAGCCCGCCCAAGGGCGAGTTCGCCGATTCATCGAGCGGGTCCCTGGGTTCGTCGGAAATGGAGAGTACTTCGCTTCCGACCGCCTCCTCGCCTCACGCTGCGGACGACGCCGAGGTGGCGCCCCAAGGGGGCTTGGTCAAGAGGAGGTGGCACAGGAGGCGCCGCAAGGCGACCTCCTGACTCAGCGCGTGGGGCAAGACCCCTGTGGGGCTCTAAGCCCAACCCTTGTCCGGACTCCATGCCGGAACCTTCAATGAGTTCCGAGTCCCGGCAAGCGGTCCTTCGTGAAGAAGGGTAAGACGCCGGTGTCCTCCGTCCCAACCGGAGGCACCAGACAACTTCTTGGAGGCGCTTAACAGGCGCCTCCATCGAGGAGGAGCACCGCCTTGTTATGAGTGCGGTGATCCGGACGATCGATCCCGCCAAGAGCGGGCCGAAAGACTGTACCAGCCTTCTAACAGGCTTTGAGATAAGTTTAGAAGTTGTAAAAATATTACCGCGCATAGACAAGTGGCCCTCGATGCTTAGTTCGATTGTTCGGAAAGAAAAGCCGGACTAAGGATCTAAAAAGATATACGCAGGAGTCTAATATAGGTATGTCAATATGGGAATGCAGGCGCCGCTTGACCTCTGCCGCATTGGATCATGGAGGTTAATGCATTGAAGGAAAACATAGAGCGGTCCGAGAACGTGCTCGGACAATCCTAGTAGGAGCTCGATGACAAGGAAGGTATGTAATTCCTTATTGAAGAAATACCTTATAGAAAAGGTTTTGGTTGCAAAAAAGAACAGGGAATAACATGGGTACTATAGGGGCCACGAACGAGGTGGAGACCCTCAGAAGGAAGCGGTGTCCGTGGCGAAAACAAAGTGGTCTGGAGCGCACTGAGCGAGAGAAGGGGAGGCGCAGCCTGGCAAATGCAAGTAAGAGCTCCAAGCTCGTGAAAAACACGAGAGTTTTGAGCGTGACTCGAAGACTCAAGAGTCCGAGCTCGCCTCGGCTCTTGAAAGTGCCAAAGCTGCTAAGGCCGAGGCCCAAAAAGCCCTCCAAGAAATTGAAGCATTAAAGAAGATAGCGGCGGGTAAGGCATTCTTTATGCAAAGCAAGAATGTGAAAGTGAATTACCTATTACTTACCCGGATTCGAGCTCTCCAGAGGCGTTCGCAGATTTGCTCAAGCAGGTCGTCGATGTTACCGCATTCTACCGCGCCAAGGAGGGAGCTCGACGGAAAAGGTGTTACGGTCTTAGTATCTTTGAGGCCGACCATCCGGTGCCCTGGCGACCAAATTGAAGCGAATGGTCGAGCTCCACAAGGTCGCCGAACAGGCCATGAAGGGCCTTATAAGCGGTTGTGGCCATTGGAGGCCATGCACAGGAGCTACTTGGCTTGGTGCGGCGGTGGTGGGCCTTTGTCCATGAATTGAAGTCATCAAGCGCTCCGTCTGCATCGAAGGTGTCCGTCGGGCCCTTGCCCGTGCTAAAGTGCAGGGGGCAAGCTGGATGCCGAAGCTTGTGTCGGTCGGGCGACCTATGGGCATGGAGCATCACTCGCCTGAAATGTACTATGAGGGCCTTCTGAAGGGTGCTTGCCGAATAGCGGATGAGTGCTCCAAAGATGTAATTTTTTAGTAGACTCGCATTTGTTATCCTGTACGCTGAAAACTTGTTCATATGCGCTAAGCAACGCTTGTTAATTTAAAATATTACCTTCTGTGCGGCCGTTTATCAAATTTGAGAGATGGCAAGTCGTTGGCTTCAGCCCCATGCCACGAAAGTCTTTGGGGTATTTGGGATAAACTTGAGCACTCTTGTTCCCATTCTTGGGTCCATCTAGGGAGGTGCTCAATGCAACGAACAAGGCAACCGGACTTATAATGCTTGAACACTCTCACTTAGCCATAGAATTCTATAATTTTAAATTTCGGCGAAGCCCCTAGTATTCGAAGACCGAGTTCGGGCGCTATCCACGCCTTTGGCCGGACAACTCCGGTTCCTCGCTCTAAGCGGCATAGGTCTTTAGGGACCCGAAAAACCTCTCGAACAGCGATCGGCTCTCGCCTTTATCATGACGGTCAGTTTAGCTTTCTCCATCGAGGTGCTCGACCAAAGATAATCGGGCACAATCGCAGATGGTTCTCCGTGCTACCTTAGCCGATATAGCGTAACGTAAGGTACCAAAACACGGAGCCGGCAAACCCAACTATTGACCCAAGATATGATTCGAGCCGATTCATATAATGCTATAAGTTCGGGGTGCCGCACTTGTGAAAGTGTTCGGACTTATCACACCATAATTTTGGGGTACTTAAGCCCCTGGTGTATTGGCCGTACCAAAGTGTACGTGTGCGACATGTCATGAAATGAACACATATATATAGAAAAAGAAAGGAGTGCAATAATAGACAAAAGCTATGTATTGTTTATTCAAAAAGGTACTGCAATGAAAGCAGAACGATACAAATAGTGCGATAAGCAAGGGATGGGACTATCTAACATGTCCCCCTCCGTGGGTAAGTCATGGGATGGTATGCAAAAGCAGGTATAATGTTCGTAATAGAGACCACTGAACACTCGTAGAGCTTTACCGCTTCCCACTGTTGCATCGTGAGTTCGGCGATTCTAGTCTTGGGACAGATCGCCGAAAAGATGGAGTCCAGAAAAGAAGGAAAAGAAAAAGAAAAGAATGACACAATCGGGAGCCCTTGGTGCGGTTGAGCCGCATTCTTGGCGTTCCGTGGTCGTGCCCCTCCCCATATGCCCATGGTATCTCCAGAGCGTAGTTATGTACGCTGCACAATCGGCTTCGCAGTTCGCGAGGGCTGGGGTTGGGGCCGGATTGCTACTCGTGCTTGAATCGTGCTGTGGTCTTGTTGTAGGTTACTCCGGCGCTTGACAGTGTCCGGACGTTGAGTGGCCGGACTCGAGAATTGCTGTGAGAGGCTGCCTTGCACCTCCGCCACGAGGGCCGCCGTGTGCTACTCCGTTCGGAGAGAGCATTCGGTGTTTCCATTGACCGTGATTACTCCTCGAGGGCCTGGCATCTTGAGCTTGAGGTATACGTAGTGCGGCACCGCATTGAACTTTTGCAAATGTGGTTCGTCCGAAAGCAGTGCATGATAGCCGCCATGAACGGGACTATGTCAAGATTAACTCTTCGCTCGGAAGTTATCCGGTGATTCAATACCACTTCGAGTGTGGTGAGCCTGTACAATTGGCCTCTACACCCGGTATGACGCCTTTAAAGGTCGTCTTTGTAGGTTTAATCCTTGAGGGTCTATGCCCATCTTGGCGACCTTGTATCTTGATAAAGCAGGTTCAGTTTGTTGCCGCCGATCCATCGAGACTACGGTGAGGTGAAATCCGTCAATAATTGGGTCAAGAACCAATGCGGCGAAACCGCCGTGACGGATGCTAGTGGGGTGGTCCCTTCGATCGAAGGTGATCGGGCAGGAAGACCATGGGTTAAATTTTGGGGCGACTGGCTCCATCGCATATACGTCCCATAGTGCACACTTCCGCTCCCTTTTGGGTATGTGGGTTGCGTATATCATGTTCACCGTCCGCACTTGTGTGGGAAAACCCTTCTGTCCTCTATTGTTCGGGCGTCGGGCTCTTCCTCGTCATCGCTATGAAGCCCCTTGTCATTGAGTTCGGCACCTAACTTGCTCGCTTGTTTGAACACCCAACAATCCTGTTGGTGTGATTGGCTAGTTTTTCGGGTGCCATGTATCCGCACAAGCGATCGAGTATGCGGTCCAAGTTGGACGGGCCCCGGTATTTCTTTTGAATGGCTTCTTCCACGACCGGGTTTAGAGCCTCTGAATCCGGCATTGACGGCCGTATCTTGATGTTATCGCTGTTGATGCGGCGCTTGTTCTTGTTGCAATGCGACCTGCCATTGCTTTCCTTAGTATCCGAACTATCGGGGAGTTTGGCCAAGTTGTTGCTTCGAGCTAGCCAGTTGTCCTCTCCCGCAAAAGCGAGTCATGAGGGTTGTGAGGGCTGCCATAGATTTCGCTTTTCTGTCCTAGGTGCCGGGCAAGCCACTCGCCACGGATGTTATGTTTGAAGGCTGCAAGGGCCTCTGCATCCCGGACAAATAGCGATTTGATTTTTCTTTGTGAGGAACCGTGTCCGTAACTATCGCCGATTCTTCCGGCTGCTGAATTATGTGGCTAAGGTCATCGGCGTCGGTGGTCGCATATATGTGCCCCGAAAGTTATCAAGGAATGCGGCTTCCGTGTCCTCCCAACAACCAATTGATTATCTTTGGCAAGCTGTTGAGCCAATGCCGAGCTGGTCCTTTGAGCTTCGTGGGAGGTATTTGATGGCGTGTAGATCATCACCGCGGGCCATGTGGATATGGAGGAGATAGTCCTCGATCCGCATCACAGGATCGGTGGTACCATCGTATGATTCGATGTTTACGGGTTTAAAGCCCTCGGGGATTTGATGATCCATTACTTCGTCTGTGAAGCATAGTGGGTGTGCGGCGCCTCTGTATTGGGCTATATCACGACGCAACTCAAATGAGCTTTGTCTATTGTGTTCGGCCCTGCCGGGGTTTCTGTATCCGGTGTGACGGTTATCATCACGTGTCGTGGGGCGCCCACGCGATCCGTAGATCGATCTTGTATGTTTTGCCTTATCCTCTAATATATCTCGCAAGTCCGGGCTGCGTTTTCCGTGCCCTGGTACTTTTTGAACAGGCGTCGGTGTATGGCTTGAACGGAGGGTCTAGAGGCCTCCTATCGCGCCACGGGGTGGCCGGTCTGCTATGTCGTACGCTGGTGACTTGGGTGCTTCCTCTGATTGAGGCAACGACCTGCGTTTGGGGTAGCTTTTGGAGGGGCGTTCGAGTTCATACTCTTCTGCTGCGAGGACTCCAGTCCATCTGTCAGCTAGCAGATCTTGATCAGCTCTAAGCTGTTGCTGCTTTTTCTTGAGGCTGCTTGCCGTGGCTATAAGCCTGCGTTTGAAACGCTCCATTTCAGCGGGATCCTCAGCACGGCAAATTAAATGCGTCGTCGAGGCTTGCCTCATCTTCGGAGGAGGCGCATAGTTATCATCCTCAACCTCTCTTTTCACGCTGCAATCGTCGATGCGGGCTTGCTTCTCCCTCCTCCCCGCTACTGAAGTCCTGCTGGAGGGGTTCTCTTCAAGACTGTCTGGGTGTTATTATCTCCGTGCGGAATCACCGCTTTTGTTTTGGCGGGATTTAGAGCGGCGCCACGACGCCGGGCGCTTCGGTTGTTTCTTGGAGGGTCATCCTCCGTTGTTCCATCACCGTTCCCATCTTCGGGATGTCCACCATGTATATGTCATATGACGAGGTGGCCTTCCAGTGCCTCAGAGGCGCTGGGTCTTGGTAAATCTCCGGCATCGCCGTCCATACCGTCGATGTCTTGAGTCGAAGTCGAGCATGTCGGTTAGATCATCGGCAGTGGCTACAAAGTGGGTGGTGGGTGGGCGTTGAATTGTCGTCCGTATCCCAACCTTCATGTCCGCATGATCCGCCGTGGCTCTCCGGATAAAGAGAGAGACTTTAGTGAATTCAGAATATCGCCAAAGGGCGAGTGCTGAAAGATGTCCGCGGCAGTGAACTCCAATACGGGCGCCCAATCGGATTCGATTGGTAAGGGCGCGGAGGGTTCGGAGTCCGGCACCCTGGAGTCAATGTCTTCGCAAAGGACAGGGATAGAGTTCGGCTCAATTGCCGTAGAGATTGTAGCCCCTGAGGCGATGTCCAACCACTCGTCCTCAATAGGGAATCCGCCCGGATCAAGGGCGGGCCGGAGTCGGTCTTGACCTCCGGGACCTTTATTAGGCCGCAGAGCTAGATCATGCCCATCGAAATAAAGGCGGCGCTGCTTGGCTGCGGCTCGAATCCGTCGAAGGTCAAGTCCCGCGGATATCGGCCAGTATAGTTCAAACTTCCAAATCTGACTCGATGGCCAGGGGCGTAGCTTCGATCTGCTCCAGATGGCCGTTTAATTGGCCCGCAGTGCAAAGCCGCCCGAACGAAGATCTGTCCGGGAGAAAAGTCTCACCTGGACCACGCCGTTGTTGATGATCGAAGGAGCCATCGAGCCTATCGGTGACGCATACGGAGGAACTCTCAATGAAAGCACCAATGTCGGTGTCAAAACCGGCGGATCTCGGGTAGGGGGTCCCAGGCTCGTGCGTCTAGGCGGATGGTAACAGGAGACAAGGGACACGATGTTTTTACCTGTGTTGGGCCCTCTCGATGGAGGTAATACCCTACTCCTGCTTGATTAATATTGATGATATGGGTAGTACAAGAGTAGATCTACCACGAGATCAAGGAGGCTAAACCCTAGAAGCTAGCCTATGGTATGATTGTTGTTCGTCCTCACGGACTAAAACCCTCCGGTTTATATAGATGGATAGGTTAGGGTTACACAGAGTCGGTTACAATGGTAGGAGATCTACATATCCGTATCGCCAAGCTTGCCTTCCACGCCAAGGAAAGTCCCATCCGGACACGGACGAAGTCTTCAATCTTGTATCTTCATAGTCTTGGAGTCTGGCCGTGACGATAGTCCGGCTATCCGGACACCCCCTAGTCCGTGACTCCCTCAGTCCGCATGCTTAACGTTCGGTGACGATCGTTATTATGAGTTTATGTGTTTTCATGTACAGAAGGTAGTTCGGAGTCCCGGATATGATCATGGACATGACAAGGAGTCTCAAAATGGTCGAGACATAAAGATTGATATATTGGACGATTATATTCGGACATCGGATGAGTTCCGGGGGTCACCGGATATTTATCAGAGTGCCGGGGGGTTATCGGAACCTCCGGGGGATCTAATGGGCCAACATGGGCCTTGTGGGAGAGAGAGAAGAGGTCCTAGGGCTGGGCACGTCCCTCCCTTGGGAGTCCGAATTGGACAAGGAGGGGGGCGGCGCCCCCTCTTTCCTCCCTCTCTCCCTCTCCTTCCTTCCCCCTTCCTCCTTCCTAGTTGGACTAGGAAAGGGAGTCCTACTCCCACTAGGAGGAGGACTCCCCTCTCCTTGGCGCCCCCCAAGGCCAAGCCGCCTCCCCCTTGCTCCTTTATATACGGGGGTAGGGGGGCACCCTAGGACACACAAGTTGATCATTGATCTCTCTTAGCCGTGTGCGGTGCCCCCCTCCACCATAATCCACCTCGGTTATATCGTTGCGATGCTTAGGCGGAGCCCTACGTCGGTAGCATCATCATCACCCTCATCACGCCGTTGTGCTAACGAAACTCTCCCTCGACACTTTGCTGGATCGGAGTTCGTGGAACGTCACCGAGCTGAACGTGTGCAGATCGCGGAGGTGCCGTACGTTCGGTACTAGGATCGGTCGATCGTGAAGACGTACGACTACATCAACCGCGTTGTCATAACACTTCCGCTTACGGTCTATGAGGGTACGTTGACGATACTATCCCCTCTCGTTGCTATGCATCACCATGATCTTGCGTGTGCGTAGGATTTTTTTTGAAATTACTACGTTCCCCAACATATTGACCGCTGTCCAGTGATCCACTCCTGGATTACTTTGGTACCTCCCTGCCAAACTTATGGCAAGGCACACATTCGGTCTGGTACACAACATGGCATACATTATAGAACCTATGGCTGAGGCATAGGGAATGACTTTCATTCTCTCTCTATCTTCTACCGTGGTCGGACTTTGGGTGTGACTCAATTTCACACCTTGCAACATAGCAAGAACCATTTCTTTGACTGGTCTATTTTGAACTTCTTCGTAACTTTATCAAGGTATGTGCTTTGTGAAAGTCCTATTAAGCCGTCTTGATCCGTCCCTATAGATCTTTATGCCGAATATATAAGCAGCTTCAGCGAGGTCTTTCATTGAAAAATTCTTATACCAATATCCTTTTATGCTATCCAGAAATTCTATATCATTTCCAATCAGTAATATGTCATCCACATATAATATCAGAAATGCTACAAAGCTCCCACTCACTTTCTTGTAAATACAAGCTTCACCATAAGTCTCATATAAAACCAAATGCTTGGATCACCTCATCAAAGTGTACATTCCAACTCCGAGATGCGTGCACCAATCCATAGATGGATCGCTGGAGCTTGCACACTTTGTTAGCACCTTTAGGATCGACAAAACCTTCTGGTTGCATCATATACAACTCTTCTTTAAGAAACATGTTAAGGAATGCAGTTTTGACGTCCATTTGCTAGATTTCATAATCATAAAATGCGGCAATTGCTAACATGATTCGGACAGACTTAAGCATCGATGCGGGTGAGAAAGTCTCATCATAGTCAACCCCTTGAACTTGTCAAAAACCTTTTGCGACAAGTCGAGCTTTGTAGACAATGATATTACCATCAGCGTCCATCTTCCTCTTGAAGATCCATTTATTCTCAATGGCTTGACAATCATCGGGCAAGTCCACCAAAGTCCACACTTTGTTCTCATACATGGATCCTATCTCAAATTTTATGGCCTCAAACCATTTGTCGGAATCTAGACTCATCATAGCTTCTTCATAGTTCGCAGGTTCGCTGTTGTCTAACAACATGACTTCCAGGACAGGATTACTATACCACTCTGGTGCGATACATGTTCTGGTCGACCTACGAGGTTTAGTAGTAACTTGATCCGAAGTTTGATAATCATCATCATTAACTTCTTCTCGAGTTGGTGTAGGCATCACGGGAACGGTTTTCTCTGATGTGCTACCTTCCAATTCGAGAGAATGTACAATTACCTCATCAAGTTCTACTTTCCTCCCACTCACTTCTTTTCAGAGAAACTCCTTCTCTAGAAATGACCCATTCTTAGCAACAAAGATCTTGCCTTCGGATCTATGGTAGAAGGTAACCCAATAGTTTCTTGAGGGTATCCTATGAAGACTCCGCTTTGGGTTCAAGCTTATCAGTCAAGCCTTTTGACATAAGCATCACATCCCCAAACTTTAAGAAACATCAGCCTAGGTTTCTTGCCAAACCATAGTTCATTCGGAGTCGTCTCAACGGATATAGATGGTGCCCTATTTAATGTGAATGCATCTGTCTCTAATGCATAACCCCAAAACGATAAAGGCAAATCGGTAAGAGACATCATAGAATGCAACATATCTAATAAAGTATGGTTATGACGTTCGGACACACCATTACGTTATGATGTTCCAGGTGGCGTGAGTTGTGAAACAATTCCACATTGTTTTAAATGAAGGCCAAACTCGTAACTCAAATATTTGCCTCCACGATCTGATCGTGGAAACTTTATTTTCTTGTGAATGATTCTCCACTTCACTCTGAAATTATTTAAACTTTTCAAATGTTTCAGATTTTGTTTCATCAAGTAGATATACCCATACTTACTCAAATCATCTTTGAAGGTTAGAAAATAACGATACCCGCCGCATGCCTCCACACTCATTGGACCGCATAGCTCGGTATGTATTATTTCCAATAAGTCATTAGCTTCCATTGTTCCAGAGAACGGAGTTTTAGTCATCTTACCCATGAGGCATGGTTCGCAAGTATCAGATGATTCATAATCAAGTGATTCCAAAAAGTCCATCCGCATGGAGTTTCTTCATGCGCTTTACACCAATATGACTTAAATGGCAGTGCCATAAGTATGTTGCACTATCATTATCAACTTTGCATCTCTTGGCATCAATATTATGAATATGTGTATCACTACGATCGAGATTCAACAAGAATAGACCATTCATCAAAGGTGCATGACCACAAAAGATGTTACTCATATAAATAGAACAACCATTATTCTCTAACTTAAATGAATAACCGTCTCGCAATAAACAAGATCCAAATATAATGTTAATGCTCAACGCTGGCACCAATAACAATTATTGAGGTCTAAAACTAATCCCGAAGGTAGATGTAAAGGTAGCGTCGACGGCGATCACATCAACCTTGGAACCATTCCCGACGCGCATCATCACCTCGTCCTTAGCCAGTCTTCGTTTATTCTGCAGCTCCTGTTTCGAGTTACAAATATGAGCAATCGAACTAGTGTCAAATACCCAGGCGCTACTACAAGCATTAGTAAGGAACACATCAATGACATGTATATCAAATATACCTTTGTTCACTTTGCCATCCTTCTTATCTACCAAGTACTTGGGGCAGTTCCGCTTCTAGTGACCATTTCCTTTGCAGTAGAAGCACTCAGTTTTAGGCTTGGGTCCAACTTTGGGCTTCTTCACGGGAGCGGCAACTTGCTTGCCATTCTTCTTGAAGTTCCCTTTCTTTCCCTTGCTCTCTTTCTTGAAACTAGTGGTCTTGTTAACCATCAACACTTGATGCTCCTTCTTGATTTCTACCTCCACTGATTTCAGCATTGCGAAGAGCTCGGGAATCGCTTTCGTCATCCCTTGCATATTATAGCTCATCACGAAGCTTTTATAGCTTGGTGGAAGTGACTGAAGAACTCTATTAATAACACTCTCAACCAGAAGATCAATTCACAGTTGAGTCAATTGGTTATAATGCCCAAACATTTTGAGTATGTGTTCACTGACAGAACAGTTCTCCTCCATCTTACAGCTAAATAACTTGTTGGAGACTTCATATCTCTCAACCCGGGCATTTGCTTGAAATATTAATTTCAGATCTTGGAACATCTCATATGCTCCGTGGCGTTCAAAATGCTTTTGAAGTCTCGGTTCCAAGCCGTAAAGCATGGCACATCGAACTATCAAGTAGTCATCGATCGAGCACGCCAGACGTTCATAACATCTGTATCGGCTCCTATAGCAGGTCTCGCTACCTAGTGGTGCATCAAGGAAATAATTCTTACGTGCGACAATGAGGACAATCCTCAAGTTACGGACCCAATCCGTGTAGTTGCTACCATCATCTTTCAACTTAGCTTTCTCTAGGAATGCATTAAAATTCAAGGGAACGGTAGCACGGGCACTGGTTACGTGATGATTTGTGGGATCATGAGATGATCGTGGTTGACAGCAAAGTGCTGACTTCCATTGTGATCCGGGTATGATCACAGCTCGGTTACGAGGTAACCCGTCTGGTAAGAGAGTCCGAGGGACTTGGTGCACAAGTTGGTTTCGCCGCATCAGTAGTATGATTTGCATTGCATTATCTGAGTAATTGTCATGATATTGTTTGCCATTATGCTTATGTTTGTTGTGAGATTGCAAGTACATTCAATGTACCGACCTGGCATGTCATGCCAGATTTCAGGCAAGTCATATCGGATCAGAGAGCTTCCCGCGTCTAGATCGTGTCCACATCGGTGTCCCTGTGCTATGGAGTTCCACTTCATCGTCGTTCCGCTGTCGCGTAGTTTATGTGATCGAGGCCCCTTCATGTTCATTAAATAATGTACATATTGTTCAGCCGCACTGTGTGTGCCGCTTGGCCTCATAATCGGATGTAATATCAGACCTATGTTTCCGCTAGCATCAATAAAGCGGTTGTTTTCCATACCATGTTGTTGTATGTTGCCAGAAGACTTGATCTCTGGGCTGGCAATACAAGGTAAACCGGTTGCTCCGAGCCAGGGTGCCACACTGAAGAAGCTTCAGAAGTGTTCCTCAAGTAAAAGCAAGACCAGCTTGGATATCTTATTCAAGCAACCTTGAGAATGAGAAAGGACTGGCCACCACGACTCGAACCGGGGAGAGCTAGGAGAGGATCACTGAAACTAAATTCTATGATCTAGACTTGAAGGCGAATGAAACTCAGACAACAGTTGAGCAGCTCCAGGAAGAAGCAGAGGAGAAGAAGGGGAAATCAACAATAGAAGTGTTCTAGTGAGTGCCTAGGGCACAGAGGTCTGCAGCAGTGCTAGTGCCAGACACTAGAGCTACAGCATCAGCACCTGCTGCCACAGCTCCAGTTGCCCCTCCAGTGGTAACTCCACCGGCTCCATCAACTTCTAAAGATGCTTTCATCCTTGGAGTCCTCTCAACACCTCCTCCTGAAGATCAAGCCTAGAGAGTCTCATAGCACTATGCATTTTCAAGCTTTTTGGTAACTTGTTGCCAAAGGGGGAGAAAAAGTGTATAGACCATAGGCTTCGGAGAGAGAGAGAGAGCTTTGCTTCTTTTGCTACTTATTTGCTTTGCTTGCTCAGTTGATACTTTATGCTTATGTGTGTGAGATACTTTGTATGGTCATGTGTTTGATCATATCATGCTTAATGCTTGTGCTTGAATGATGACATTATCTATCTTCTATATATGATCATTCACTTTGCCATGGTGATGAGTGCTTGTTCCTAATTTTAATCATTTTTAGCACTCCACTAAGATGTATGTGACATGCAAGAGTAACCCATGATTCTAATTGGTTGTGCATTTGCATTCAAAAGCAAATTTTAAATAATGCACAAATTTAGGGGGAGCTCTTACTTATCACATACTTCTCAAAGCAACAATGTATTTCATTCTTATTATCTTTTATCAAAGCTTTGATCTATATGTTGTCATCAATTACCAAAAAGGGGGAGATTGAAAGTGCAACTAATCCCTGGGTGGTTTTGGTAATTCTTAACAACATATAGCTCATTGAAATAATGCTCTTTCAAGATGATCATTTCAGAAAGTTCAATGATTGGCATGGCATGGACTAGAGATGTGGACCCCTCAAAATGCTAAGGACACATATTGGCAACAAGCTCAAGACTCTACATTTTTATTTAAGTGATCCAAGATCACATTGAGTCCATAGGAAAGCCAATACTATTAAAAGGGGATGAGGTGTTGCTTAATGGCTTACTTGCTCAAAACGCTTAGTGATATGCTCCAAAATCCTCAACCACTTTCTCATATCCACATATGTCCTAAACCTAAAAGTCAAACTCGGCCCCACCAATTTGATCTATCCGACGCCACCGAGTTCTTTTGACATAGCCACTGCCAAAACCCTAGTCACTTCGGTTTCACTGATAGGGATCTCGGTCTCACCGAGATGGGATTACAAACTCCATGTTTCCTTTTGTGACGTTTGGTCCCACCGAGATGAGCGAACCGGTCCCACCGGTCTGCAATGCAAATTCATCGTTTCCTTTTCATAACACTTCAGTCTCACCGAAGCGAGCGAATCGGTCCCACCGAGTTTGCCTGACCAACTCTCTATGTGCCTATTACTGAAATCGGTCCCATCGAGTTCAAGTGATCGGTCACACCGAGATTACATTATGTCCTAACCCTAGCACATCGGTGCAACCAAGTTGATCATGTCGGTCCCACCGAAAAGCCTAACATTCATACTTTGACCTGAATCGGTGCGGCCGAAGTTTTACCATTCGGTCTCACCGAGTTTGGGAATCTCTCAGGTATGTGATTAGATTTTGTGTGGAGGCTATATATACCCCTCCACCCATTCTTCATTCTTGGAGAGAGCTATCGAGCGTGCCTACACTTCCAAAGCATTCATTTTCCTCGAGAGAGAACCACCTACTCATGTGTTGAGACCAAGATATTCCATTCCAACCACAAGAATCTTGATCTCTAGCCTTCCCCAAGTTGCTTTCCACTCAAATCATCTTTACACCATAGCCAAATCTATGAGAGAGAGTTGAGTGTTGGGGAGACTATCATTTGAAGCACAAGAGCAAGGAGTTCATCATCAACACACCATCTATTACCTTTTAGAGAGTGGTGTCTTCTAGATTGGTTAGGTGTCACTTGAGAGCCTCCGTCAAGATTGTGGAGTTGAACCAAGGAGTTTGTAAGGGCAAGGAGATCGCCTACTTCGTGAAGATCTACTGAGTGAGGCAAGTCCTTTGTGGGCGATGGCCATGGTGGGATAGACAAGGTTGCTTCTTCGTGGACCCTTCGTGGGTGGAGCCCTCAAGTGGACTCTCGCAGCCATCACCCTTCGTGGGTTGAAGTCTCCATCAACGTGGATGTATGATAGCACCACCTATCGAACCATGCCAAAAATCTCCGATGTCAACATTCGTTTGCTCCTCCAAACTCCTCCCATTTACTTTCTTGCAAGTTGCATGCTTTACTTTTCGCTGCTCATATACTCTTTGCATGCTTGCTTGAATTGTATTGAGATTGCTTGACTTGTGCTAAGTTGCTAAAATCTGCCAAGAATTAAAATTGGGAAAAGGTTAAGTTTTTATTTGGTCAAGTAGTCTAATCCCCCCCTTTAGACATACTTTCGATCATACACCTTCCCAGACTAATTTGTTGTCTTGGTCTTGGGTTAGCTCATAGAAGACGGTGGGATCTTCCAAAATCTCCTCAAAGATACGCCCGGCTTGCATACCTCAACACGGTACTTGCAAGAAACCATGTGAGATAGTTGTTGAGCAGCGATAGGGCGGTGCTCGAAGCTGGGCTCGTTTTTCACTCTTAGCTTGCTCCACACTAAGTGCGAACTGTATGATATACTTCCTGTGATGCTTGTCCCAATGCTTGACCTTCCGCTGCCTTCTCCTATCCAACATGCAAGTTAGAAACAGAATATTAGCACCATCGAAACCGCCAAGAAGCTGCTAAGTGCTCAAGGTTGATTATATCTTATGCGTGTAGACACTTGTTCGTGTCCTCCCACTCTGGCTAGTATGGCTCGAACAAACCGAACTGGCGATACACCCGATGTGGCAGGTGAAGCTCAACCGCCCAGTTGCATATGAGTGGGCACCGCATATGCCAAAGATCCCTATCCCTAGTGCACATCGGATTTAGCACGAAATCTCTAGGGTTACCAAAACTATCCCTCTTCCATACGGCTCCCATTCCACCAGCAACATAGCATAGAACGCAAAACTGATTTTGAGTTACGATAGAAGCATGAGAATCACTTATACAATGTCGAGTCACATGCTCACCCGTGATCGTGTCCATTTCATTTGTTGTACAACTTGTACATGACTGAGGGATCATCCGTCGTCTCATTTACCAAATCCCACTTGTAAGCCCAAGTGGGGTACCGTAGTGGGTCGTCATGGTCATTCCAATCCTCGTACTTCACGATCGATGGGTCAGTCACGATGTCTACTACACAACCTTCTTCTTGTAGACATTGTTGGGCCTCCAAGTCACGAGAGGTTTGTAGGGGGCAGTAGCAAATTTCCCTCAAGTGGATGACCTAAGGTTTATCAATCTATGGGAGGCGTGGGATGAAGATGGTCTCTCTCAAACAACCCTTCAACCAAATAACAAAGAGTCTCTTGTGTCCCCAACACACCCAATACAATGGTAAATTGTCTAGGTGCACTAGTTTGGCGAAGAGATGGTGATACAAGTGCAATATGGATGGTAGATATAGGTTTTTGTAATATGAAAATATAAAAACAGCAAGCTAACTAATGATAAAAGTGAGCACAAACGGTATTGCAATGCTTCGAAACAAGGCCTAGGGTTCATACTTTCACTAGTGCAAGTTCTCTCAACAATAATAACATAATTGGATCATATAACTATCTCTCAACATGCAACAAAGAGTCACTCCAAAGTAACTAATAGCGGAGAACAAACGAAGAGATTATTGTAGGGTACGAAACCACCTCAAAGTTATTCTTTCCGACCAATCCATTGGGCTATTCCTATAAGCGTCACAAACAGCCCTAGAGTTCGTAGTAAATTAACACCTTAAGACACACATCAACCAAAACCCTAATGTCACCTAGATACTCCAATGTCACCTCAAGTATCCACGGGTATGATTATATGATATGCATCACACAATCTCAGATTCATCTATTCAACCAACACAAATAACTTCTAAGAGTGCCCCAAAGTTTCTACCGGAGAGTCAAGACGAAAACGTGTGCCAACCCCTATGCATAGATTCCCAAGGTCACGGAACCCGCAAGTTGATCACCAAAACATACATCAAGTGTTCTCAAATCCTTAAAGACTCAATCCGATAAGATAACTTCAAAGGGAAAACTCAATCCATTACAAGAAGGTAGAGGGGGAGAAACATCATAAGATCCAACTATAATAGCAAAGCTCGCGGTACATCAAGATCGTGCCAAATCAAGAACACGAGAGAGAGAGAGAGAGATCAAACACATAGCTACTGGTACATACCCTCGATACGAGGGTGAACTACTCCTCCTCGTCATGGATAGCGCCGAGATGATGAAGATGGCCACCGGTGATGGATCCCTCCCAGAAGGTGTCGAACGGGGTCCCGAGAGGTTTTGGTGGCTACAGAGGCTTGCGGCGGAACTCCCGATCTAGGTTTATTTCGGGGTTTACGTATTTATAGGAATTTTTGCCGTCGGTCTCACGCCGGGGGTCTTGAGTCATCCACGAGATAGGGGGCGTCTTGGGGGGTAGGGCGCGCCCACCACCCACGTGGATGGCTCGGGACACATATGGCCCAACTCTTTTACTTTGGAGGATTCTTTTGGTCCATAAAAAATCATAAAAAATTGGCACGTCAATTGGACTCCGGTTGGTATTCCTTTTTTGTAAAACTCAAAAACAAGGAAGAAAAACGAAACTGGCACTAGGCTCTAGGTTAATAGGTTAATCACAAAAAACATATAAAATACCATATAAATGCATATAAAACATCCAAGATTGATAATATAGTAGCATGGAACAATAAAAAATTATAGATACATTGGAGACGTATCAAGCATACCCAAGCTTAATTCCTGCTCGTCTTCGAGTAGGTAAATGATGAAAACAGAATTTTTGATGTGGAATGCTACCTGTCGTGGAATTGTCACGGCAGATGTCCTAGTGTGAGGACTTAGTCGTGAGGCCAACGCATCTATGTAGTAGCTTGAGAGAGGTTGATCGGGACGAGAAACGCAGAACACAAGACAAGGATTTAGACAGCTTCGGGCCCCGGGAAACATCACCCGGTAATAACCCTACATGTTGTTTGTGGCTAGGTCTCATTATGCTCATGAGGGAGACGTCATATGTCCGGCTCTCCTCTAGTTGTGTCTAGCCTTAACGATTCTTTTCTTGCCCTCTCTCTTGGGGTGCCCCGCCCCTCCTTATATAAGTTGAAGGGGCGGGTTACATGTAGAGTCAAACTCGGATTGGACTTAACCTATTTTGACGTCTTACCATAGGCTTCTCACCATGGGCCTCTTAACGTCTTGGGCTTCTTAACGTAAGCCGGCTTACAATCCGGCTTACAATCCGGCTTACAATCTGACTTACAATCTGGCTTAACTGTCTGGCTTAACTGTCCGACTTACATGACTGTGTGTACTGGCTTACATGACTGTGTCTGCCGACTTACATGACTGTGTCTGCCGGCTTACATGACTGTGTCCGCTGGCTTACAATGCTTTACTGTGTCTACCGGCTTACAATCTGCCGGGTCACCGATGAAACTCCAAGTCCCAGCCGGGTCATATCTCCGGCCGGGTCATACCGCGGGGTATATCCCCGACACTACCTAACATATTTATTCATGTAATCTGTTTATATTGTGGCAAGAATATTCAGATCCATAAGATTCAAACCAAAAATTTAATATTGACATAAAACAATAATACTTCAAGCATACTAATAAAGCAATCATGTCTTCTCAAAATAACATGGCCAAAGAAAGCTATCCCTACAAAATCATATAGTCTGGTTATGCTCTATCTTCATCACACAAAATATTTAAATCATGCACAACCCCGGTTTCGGCCAAGCAATTGTTTCATACTTTAGTATTCTTAAACTTTTTTAGCTTTCAAGCAATACATGAGCGTGAGCTATGGACATAACACTATAGGTGGAATAGAATGGTGGTTGTGGAGAAGACAAAAAGGAGAAGATAGTCTCACATCAACTAGGCGTATCAATGGGCTATGGAGATGCCCATCAATAGATATCAATGTGAGTGAGTAGGGATTGCCATGCAACGGATGCACTAGAGCTATAAGTGTATGAAAGCTCAAAAGAAACTAAGTGGGTGTGCATCCAACTTGCTTGCTCACGAAGACCTAGGGCATTTTGAGGAAGCCCATCATTGGAATATACAAGAGAAGTTCTATAATGAAAATTCCCGCTAGCATATGAAAGTGACAACATAGGAGACTCTCTACCATGAAGATCATGGTGCTACTTTGAAGCACAAGTGTGGTAAAAGGATAGTAGCATTGCCCCTTCTCTCTTTTTCTTCCATTTCATTTTTTTTGTTTTTTTGTTTTTTTGGGCCTTCTCTTTTTTTGGCCTCTTTTCTTTTCTTTTTTTTTGTCCGGAGTCTCATTCTGACTTGTGGGGGAATCATAGTCTCCATCATCCTTTCCTCACTGGGACAATGCTCTAATAATGAAGATCATCGCACTTTTATTTAATTACAACTCAAGAATTACAACTCGATACTTAGAACAAAATATGACTCTATATGAATGCCTCCGGCGGTGTACCGGGATGTGCAATGAATCAAGAGTGACATGTATGAAGAATTATGAAAGGTGGCTTTGCCACAAATACAATGTCAACTACATGATCATGCAAAGCAATATGACAATGATGAAGTGTGTCATAATAAAGGAACGATTGGAAAGTTGCATGGCAATATATCTCGGAATGTCTATGGAAATGCCATAATAGGTAGGTATGATGGCTGTTTTGAGGAAGGTATATGGTGGGTGTATGGTACCGGCGAAAGTTGCACGGCACAAGAGAGGCTAGCAATGGTGGAAGGGTGAGAGTGCTTATAATCGATGGACTCAACATTAGTCACAATGAACTCACATACTTATTGCAAAAATCTACAAGTCATCGAAACCAAGCACTACGCGCATGCTCATAGGGGAAGGGTTGGTAGGAGTTAACCATCGCGCGATCCCAACCTCCACACAAAGGAAGACAATCAAAAAATAAATCATGCTCCAACTTCATCACATAATGGTTCACCATATGTGCATGCTACGGGAATAACAAACTTTAACACAAATATCTCTCAAATTCACAACTACTCCACTAGCATGACTCTAATATCACCATCCTCATATCTCAAAACAATCATAAGGAATCAAACTTCTCATAGTATTCAATGCACTTTATATGAAAGTTTCATATTAGGACTAAATTTATAACCAAAGCAAATTACCATGCTGTTTAGAGACTCTCAAAATAATATAAGTGAAGCATGATAGTTCATCTATTTCTTCAAAATAAAACCACCGTCGTGCTCTAAAAGATATAAGTAAAGCACTAGAGCAAACGACAAGCTACTCCAAAAGATATAAGTGAACATCAATGAGTAGTCGAATAATTATGTAACTATGTGAATACTCTCTAACATTTAAGAATATTAGATCTTGGGATATTATTCAAACAGCAAGCAAAACAAAATAAAACAAAATGACGCTCCAAGCAAAACACATATCGTGTGGTGAATAAAAATATAGCTCCAAGTAAAGTTACCGATGAACGAAGACGAAAGAGGCATCCCCAAGCTTAGGCTCTTGCTTCTCCTTGAATATTACCTTGGGGTGCCTTGGACATCCCCAAGCTTAGGCTCTTGCCACTCCTTATTCCATAGTCCATCGAATCTTTACCCAAAACTTGAAAACTTCACAACACAAAACTCAACAGAAAACTCGGAAGCTCCGTTAGTATAAGAAAATAAGTCACCACTTTTGGTACTGTTGTGAACTCATTCTAAATTCATATTGTTGTAATATCTACCTTATTCCAACTTCTAGATGGTTCATACCCTCCGATACTACTCATAGATTCATCAAAATAAGCAAACAACACATAGAAAACAAAATCTGTCAAAAACAGAACAGTCTGTAGTAATCTGTAACTCTCGAATACTTCTGTAACTACAACAATTATTAAATAAATTGGTCGACGTGAGGCATTTGTCTATTAATCTTCTGCAAAAATAATCAACTCAAAATCACTCTTCTGTAAAAAATGACAGCTAATCTCGTGAGCGCAAAGTTTCTTTTTTTTTACAGCAAGATCACATTAACTTTCACCCAAGTCTTCCCAAAGGTTCTACTTGGCATTTTATTGAAACAAAAGCTATAAAACATGATTACTACAGTAGCTTAACCATGTGGACATACAAAAACAGTAGGGTTAAATATTGGGTTGTCTCCCAACAAGCGCTTTTCTTTAATGCCTTTTTAGCTAGGCATGATGATGACAATGATGCTCACATAAAAGATAAGAATTGAAACACAAAGAGAGCATCATGAAGAATATGACTAGCACATTTAAGTCTAACCCACTTCCTATGCCTAGGTATTTTGTGATCAAACAACTTATGGGAACAAGAATCAACTAGCATAGGAAGACAAAACAAGCATAACTTCAAGATTTTCAACACATAGAGAGGAAACTTGATATTATTGCAATTCCTACAAGCATATATTCCTCCCTCATAACAATTTTCAGTAGCATCATGAATGAATTCAACAATATAACCATCACATAAAGCACTATTTTCATGATGCACAAGCATATAATTTTTATTACTCTCCACATAAGCAAATTTCTTCTCATGAATAGTAGTGGGAGCAAACTCAACAAAATAACTATCTTGTGAGGCATAAACCAATTGAAAATTAAAATCGAGATGACAAGTTTCATGGTTATCATTCTTCTTTATAACATATATGTCATCACAATAATCATCATAGATAGCAACTTTGTTCTCATAATCAATTGGAACCTCTTCCCAAATAGTGGATTCATCACTAAATAAAGTCATGACCTCTCCAAATCCACTTTTATCATTATCACAATAAGATTCAACACCCTCCAAAATAGTGGTATCATTACTTCCTAAAGTTGACACTCTTCCAAACCCACTTTCATCAATATAATCATCATAAATAGGAGGCATGCTTTCATCATAATAAATATTTTCTTCAAAACTTGGGGGACTAAAATATCATATTCATCAAACATAGCATCCCCAAGCTTGTAGCTTTGCATATCATTAGCATCATGGATATTCAAAGAATTCACACTAACAACATTGCAATCATGCTCATCATTCAAAGATTTAGTGCCAAACATTTTAATGCATTCTTATTCTAGCACTTGAGCACAATTTTCCTTTCCATCATTTTCACGAAAGATATTAAAAAGATGAAGCATATGAGGCACTCTCAATTCCATTTTTTGTAGTTTTATTTTATAAACTAAACTAGTGATAAAACAAGAAACTAAAAGATTCGATTGCAAGATCTAAAGATATACCTTCAAGCACTAACCTCCCGCAACGACGCCTTGGAAAAGAGCTTGATGTCTACTACACAACCTTATTCTTGTAGACGTTGTTGGGCCTCCAAGTGCAGAGGTTTGTAGGACAGTAGCAAATTTCCCTCAAGTGGATGACCTAAGGTTTATCAATCTATGGGAGGCGTAGGATGAAGATGGTCTCTCTCAAACAACCCTTCAACCAAATAACAAAGAGTCTCTTGTGTCCCCAACACACCCAATACAATGGTAAATTGTATAGGTGCACTAGTTCAATGAAGAGATGGTGATACAAGTGCAATATGGATGGTAGATATAGGTTTTTGTAATATGAAAATATAAAACAGCAAGCTAACTAATGATAAAAGTGAGCACAAACGGTATTGCAATGCTTCAAACAAGGCCTAGGGTTCATACTTTCACTAGTGCAAGTTCTCTCAACAATAATAACATAATTGGATCATATAACTATCCTCAACATGCAAAAAGAGTCACTCCAAAGTAACTAATAGCGGAGAACAAGCGAAGAGGTTATTGTAGGGTACGAAACCACCTCAAAGTTATTCTTCTTTCCGACCAATCCATTGGGCTATTCCTATAAGTGTCACAAACAGCCCTAGAGTTCGTAGTAAAATAACACCTTAAGACACACATCAACCAAAACCCTAATGTCACCTAGATACTCCAATGTCACCTCAAGTATCCACGGGTATGATTATATGATATGCATCACACAAGTCTCAGATTCTTTGAAGCACAAGTGTGGAAAAGGATAGTAACATTGTCCCTTCTCTCATTTTCTCTCATTTTTTGGTGGGCTTCTTTGGCCTCTTTTTTTATTTGGGCTTCTTTGGCCTCTTTTATTTTTCATAAAGTCCGGAGTCTCATCCCGACTTGTGGGGGAATCATAGTCTCCATCATCCTTTCCTCACTTGGTACAGTGCTCTAATAATGAAGATCATCACACTTTTATTTACTTACAACTCAAGATTATAACTCAATACTTAGAACAAAATATGACTCTATGTGAATGCCTCCGGCTGTGTACCGGGATATGCAATGAATCAAGAGTGACATGTATGAAAGAATTATCAAGGTGGCTTTGCCACAAATACGATGTCAACTACATGATCATGCAAAAGCAAAATGACAATGATGGGGCGTGTCATAATAAACGGAACGGTGGAAAGTTGCATGGCAATATATCTTGGAATGGCTATGGAAATGCCATAATAGGTAGGTATGGTGGCTGTTTTGAGGAAGGTATATGGTGGGTGTATGGTAGATGAAAGTTGCGCGGCACAAGAGAGGCTAGCAATGGTGGAAGGGTGAGAGTGCGTATAATCCATGGACTCAATATTAGTCATAAAGAACTCATATACTTATTGCAAAAATCTATTAGTCATCGAAACGAAGTACTACGCACATGCTCCTAGGGGGATAGATTGGTAGGAAAAGACCATCGTGGTTCACCATACGTGCATGCTTCACAACTACTCCACTAGCATGACTCTAATATTACCATCCTCATATCTCAAAACAATCACCAAGCATCAAACTTCTCATACTATTCAATGCACTTTCTATGATAGTTTTTATTATACCCAACTTGGATGCCCATCATATTAGGACCAATTTTATAACCATAGAAAATACCATGCTGTTCTAAAAGACTCTGAAAATAATATAAGTGAAGCATGAGAGATCAATAATTTCTACAAAATAAAACCATAGTGCTCTCAAAAAGATATAAGTGAAGCACTAGAGCAAAATTGTCTAGCTCAAAAGATATAAGTGAAGCACATAGAGTATTCTAATAAATTCCGAATCATGTGTGTCTCTCCCAAAAGGTGTGTACAGAAAGGATGATTGTGGTAAACTAAAAAGCAAAGACTCATATCATACAAGACACTCCAAGCAAAACACATATCATGTGGTGAATAAAAATATAGCTCCAAGTAAAGTTACCTATAGATGAGGACGAAAGAGGGGATGCCTTCCGGGGCATCCCGAAGCTTAGGCTTTTGGTTGTCCTTGAATTACCTTGGGGTGCCATGGGAATCCCCAAGCTTAGGCTCTTGCCACTCCTTATTCCATAGTCCATCAAATCTTTACCCAAAACTTGAAAACTCCACAACACAAAACTCAAAATAAAATCTCATGAGCTCCGTTAGTGCAAGAAAGCAAATCACCACTTTAAGGTACTGTAATGAACTCATTAATTATTTATATTTGTGTTAAACCTACCGTATTCCAACTACTCTATGGTTCATACCCCCCGATACTAGCCATAGATTCATCAAAATAAGCAAACAACACACGAAAAACAGAATCTGTCAAAACAGAACAGCCTGTAGAAATCTATAACTTTCGAATACTTATAGAACTCTAAAAATCCTACCAAAATAGTAAGTACTAGGAAATTTGTCTATTAATCTACTTCAAAAAGAATAAACTGAAAATCACGTTTCTGTGATTTATTAAAATTATTCTCGTGCGCGCAAAAGTTTCTGTTTTTCAGCAAGATTAAATTAACTATCACCCAAGATGATCCTATAGGTTCTACTTGGCACAAACACTACTTGAAACATAAAACCACATCTAAACAGAGGCTAGATGAATTATTTATTACTAAACAGGAAGAAAAAGCAAGGAACAAAAAGAAAATTGGGTTGCCTCCCAACAAGCGCTATCGTTTAACGCCCCTAGCTAGGCATAAAAGCGAGAATAGATCTAAGTATTGCCATCTTTGGTATTCAATCATAAGTGGCTCTCATAATAGATTCATAAGGTAATTTGATTTTCTTCCTAGGAAAGTGTTCCATGCCTTTCCTTAATGGAAATTGGAATCTAATATTTCCTTCCTTCATATCAATAATTGTACCAATCGTTCTAGGAAAGGTCTACCAAGAATAATAGGACATGAAAGATTGCAATCTATATCAAGAACGATAAAATGTACGGGCACATAATTCCTATTTGCAACAATAAGAACATCATTAATCCTTCCCATAGGTTTTTTAATGGTGGAATCCACAAGGTGCAAGTTTAAAGAGCAATCATCAAAATCATGGAAACCTAACACATCACACAAAGTTTTGAATAAATGGAAACACTAGCACCCAAATGACACAAAGCATAGCATTCATGATCTTTAATTTAAATTTTAATAGTAGGTTCCCACTCATCATAAAGTTTTCTAGGGATAGAAACTTCCAATTCAAGTTTTTCTTCATAAGATTGCATCAAAGCATCAACGATATGTTTGGTAAAAGCTTTATTTTGACTATAAGCATTAGGAGAATTCAACACGGATTGCAACAAGGAAATACAATCTACTAAAGAACAATTATCATAATTAAATTCCTTGAGATCCAAAATAGTGAGTTCATTGTGATGTAAAGTTTTGACCTCTCCAATCCCACTTTTACCAATTTTTGCATCAAGATCTAAAAATTCTGAATTACTGGGACGCCTTTTAACTAAAGTTGACTCATCTCTAGTCCCATCATTATCAAGATTCATATTGCAAAACAAATATTTAATAGGGGAAACATCAATTACTTTTAGATCTTCATCATTATTTTCATGGAAACTAGAAGAACACGCTCTTACAAAGCAATCTTTCTTAACACGCATCCTAGCGGTTCTTTCTTTGCACTCATCAATGGAAATTCTCATGGCTTTGAGAGACTCATTGATATCATGCTTAGGTGGAATAGATCTAAGTTTCAAAGAATCAACATCAAGAGAAATTCTATCAAGTTCCTAGCCAATTCATCAATCTTAGGCAATTTTTCTTCAAGCAAAGCATTGAAATTCTTTTGAGAAATGATAAATTCTTTAACACTAATCTCAAAATCAGAGGTCATCTTATTAAAATTTCCATAAGAATTTTTGTAGGAATTACCATAATTATTAGAGGAATTACTAGGAAACGGCCTAGGATTAAAGTTTCCTCTATACGAGTTTTTACCAAAATTATTCCTACCAACAAAATTCACATCCATAGATTCATTATTATTCTCAATCAAAGTAGACAAAGGCATATCACTAGAATCTATAGGAGCACTCTTATTAGCAAACAGTTTCATAAGTTCATTCATCTTTCCACTCAAAACATTAATCTCTTCATCGCATGAACTTTTTTACTAGTAGATCTTTCGGTGTGCCATTGAGAATAATTAACCATAATATTATCTAGGAGTTTAGTAGCTTCTCCTAAAGTGATTTCCATAAAAGTGCCTCCTCATGTCAATCTAAAAGATTTCTAGAAGCAAAATTCAATCCGCATAAAAAATTGTATGATCATCCATAAACTTAATCCATGTGTAGGGCAATTCACGAATCATTAATTTCATCCTCTCCCAAGATTGTGTAACATGTTCATGATCAAGTTGCTTAAAATTCATAATATCGTTTCTAAGAGAGATGATCTTAGCGGGAGGAAATACTTACAGATAAAAGCATCTTTGCACTTATTCCATGAATCAATACTATTTTAGGCAAAGACGAAAACCAAGTTTTAGCACGATCTCTAAGCGAAAACGGAAATAACTTCAATTTAACAATATCATTATCCATATATTTATTGTTTTGCATATCACACAAATCAACAAAGTAGTTTAGATGAGTGGCGGCATCTTCACTAGGAAGGCCAGAGAATTGATCTTTCATGACAAGATTCAATAAAGCAGCATTAATTTCACAAGATTCAACATCAGTAAGAGGAGCAATCGGAGTGCTAAGGAAATCATTATTGTTGGTATTGGAAAAGTCACACAATTTAGTATTATCTTGAGCCATCGTGACGAGCAATCTAACACAAAAGCACACAAGAGACAAGCGAATAAGAGGCGAACGGAAAAGAGAGGCCAAATAAAACGGCAAGGGTGAAGTGGGGGAGGGGAAAACGAGAGAGAAATGGAAAATAATGTAATGCGAGGGAGAAGAGTTTGTGATGGGTACTTGGTATGTCTTGACTTGTGCGAAGACCTCCCCGACAAGCGCCAAAAATCCTTCTTGCTACCTCTTGAGCACTGTGTTGGTTTTCCCTTGAAGAGGAAAGGGTGATGCAGCAAAGTAGCGTAAGTATTTCCCTCAGTTTTGAGAACCAAGGTATCAATCTAGTAGGAGGCTCCACGCAAGTCCCTCGTACCTACATAAACAAACAAGAACCTCGCAACCAACGCGATAAAGGGGTTGTCAATCCCTTCACGGCCACTTGTGAAAGTGAGATCTGACAGAGATAATAAGATAAGACAAATATTTTTGGTATTTCTATGATATAGATTGGAAAGTAAAGATTGCAAAATAAAGTAGATTGGAAACTTATATGATGGAAAATAGACCTGGGGGCCATAGGTTTCACTAGTGGCTTCTCTCAAGATGGTATAAGTATTAAGGTGGGTGAACAAATTACTGTCGAGCAATTGATAGAAAAGTGAATAGTTATGAGAATATCTAGGCATGATCATGTATATAGGCATCACGTCCGCGACAAGTAGATCAAAACGATTCTGCATCTACTACTATTACTCCACACATCGACCGCTATCCAAAGATGCATCTAGAGTATTAAGTTTATAAGAACAGAGTAACGCATTAGGCAAGATGACATGATGTAGAGGGATAAACTCAAGCAATATGATATAAACCCCATCTTTTTATCCTTGATGGCAACAATACAATACGTGCATGCTGCCCCTGCTGTCACTGGGAAAGGACACCGCAAGATTGAACCCCAAGCTAAGCACTTCTCCCATTGCAAGAAAGATCAATCTAGTAGGCCAAACCAAACTGATAATTCGAAGAGACTTGCAAAGATAACCAATCATACATAAAAGAATTCAGAGGAGATTCAAATATTTCTCATAGATAAACTAGATCATAAACCAACAATTCATCGGATCTCGACAAACACACCGCAAAAAGAGTTACATCGAATAGATCTCCAAGAAGATCAAGGAGAACATTGTATTGAGATTCAAAGACAGAGAAGAAGCCATCTAGCTAGTAACTATGGACCCCAAGTTCTGTGGTGAACTACTCACAACTCATCGGAGAGGCCTTGGCGTTGATGTAGAAGCCTTTCGTGGTCAATTCCCCCTCCGGCGGAGCGCCGGAAAAGGCTCCCAGATGGGATCTCACGGGTACAGAAGGTTGCGGCGGTGGAAATAAGGTTTCGTGGTGCTCCTGGATGTTTTCAGGGTATGCAAGTAAATATACGCGAAGGAAGTCGGTCAGGGGAGCCACGAAGGGCCCACGAGGGTGGGTGGCGCGCCCACCCCCCTAGGGCGCGCCCTAGACCCTCGTGGCCGCCTTGTTTACTTCTTGACGTCCACTCCAAGTCTCCTGGATTGCGTTTGTTCCAAAAAGATCCCTCCCGAAGGTTTCATTCCGTTTGGACTCCGTTTGATATTCCTTTTCTCCATAAACACTTTGAAATAGGCAAAAAACAGCAATAATTTGGGCTGGGCCTCCGGTTAATAGGTTAGTCCCAAAAATGATATAAAAGTGTATAGTAAAACCCATAAACATCCAAAACGGGTAATATAATATCATGGAACAATCAAAAATTATATATACGTTGGAGACATATCACGGAACTCCCGATCTAGGTTTATTTCCGGGGGTTTATGTATTTACAGGAATTTTTGGCGTCGGTCTCACGTCGGTCTGAGGTCATCCACGAGATAGGGGGCGCGCCGGTGGTAGGCGCGCCTCCACCCTCGTGGATGGCTCGTGACTCTTCTGGCCCAACTCTTTTACTTCGGAGGCTTCTTTTGGTCCATAAAAAATCATAACAAATTGGCACGTCAATTGGACTCCGTTTGGTATTCCTTTTCTGTAAAACTCAAAAACAAGGAAAGAAAACAGAAACTGGCACTGGGCTCTAGGTTAATAGGTTAGTCCCAATAATCATATAAAATAGCATATAAATGCATATAAAACATCCAAAATTGATAATATAATAGCATAGAACAATCAAAAATTATAGATACATTGGAGACGTATCACGTCCAACCAGCAATCGCTCCCAGGTCCATATAGAAAGTGCGAGCATACAACCACCAATACCTCCTGATTTCCTACAAGAGGCTTCATCCAACTGCACATAAAAGAGAACATGGTTGCATTAACAAGAAGATCGAATTGATAATGTAGCAATGAAGTGAAAAGAAACAACTTTCTACCTGTCTATACAAGTAAGCGGTTGTTGCCGAACCCCAACTCCATTTGCTATCGAAGACGGTCAACGCCTTGACCACATTCATGGAGCATTCTTGCAATGCCATCGACAAACATAGTCCTGGATATAACGTACCACATGTAGACACGAGCATTTGTCTTGACCTCATCCTCATTAGCCTCCTCGGGGCAATTAGCAAAGTTCCATGCAATCCAAGAGAAAGGAGCACCGGTTGCGACTCTTTCCTTCTTCTTGTCTTCTGCTTCTGGTTCCCGAGGCTCCGGAGGAACCATACCAATAAGGGCATGCATCTGCTTCGCCACCCATCAGAATTGGTGCTCATACATAGAGGATTCCCTCGATAGGAAGACCGGTGATCATAGCAATATCCTGGAGCATCACGGTCATCTTCCCTGTCTGAATATGGAAACTGTGTGTCTCCGACCGCCAACGATCAGTAAGCGCGGTGATTGCTGCAGCATTGAGGGGTGGCGTCGACCGGCTGACCAACTGAATGAAAGGAAGGAGTCCCGTCTCCCTTACATACGGTGTGTATCGCTCATCATAGCGCATCCCCCAAGGTTGACCCCGTGAGATCGAAGCTTCAGAGGTTGAAGATCCTACAAACAAGCAAATCAAAAAATTACATATGGGGCTTTTGTGTTTGAAATAAACACGAAATCATAATACCGGCCACTTTCATTATTACCAGATGCTCCACCGACAAAGCGTACGACCGGTGTTGATGGTTCTAGTGATCATCGGAAAGCCAAACCATCCTAACAATTTCAAACAAAGCATTCTTGTCAACACGATTATCTTTTCAATACAAATAAACTAAAGTAGGCCTACTATGTGCAAGATTCAAAGAATATGTATCCAGAGCATTCTTGTCAATACGAGTATAATTTCAATACAAATAAACTAAACTAAGCCTACTTCATACAAATATCTTTTCCATAGAAATAACATGTCAACCTATGTATCCAAATAACATCTTTTCAATAAACTAAACTAAACTAGGGTTGCAAGATTAGGTATCTAATACATGCAAGATTCTACTACATGCAAAATTCTAATCTAATCAAATCAAACAAGGGTTTCCCAAATCTTTAAAATAGCATACATTCTATGGATAGAAAGAAGGGGATCGGAGGAGAGTACCTTCTAGGATGGATTGGTGAAGAAATCCATGGACCAAATCATCAGATCTGAAGGATTTGGGAGAGGGGATTGAGAAGGGGAGACGAGGAAGCCGCCGCGCCGCTGCTTCTGTAACTCCTGGAATGAATGGGTGGGGTAGGGGGAGGGAGATCGGGCGGCTGCATCTAAGTCACAGTGCAGCGCCTAAGGACTAGGCGCTGCACATTACATGTGTGGCGCCTAGCTCGGAGGCGCTACACTGCTGGGTGCGGGTCCAACGGCTGCCACGATGGACAGAGGTGCAATGCCCCTGAGCTAGGCGCTGCACCGTAGGGTGTAGCGCCTGCGTGTCGGGCGCCACTCAAAAAGGCCAGCCGCGTGAAATAGTTTTAGAGTCAGTTCATTTTGTGAATTCATTGCGCCCATGGGTCAAAATTGTTATTTTTACCGTGGCAAGAGCCCCCGACACCGCCTTCCATGCCAGCATGCGCATGCAATGGGGCACTGCAGCCTGCCAAATCAATTTATACATACTCCCTCTTTCTTAGTTTACAGGGCGTGCGCGTACCCCTACGTCGTCAATTTTATCAACCTAATACAAGTCCTATATTACAGAAAATATACCAATATAAACTTTAGATGTTCTATTTTCAAACAATATAATTTTTGTGTTATTTAATTTATATTAGAGTGATCAAATTGACAACCTAGATATATGCTTAGAACTTGTAAACTGAAACGGAAGGAGTACGTCGGTTGCCGTCCGAGTTGAAGCTGTAAGGGCATCTCTAACGCGGGCACTTACAGCCGGGCGCCAGGATTTAATCCCCAGGCATTGAGCGGTTACATCGATTAATCCTGGCATCGGCCGCTTCCTCAACGCAAAACAGGGAGCCGGGCGCTAGGCCCTTGTCGTTCGCGAGCTGAGATGAGGCTCTGTTTCAAATCCGGACATTTAGCATCGCTAGTTAGCGCCTTGCATTGGAATAAACGGCGCTTAGCACTTTTAATTTTTTTGGTATTTCCTTTTTGTTTGTTTAAGCGTCCAGATAAGCACCCCATTAGATGCCCTAAGCCCCCCGTGCAAAGAGATTATCATGGTCTTCCATCGCTAGCCTGCACTCCCTTGGTTCTTAAAAGAATGTACTTTTAATATTATTGAAGAGTCAAACTATTTTAAAGTTTAATCGATTTTGTGCAAAAATATATCAATGTTTGTGAAATTAAATAGGTATTACATGATGAGAATACAATTTTATCATGAATCTAATGCTACTAATTTGTTGGCATAAATGTTGATATATTATTGTATAAATACAGTCAAACATATTTTTTTTATTTTTTAACAAAATTTAAAGTATACTTTTTTAAGAACGGAGGGAGTAGGCACTATGCGCTGAGAAACACCTTGCTGGTCAGGGTACCATGCAATAAATTCAGGCAACTTACATATATAGATGGTCCCCAGAAAATTAGATCTATAGCTACTTCATTGATCTACGAACAAACCGCGCGCCCTGGATCAGACAACACATATATTCATTTGGCTGGAACGAGATGCGATGATGGCTGAGGAGGACCGAGAAGAAATACATTCATTTCTAGGTGAAGCATGCATCAGTGTAGGCGGTTCTGTAAAGAGTTGGATACATCGCTATCGGGCAACGTCTCATTCTTTGATTTGTTCTGCGTTGCTTTCCCACATCACAGTACGTGTGAATCGTTGCTTCATTCCTTAACCCTCATTTTTCTTTTCCTTGGCTCTACCTACGCCCTCGTGACCGAAATGAGATGGCTATCTGCCTATCTCTATGTGATATTCCGATAAAGTGGGGTTTTTTTTTTTTTTGATGTGGCGTGTGATGCTACACATTAAAGCTATGGTAAATCGATCGATCAATTACTACCGCGTGCTGTGTTGCGAAAGTAAAGAGGGCACACTAGTGTCAGAGGCAGGAAGTCGTTAGACTGTCCCGGATATAGATAGTCGGTTACACGATTGGCAGGGAATATATAGCTTGGCAGACCGAGCAAGAAATAAAGAACTCCTACTAGAAACGAAAAGAGAGAATCGTCTACTTACGCATGTCAGGACGACTCTATGGACCGCGTGAAGGAAAAAACGGAACCATCAACATCTGCATGCAGCTCGGTCTCTCTAGCTCCGACGGGCCGACTCACCGACCGTGCGGCCGGAAATGAAAAACTAATCAGCTTATCCTTAATTTCATTTGCGTGTAGATAGTGACAGGTTGTCCATGGTTCATGTAAAAATGTAGACGGTCCGTGGAACTAATCATGCATACACATGTCATATCCAATTTGCAAGTGCCTAGAAAACTTGGCAAAAGCTACTTAAAACTCGGGAAACGTTTTGCCGAGTTCAGCTCTTGGCAAATGGTATTCGGCTTGCACCCTTCGGGCAAAGGCAAATTTGCCGACTTTCGTCCATCAGTGACTCGGCAAACTCTTTGCCGAGCGCCAAGCAGTGTACTCGGCACTGTCCATCAAAAAATGATTTAGCGAGTTCCTACCATATGTACTCGGATAAGCCCAACGCACAGGAGGCCGCCACGTGTCCTAACACGTTGCCCAAGTTTGGCTCACGATATTTCCTTTTTTGCCGAATTTGAAACTCGACAAAGCCTCTAGCTATCATCAGTTTTTTAAAGTTATTTTTCAGTTAGCCCTACAACAAAACACAACATCAATAATATGCCACATATCACAACTAGCACCACATTATAGCCAAACCACCATTCCACAACATTCATAGCACGACTATGTCCTCAAGCACACAAACACAAAGTGCTGAAGCACACAAGCACAAGTAGAGGCATATGAAGTTCACAAGCACGAAGTTCATCAACATAACTCGGAGTTCACATGGTTTTGGGTTTCAAAGTGGGACCATCACGAGTAGTCATTTGGCTTGCTTGTCCAACTTTACATGCTGCTACCCGCACATTGTTCACCTCAATCGATGGATTAAGTTCTAAGCACATGAGACAATAAGATGAATAGTAAGGACGAAGATGGTGATTGAAATATTTTGAAGATAACTCACCAAGTTCAACCCAGGAGCATGTGGAGGAGGGGTTGGTATCTCCGCATAGGTCTTCCCTGGATAGCTAAACGCTCGGCCACTATCACTGAACGACTGCCCTTCAACATTATGTGCCTCGATCCACCGACGGTGGTCTTCATCCCACGATCACTCAACCTCCTCCCGCTTTCTCCTTTCTTAATCCACCAAAAAAATTGCCACTTCCCACCTAAAATGTCTCATTTGGCGGTGTACCCCCATGCACACAGGGTCCGGGGCGTGCACAAGAGGTCCAGGGAAAACTCTCTAGACATCACGTGCACACGGGGTAGGGGTGAAATCCTACTGGACACCGTGTGCACAGGAAGGCCCTGTGGATTCCACTCTGGATGCCCCATGCACGCGGGGCCTCCTGGCTGCCGGCGGTTACATCTTGGGGAGGACTATATAAAGACCCCTTCTTCTACCTCCAACCCTAATCCTAAAGTATTTAGAGCCTCCACCATTGCTACACTACATTATGCTCAATACTCTCAATCCTTCCAACCAAACTCATTGATACTTTGAAGATTGAGAGTCAAGACTCAGTCTACACTTCCACAAACTAATTTGTGTTCCTTTCTCGATGTTTTCATCAACACTTGTTACTCTTGGAGATTGGGCTCCTAGGAGGTATGAGTCAAGTCCCAGAAGCTTCCTTGCTTGTGGTGTGCACCGGAAAGCTTGTAAAGGTGTGGCGGTCGTCTTCAAGACCAACCCCGAGTGATTTGAGACTCATCGGTTGGGGTGACTCAAAGGAAGAATAAGGTGAGCCACTTGGTGGTGCTCCGAAGCTTTGGCTTTGGCACCTCACCAACAAAGATTAGCACTCCCCAAAGAAGGTCAACTTGAGAATAAAATTACGCCCTTGACTTACTTGTTGTCTATCGTTCATGCACCTTTACTTTTTTGAATGCTTGTAAGCTTGCTAATTTGCTTGTTTCCATGCTTACATTGTTGCTTGCTAACTTGTCATATAGGTTGTTCTCATCTTTCATATATATTAGTTTATCCACATTATTCTAAAATTAGCAATTAAGTTAACATGTGTAGTCGCTTGATTACGCCTCCTCTCTAGTCGACCGTATCAATCATTCACCTGCACACATCGTAGGTCTGACATCACCTGGGCTTTCCAGAGGAGATAGTTTTTTGTGGTTAAGTTCTCGGTTGGGGTGGTCCAAGGTTGTAGACCACTTGCTTGATGGAGAATTCATGGCGATGGAAGTTTGTTTGATTTTTCTTGTTGTAGTTAGATCTATTGGGAGAGGACGACTTTGTATACCATGTTTAACAATGGAAGTGTTCCTACTCGCATGGTAGTCACATTGTATATATCGATCAAGGGCTGGAAGGACCCCTGTCATGGCTTACAAGTTGATTGGGACAGATCGCTAGATATACAATCTGTTTACATGGAGGAGGAAGAGATAAACTGGGACATGTAGATGTACCCAATATGCTCCTTGAGATTACAAGCAACATGCTACCTAACGTTTCTTTGATAAAGGGTGAGTTTTATTGGCTCAAACTGGAGTATCAAGAGGATACAAACACAATGAGCACACATCCAACCTCTGCGTAGCTAGGATACATGTAGCCAACACCAACGGATGCGCAGAAAAAACAGGCCGATAAATAGCAAAGACGTATAAAAATACCAAAGCTATACGTAGGAGAAAAAACCAAAGCAACCAGATCCACGATCATCAAAGTACAACAATGATCATATCCTCCCAAACCATCTCATTACACCACACAGATGATGAGGTTCTTCAACGGCAACGCCTTCAGAAAGGGAGGAGCGCTCAAGCGCCGCCGTCGCGGGATACAACCACCCAAGGCTAGAATAGGTTTCACTCTGAAGAATCAATCCATGTATATCCGAACAATGCCTTCAACTAGGTAACAAAAAACATCGTCTTTGCTAGGTATAACCAACTTGGATTAGACCTAAGCTTTCACCCTATAGCTCGAGGTCAGGTGCTCGAGTATGTAGTACCACCATCGAAGTCACTCACGTGTTGTCCACCACTTTTCCACGATCCTAGCAACTACATGCAATGCGACTGTTGCCGCTGCACAACCATCCCTTTGTGTAAAGCCGTCGTTCATAGTTTGCATCTCATCATCAAAGTCAACTACCAGATCTACAGAGAGGAACCCTCAGGAAGACCTTTCGGTGGCCATGGTAATCCATGGCCGAGGTCGTCCCCGCAGCCGGAGTGGTCACCACAATGATCAAAACCGACGCGGAGCACACCACCGTCGAATAATACTACCTCACGGTAGATAGGCATGCCCGGTCCTGTCTGTCGAGGGAGTGACATGGCCGGAACTGAAGCACGAAAGACAAAGAAGATCACCATCGCTGACTGGCGCCTGCACAGAGCACAACCGCCGCAGACACAGCGGCCACGCTACTCCGGTGGCTGGAAAAGGCAGCGACGGCTGCTAGGGTTAGCACCTGGATGGGGAGGGATGGGAGAGGAGAGAGGAGAGGGAGGACCGCCTGACGATGTTCTGCTACCGCCGGGGCTTTGCCCAGCGCAGGGCTGACAGGTGACGGGTACGGGCGGTGACGGTGTGGCTGTAGGTGCCACCCGTGTTGCCCTGGATCAGAACAACATTATATGGCATCAGGTTGGAACGAAATGCGATCATGGCAGTCATGGTCGAGGAGGTCCGAGAAGAAATAGTGCGAATTCTAAATCTTTTTCTAGGTGAAGCATGCATTAGAGTAGGCGGTTTTGTAGAGTTGGATACACCGCTACATATATAGAGCGATGTCTCATTCTTTGGTCTGTTTTATTTTGCTTTGCCACAGCACAGTGTGAATCCTTCGCTCATTCCTTAACTCTCATTTTTCTTCTCCTTGGCTCTTCTCTACACCCTCGCGAGAGGCAGACAATCGTTGAACCGAGACGGATATAGCTTGGCGGTTACGATTGACAAAGGAGTAAAAACAATCAAATCAAAGGGAATCGATTTATTTGCAAAAGTAGGGAAAATATATAGATTGGCTAACCGAGCAAGAAATAAAGTAGTACCCCCTTTGGAAATTAATATTAATAGAAGAGTGTTTATTAATTTACAGAGGGAGTAGAAACGTAAAGAGAGAATCGTCTATTTACGGAGAAGGAAATAGCAAAAGCAGTTGCATGCATTGCAGCCTACTGATCACGCATGTCAGTACGTACGGCGGCAGAGGCCGCGTGAAGGGAAAACGGAACGATCACTATCAGCATGTGCATGCAGCTCGGTCTCTCTTGCTCCGACGGACCGGCTCATCACCAAGTTAACGTACTGAAAGTTCAAAAGAAAATCCAATCAGCCTATACTTAATCAATTTTACGTGTAAATAATCACCAAGTTATCCATGGTGCGTGTAAAAATGTGGACGATCCATGGAGCTAATCATGCATGCACGCGTCACTGTTTTGAATTTTGTGCACCACGCCCTCGATGTGACACTGCCATGCAGTGCAAATAGTCCTCGCCACAGCGCCATATATAGAGATACCTATAGGTTCCAAAGCTACTAGGCAATGATGCATATCGATTCCCCTGCGCCACATGGCACATGATGCGTGCATGCATGCATCTCAAAAGAAAGAGCTCGCTCGATCGATCGATCGTCGCCGGGCCGGAGACGCGTACGCACGTCTGGTTCCAACCCTCTCTGCTATATATGTGCCATTCCTGCAGAAGCCCTAGCTGAGCTCAGTTGCCGTCGCTAGCAAAGTAACCACTCCCGCTGCTAGCTAAAGTAACCACCACATCTTCCTCCTCCTTCATCTTCTTCTTCCTCCTCTTCTTTTTCCTCTCCTTCTTCCGGCAGCCGCGATGAACAGGGGCAAAGGCAAGTCCGTGGCGCCCGCTGAGGTGATCACCTTGCGTATCTATCATGCATATTGTTGTGCAATCATACGGCCTTCACGTATGTAGTTGCGAGTGTTCTTTTGTTGTGCAACTGCCGGGGTAATTGTGTCTCTTTGAAGAACAAGAAGTGCTCCTCTTTTTTTACCATGTCGAAACAGAAGATGATTTTCATAATCATCGGCATGCATGTAACTAAGCACGCACTGCCGATCCAACCAGGATCAAACATCATGCCGCTGTATATACTACTACTACTAGTCTGCTGCTGCTGCTGCATGCTGCTACAAAAGTGTTCATGTGGTTTGGTATTAGGCCTCGCTTGGAGTCTCTGTAAGTGGAGTCTAGGGTGCGCTTGGTTCTGTCTTATTTCTCGCTTGGTTGGATCCGGGAGTCTCTCTCTCCATGCGCTATGTCGACGTCGGCGGCCGGCGGCGGGAACTCCATAACTCAAGGCCGGCGGCCGACGGCCACCACACCGTGGACCAAAAGAAGTTAGGAACAGCGGCGAGCTTAGATGCCACCATGACGAGAGACGCCGTCGACGACCACCGTCGGCCGTGGCCGTCGTAGCCTTAACTCGAAGGCCGGCGGAAGCTCCAGCCGTGCGGCAGTGCTCGCACCGGGGACCGGTAGTGCTCGTGTTCCTCTGCCCTCCCCCTGTGGCGCAGCGAGGCCGCGACGGACGCGGGATCCGGCTGCAGTGGCGTTGGGACGGCGGCGCGTGAGGTGCTGGTGGCGGCACGTGGAGGTGTTCCGGCGGCGGCACGGACGTGGGGGCAGCGTCGGCCCGAAGCTCGGCGGCGCGCGGGCACCCGTGGTGGCTGAGACGGACGCTTAGGCGTAGGTGGCGGGCCGCGGGCCAGGGGTGGTGGAGCCGACGCAGTAGGATCGAGGCGACGGCGCTGGCGTTTGACGGTGGTGGAGCCGACGCAGTAGAAGGCGACAGCGCTGGCGTTTGACGGTGGTGTCTGTCTCCGGTGAACGGCGGCGGCAGTGGCCTCGGCGTGCTCCGATCGAGCCGCTGCCAACGCGGCCTTGGCGTTTTTCTTTTCTCGGTTTATAAAGAGGAAGTATGCTGCTCAAATTAAACTATGGGTAATATGATAGACCTTTTAGATCATTCATGGCTAGGTGTTTATCATTTTGTTTATTTCTTGTACAAAGTTGGACACACCGCGCGCAATGTTTGTTCCTCTTCTGTCTTTCTTTTTCGTTCTTTCGTTTCTTTCTTTTCCCCCCTGGCTTGCCCGTCGAACTTGTGCATGTGCATGAAGTATACTGCTGAAAATTGCAGCGAGTGGGTTTTACCGCACTGTTTGACCTAAAAAAGACTTGTCATCATTGTCTTACACGAATCTACTCCCTCCGTCCCAAAATCAAAATCAGTGTCTTAACTTTAATGCAAAGTTGTATTAAGGTTGGGACACTCATTTTGGGACGGAGGGAGTATAATATGTAAGGTTACTAGCTAGTGCTCATCTAATTTATCAGCTGTGGAAAGTTTATGCATTTTCTCTCTTGTGCAGAATCCACAACCGAAGGTGTTCACTCTCGAGCTGGGGAACCTTACGGCCAGCTACGCCAAGTTGATGAAGGACATTGAAGCAGAGATCGACAGTAGGCTTACGGAGGAGATCAAGAAGCAGCCAAAGCTTGAGAAGATGCCATCTAGGGTCAATGGCACAGCACTGTACACTCCAGTACAAGGAACATTCATGGTGAGCATGGAACCAGAACATGGCGGCAAGGTCGTGACTCTGCTGATCCGCTGGGTCGATCTCTACATCATGGCGGTCTACGTGGAAGGTAACGAGTTGTTATCTACCTTGACATAATTGACAAGAGAAAACTAAATTTCCATGCACATGTAAGTAGAACTTAACATACATAATTATTACAACATGCCAGCCTGGGAACATAAAAAACAGGAGCAAATAACTTGGTAGTTACTCTATTCGTTTGCTGACAGTGTAGGAAATAGTATATACCATGGTAATTAACTAGTATGGTCGCCATTTATATTTATTATATAGTAAAGAATTGTGCATGACAATCTAGCTAGGTGTTCTGGGCTCCTAGCTAGATTTCTTTCTTTTTTCTCGAAAGGAGGGAAAGACCCTCTGCTGTATTACATATTTACATACATATTAGCATAAATAACATGTTTCCGTTTAGATAAGTTATGAGAGCTATTGTTGTGTCAGTGTCAGTTCTCATCCAAGAACAGGTAATTCTTCAACTCCTGTTGATTGCAAACAAGCTCCTGTCCACTTTTCCAGTTGGAAATGGGCATCTTCAACTTACAGCTTGTACAGGGTCAAACAACGACCAAACAAGTAGCCAATATAGCAGTATATATATACAGACACTACCAATAAATCTGTACCTGTCGGTGAAAATACAAACACTCACACATACAGAAAGGAGGGAGTTCTTTTAAGGAAAGAACTTTTGTGTTTTTGTTACCTGAATGAATCACCCTCCCTCCCTCCCTCCCAATATATGCACCTTGGCTACCTAGCTTGCTTCCCGGCTGTTGCGAATCCACCTAATTTGCACATCATCACCCGCAAAACAATTTGCTGCTTATTATTCTCGATACGTTGCTCACACACGACACGGGATAGAGACTAGTCTTGTTAATCTTACAACGTTGAGCCCCCGCAAAAGGAAAAATAGAACGTTTTGAGAACAAATTTCCTGAAAGGTGAGAAACATGAATTCATGTCGAATTGATTTACAAGTGATGGATTCAGAGTGTACAATACATGGCATAACAATCATCAATCCCATAGCATTTTGATATCCAGTCACAACATGAACATTGTATGTAAAGATAACTTTAGCAACAAATGCAAACACTGCTTTGGTTCGGCTACCAAATTGCCCATTAATCTATGAGCATAAACAGAAAAGCGAATGGAAACACTTCTTAAGCACGTTATTATATTCTTGTCAAGCTATTACAAGACTTGTTTGTTTGTTTGTTTTACACTACAGGTGTGTGGTATCGCTACTCTGAATTTGGTACGGACATACTTCCGCCGTCTGGAGATCAGTTCCCGTACAGTACCAAGCCTGGAATTGGGACCGTCCAGTTGCCCCTCACTAGCTCCTACTTACACATAGGAGGATTCAACATAAACGTGGGTAAACAAGCTTTTACCCACTGCATCGCCAGCTTGGTAAAACTTGGAGAGCTATACCGCAGTGAGAGGGGACTTCAGGTTCTGAAATCCGGCCCCCTGTCTTTCCCGACTGTAATGATTTGCGAAGCAATCCGCTTCGCGCTCTGGAGGACCTGGGTGACCAGCAACATTGATGAACTGGATAGTCCAGTACCCAAGGAGCACAGTAATCTGTTCAACTACTGGGCGGACATTTCACGTGCTGTGGCGCAAGATGAACCTTGAGACGGGATTGCGGCAACTGATCTGATGAAGAAGCTCGGAGTTGTGAAGAGAGGTGACTATATCAAACCTAAAAAAGTTAAGTGGGCGCATTCAGCAAGTGGTTCGGGAAAGAACTGATCCTCCTAAGGTTAGCATTGCCAGATATATGACGGGATAAGTCTTCACTCATTATGGTTAATTATGCCTCTTTTCTATAATTGAGTACAATATGACTTGAGACTTTTTATTAGCCTCCTTATAGTCAAGTATAATACCAGTATGACTTGAGACTTTTGATGGCCTCCCTTTTGTTACCTTTTCAATGATCTTAGCATATGATGAAGCAAACAACAAATTAGTATGTGCATCAATTTACAGCCAATAAAGGAATTTCCCTCCAAGAAGAAAGATACTCATGACTAATAAATATACCTCCTGGTTCCATTATCACTAATACCAAACATCCAGCAAGCACAACTCTAATACCAAACATTCAGCGAGCACAACTCTTACAACTTGGTAAGATGAGAGGAAGAGGCCGCTAACTGGCAACTGGGCCATGTCCTCCCACATCACACAGACAGGGGCAACAATCACCACTATCAGACAGGGGCAACCACTCGGTCCATGAGAGGCCCCTCATTGGGTAATATTTGGCACCCCTCGGTATTGTGAGGATGGCAGTCCATGTAACCTTCACTTGTAGCTCATAGGAACCGTGAGTGCAAACATGCTCTTCATCAGGGTGTTGTAGAGTAACATGAGTGCCTTCATCCTCATCATTATCAAAAATACAAACATGGACCAAAAACTCTTCATCATCGTCGCATGTAGGTATAGGGATAACTACCAAATTACGACTCAAGGGAACGGAGCCATCATCTCCGACTAATATCCCGCTGCAATTCATTGCTCTACCATCATATAGAATAATATGGGTCTCGGCATTTCTAGTCCCAGCAGATACTTTGCCAACGAAAGGGGCATAGGGCGGACCGTTCAGATTGTTGATTTGGAGGCTAGCCGCCACCGGATGTTTAACAGGTGCAAATACTAATTCCACTGTACTGAGCCAACTAGGTAGCATCGTAGTGATGGGTCCAGAGTCAAAGGCGCGGGACTCAATTACGCCTTTGCTAAAGTCTTCATCCTCAGGATCACCCTTCACCTTCAGGTTGAACTCAAAATGTATATGATCAAATGCTACTAATCCTCGACGTGGACCTATCAATGCTAACATATCCTCCTGCAAGTAATTTATAAAAAAGATCACAACATGTCTACGTAGTTGAACAAGCTATGTAGCTAGCTGGACATGAAAAGCAAAGCACACTTGACAAGTCGGACAGATTCAAACAGTTTGAAGATATGTTGTTTAACTAGCTTGGGGAGCATCGATAACTTGTGTAATTCTGTTGCCGCACTGCTTTAGTGCCCATAAATTGGTACCAGCAGCCAGATATTTGTGGCTTGTATGCTAGTCCCTCCGTCCCATAATATAAGAGTGTAGTGTCAAAAATGCTCTTATATTATGGGACGGAGGGAGTAGTATATTCAGATGGACAAACTATTTACTCCTAGCATGACGCCATGACAAAATTTAACAAGCGTACCACTGAAATAATTTGATGGAGTTGTATGGTTTGGCAGTAACACCCATTCTTAGAGCACTTACATCGACAGATTAAATAATAGGTACACAACTATTTATTTCTAAAAAGAAATTGAAGTGTACCAATGTGAAATCAACCATGGTATTTGCAACTAGAAACCAAAAGAACTACTATTAAGCTTAATTTAGCTTAAGTAAGCAGCTGTCAATCTAAATAGTTTGGGAGGAGACAAAGGGGCGAACTACCTTGGAGCTGATGATCTGAGGATCGTCTCGGTCGCGTCTGAACAAATAGACGCATCTGTAGTCGATGGTATCTCTCGCGAGAACGGTACCGAACACACTGATCGGGTAACCCAGATCGGATTCGATTATCTTGACGGAAACGACATTGTACGACGTCTCCGCCCGGAACTTCCACAGCTGCGGCGTTACATCCTCAAGCAGTGGCCCGAGGCCAGCCTTGGCTGCAAGCAAAGCAAAATCAGGGACAAGAGATATACACCCCAGATCAGGAGAACCATTTCAGGAGAAATTTAAACTGAAATGGTTGTAAATTGATAAATCTAGGAGATACTGACACTCTCTGTCGAGGTCGAAGCCGGCGAGGTTGACGCCGCAGAAGCGGGTGAGGACGCGGGCTCTCTTCTTGGGGTCGTACTCGGTGATGCGGTCGCGGCACGCGGCGTGGAGGGCTACGATCTCCTCCGGCGACTTCAGATCGATCTCCTCGTCGTCGTCGCTGTAACAGATTGTCATGGGGAGCCTGGCAGCATCGATCTCGTCGGCGCGGGGAATCCGGCGGTGGTGCCTGACGTCGTCGTCGCCATCGCCGCGCCGCATCGATCGACCGATCCAGCCCCCTTTTTCTTCTGGAGAGGAGGAGGATTGCCCAGGCTGCCGTGCCTTCTTCGTACAGCGAGCGCTAGAAGAGCCCGCACTGACCCCCGCGAGCGCATAGTGGGCCATAAAACCTATTTATTCCAGTCACGCTAGAACGCCTTATTAATCCTTAAAAATTGCGATCTCGCCACCGGCGTCTGTGCGCTGAACGCCGCCGGATGGCGATTTACCCCAGTGCATGAGGCGATGAGGGTTTCTTTACTCCGCCGACAGCTTTTGCCGGCGGTGAGTCTTCCGTACCGGTGCCCTCCCCGGCGGGTCTCTCAAAGCTTGGTACCTAGGGCTTATTGGCCCCGGTCTTTGCAAATGAGGGTGTCCATGCGGAGATTGCGTCGGTGTCTGGGATCTGTACACTATGGTGCCTCCAAGCTCAGAACCGGAGAAAGTGCCCATAGTCGAGAGGATGCAGGGGAACGAAGTGGAAGCGGAAGACATGGATACAATGACTGAGGCGGCTCCCTTGAGGAGGTCCGCCAAGATCGATTAGGATTATTTCCTGGAATTGTTGCGGGATTGGCGACCCCTCGACGATTCATGAGCTCAAAGAGCTCATTCGGGAGTGTCGTCGGAGGTTGTATGTTTGCTTGAGATCCACTGTGCAAGCGAGAGGTGGAGGGCTGACTAGTTTGCTTGGTTATGATGGTGGCTATGCAGTTGGAAGCAGTGGGAGAAGCGGAGGTTTAGCTATGTTTTGGAAGAATCCAATAAGTATGTGGTTGCTGAACTACTCAATACCACATCGATATGATTGTTTCAGAGCCAGGCAAAGAGGAATGGAGACTTACTTGCATCTATGGAGATGCAAATAGGAACTTGAGGCAAAACACATGGGACATGATGACATTTTTGAGGGGTGAATCGACATTACCATGGGCTTTTATTAGTGACTTCAATGAGATCCTCGGAAGGAGGAGCAACTTGGCCCCAATGAGCGAGATTCTGCTTAAATGGTAGGTTTTCGGGAGGCAGTTGATATTTGTGAATTATGTGATCTTGGATATGTTGGCATTGACTGGACTTGGGAGAAAAGGGTAGCTGACGGACACTTCTGTCGGGTTCGGTTGGACAGGGCGTTGGCGACTGCAAGCTGGAGCGCCCTATTCCCCTTCGCATCAGTGAGACACCTTGTCGCTGCAAAATCAGATCACTCGTCAATAATATTGTTTAGCGATTTGGACGCTGGTAATAGGAGGGTTGCACTGGATCGGCCTTTTCGTTATGAGCAGATGTGGGAGACCCATGATGAATATTTTCCGATCCTTGAGCAGGTGTGGTCATCCCTTGGAAAGGCCGAGACTTTGCAAGATACAAGTGTGAAACTGCAGGCCATGGCCTTGGCTTTGGCTGCACGGGGAAGAAATACTTTTGGTCAGGTTAGAAATGAGTTGAGAAACCTGAAGAAGAAACTGGAGGAGCTACGTTCTGAACCCAACAGGCAAGGCCCTTCTTATGAAGAGTTGAAAGTGCAAAACAGGATAGTAGAATTGAATTTTAACGAAGAGATCATGTGGCGCCAACGCTCTCGAATACAGTGGTTGCAGAAGGCGATGATAACATGAAGTTTTTTCACCAAAGAGCATTGATGAGGAAAAGGAAAAATAGGATCAACGAGCTTTCAAGAGCTGATGGAACCATCTGTAGGGATGATAAAGAGTTGGGCAATATGGTGGTGAGTTTATAAAAACCTTTATGCATCGAGGGTACTGTTGGGATGGAGGAAGTTTTGTCACATATTCCTTGTAAAGTCACGAATGAGATGAATGACATGGTCAACGCACCTTACAAAACCAAAGTGAAGTGAAGGAGGCCCTATTCGGATGTATCCCACTAAGGCACCGGGTGGGATGGATTTCAGTAGCATTTTTTCCAATGGAACTGGGGTGTTTGTGGTGAAGAGGTTACGAGATGGTACTGCGTGTTCTCAATGGGCTAGACTCTCCGGAGGTTATAAACAAAACGTTCATCGTTCTTATCCCTAAGGTACAAAACCCAACCTCTTTGGTCAAATTCCGCCCTATTAGTTTGTGCAACATAATCTTTAAGATTATTTCAAAAGTGCATTCTAACCGGCTGAAAAAGATCCTACCAGAGATCATTTCCCAAGAGCAATCTGCTTTTGTTCTGGCCAGACTAAATTACCGACAATGTTATAGCTGCATATGAATGCCTTCATTTTATGAAGAGATCGAGAAGCAAAAATAATTCACATTGTGTGTTGAAGCTCGACATGATGAAAGCATATGATAGGGTCGAGTGGAATTACTTAGAAGCTGTAATGCTAAAAATTGGCCTACATCCAACCTGGGTGAGTAAAGTAATGAAATGTGTAAACACTATATCGTTCTCGGTTTCTTGAATGGAAGCGAGACATGAGGAGTTTAGACCCTCTGTGGAATTCGCCAAGGTAATCCAATATCTCCCTATTTGTTTTTGTTGGCGGCAGAGGGTTTCTCATGTTTGCTGAACTCAAAAGGAGAGAATGAGAATGTTAGAGGAGTAGTGGTCGACTTACATTGTTGGGGAACGTAGTATTTCAAAAAATCCTACGATCACACAAGATCTATCTAGGAGAAGCATAGCAACGGCGGGAAGAGTGTGTCCACGCACCCTCATAGACCAAAGCGAAGCGTTTATCAACGCGGTTGATGTAGTCGTCACGTCTTCACGATCCGACCGATCTTAGCACCGAACGTCACGGCACCTCCGTGTTCGACTGCTCGTTCAGCTCGACGACGTCCCTCGTACTCTTGATCCAGTTGAGGCCGAGGGAGAGTTCCTTCAGCATGACGGCGTGGCGACGGTGATGATGAAGTTACCAACGCAGGGCTTCGCCTAAGCACTAAGACAATATGACCGAGGTGTGTTTCTGTGGAGGGGGACACCGCACACGGCTAAGAGAAACTTTTGTGTGCCTTTGGGGTGCCCCCTTTCCACGTATATAAAGGGGGGAGGGAGGAGGAGGCCGGCCAAGGTGTGGCGCGCCCAAGGGGGGAGTCCTACTCCAAGTAGGATTCGCCCCCCTTCCTATTCCCACAAGAAGAAGGGGGGAAGGAGGAGAAGAGAAGGAAAGGGGGCGCCCCCCAACCCTAGTCCAATTTGCACTACTAGGAAAAGGGCTATAGATAGGACTGATTCTAATGGCGCACCAGGTAAGTAGTGCGCCACTACTATATACTAATGGCGCACCGGTTGCTCGTGCGCCATTAGTGTGGAAGACACTAATGGCGCACCGTGCTGGTGCGCCACTACTATTGATTTTTTCCCATTTTTCATACAAACTAATGGCGCATGGATGGCAAAGTGCGCCATTACTAGTTAGAACTAGTAATGGCGCGCGACCAAGCCCGATGCGCCATTAGTATATATTTTTTTACTTTTTGCAAACCTACTAATGGCGCACTATGCCAAAGTGCGCCATTAGTAGTTTAAACTACTAATGGCGCCTTTGTGCCAAGGTGCGCCATTATCATAAATTATTTTTTTACTTTTTGCAAAACTACTAATGGCGCATGTCTCCGTAGTGCGCCATTAGTATGTTGGGTTACTAATGGCGCATGGCGTAGTGGTGCGCCATTAGTAACCTGAGACCAACTAGATATTTTTGGACAGCCACACCTACACACTCACTTTCCCCACTTCATTCCCCCACCTCCTTCTCTAAGCTTGTCGGCTGCCTCCTCCTCCTCACCTCATTTGCACCATAGATTCATCAAAATTAAGTGGTGAAATTACCTTTTTTTTTTGATAGGTAAGTAAGGGGAAAGCTATCTTCGTGTTGTAGATCTACTTTTTTTCTCCCTAGCTCGCTCCAACAACGTGCACATGCACTTTTTGCGGCCTAGCTAGATCTATGTATGTTTGTGGTGTTGCTTGTGTTTGTGGTGTTGCATATATGTTTGTGTTTACAGGTACCGGTATTTGAAATGCGATAGTTGCCAATATTTTGCCGGAATGTTGATTCATTTCCGTTTCGGCGAGAATTTTGGCACTATGCATTCTTTTTAGTCCTATTTTTAGGGAAGGTCATGCCAAATTTTTTCTTGGTTCTAAAATATCGTTTTGCTCTACCCCGCAGGCGACCATGGTCCGCACGATGACCGAAGGCATCGTGAATAGGTTTTGAGCTCGCGAAGGCCGAGATGCTTCAAAAAGAACGAGGCGGAGATAAGATGTCCGTGTCGAAGATGCAAGTGAAGAGCCTTATTGCGGACCCGGATTCTGGCAGGTGCGGGACCACTGCTCTTGCGTGGTTTCATGTATGGCTATCGGTGGCAAGGTGATGAAGATGACTATGAAGTCGTCCATGGGGGCCGGGCAAGAAATGAGGAAGGGCAACAAGACAACCACCGCGGCGAGGGCGAGGCGAGAAGGCGAATAATCTCCGTGACATGATCACGCCCGGTGATGATGTACACAATCATCATGTAGAAGATGTCGTACATGATGATGAGGAAGAATCTTGAGGAGCAGACGACGATGGAGGCTGGGTGCAGGACCCTCATATTCAAGAGCTGCTTCATAAGCGCACGGATAACGCAAGAGCTGCCGCCCGAGAGAAAGCCAAGCTGGATCAGCTGGAGATAGACGCGGTTACTCCATTGTATGAAGGATGCAGGCCCGAGGATACCGCTTTGAAAGTAACGCTCATGGCTCACGGAGATGAAGGTAAAACACAAAATGACCGACGCGTAGCCCGGCGAGAACATGCCATTCAGCACGAACGTCTTCCCAAGGGGAACAAGTGCCCGACCAGTTCGAGGAGGCGAAGAAAATCGTGTGTCCTTTGGATTTACCGACGTGAAATACCATGTGTGCATGAACAATTGCATCATTTATCGGGACGAGCATGCGGAGTCTACCATATGTCCGGTGTCTTGGCGTCACTCGATACAAGAAGAGGAAGAAAGCTCCTCGAAAATCGGTGTGGTACTTTCGATCACTCCTCGTCTGCAGCGGTATTTCGCGGACCCTAAGGTAGCAAAAGCTCCTGCGTTAGCGCCTGTGGATAGGGAGGAGAAGAAGCGGGAAGATGACGGAAATGATCCGGAGATAAATAAAAAGACAAGATGCTTTGAGTCACCCTAAGGATGCGAGCAGTGGCAAGCGTTGAACTTCGAATACCCAGAATTTGGAAAGGATCCAAGGAACATCGTCTTTGGGCGCGAGCACCGATGGAGTCAATCCGTTGGCAGCCAGAGAAGCACACATAGCACCTGGCTTTGTGTTTGTGTGGATGTACAACCTTCCCCAGTTGTGCATGAAGAGGAAGTACATTCACATGAGTATGCTAATTGAAGGGCCGAAACAACCAGTGGAGCGACATCAATCATGTCTGGGGCTCTTTGAAGGAGGAGCTAGACACGCTTGTGGAAAAACGCCACCAATACGTCGTGGGACGCCGCAGAGAAAGAATATTTTCCTATGAGAGCCGCATCGCTCACGGTGCGCACGACTATCTCGATTACGGATATCTCATGAGGCAGGTAGTCCACGGATTTTACGGATGCGTGGGTGCATGGATGACACAACGTATCGCCCGACTAGATAGAGATCCGGGTCTTGAAAACCGTGTTCATGGGACATCGAAGGTGGCTTTTGACGATGACCCGTGGAGGAAGCGCAAGGATCTGTTCGATGGTGAAACCGAACCCCAAAAACGCCCGTGGTACGAGGAGGCGGTGAGGAAATAGACGAAGCTGTTGAAAAATTGGAAAGACTGCCACCGCCGGAAAAAAAGGCGCCAGAGCCGGAAAAAAGCGAAAAGGCGCCAGAGCCGCTGAAGGTATGGAAAACGAGGTCTGCATTTTACGGGACTTGCCGCATCTTGGAAGATCCACCGTGTGCCTCACAGCCTTGATGTCATGCATATCACGAAGAAGAGCGTGTGCGAGAGTACGCTTGGTACCCTGCTCAACATGCGAGAGAGGACCAAAGATGGGCGAAAGCAAGGGCAGACTTGAAATCAATGGGCATCGCAGGAGCTTCACGCTAATGATGATGATGATGATGATGATGATGATGATGATGATGAGGCGAAGCAGGACCACGTAAAGTCGGCGTGAAGGCAAAAAGGCCAAGAAGACCGGAAATGACTACCCTCCCGCGTGCTTCACTCTAAGTCAGGAGGAGATCGAGCAGTTTTTCACCTGCCTCCTAGGAGTAAAACTTCCTTACGGTTACGCGGGGAAGATAAGCAGATACCTAGACCCAGCGACGCAGAAGTTCAGCGGGATGAAGTCTCCACGGTATCACGTCTTGATGACGCAGAATACTTCCGATTGCAATCCGTGGGATCATGGGCGTGCACGTCCGGTAAACGCTATTTGGCCTATGCAACTTTTTCAACGCGTCATCTCGGAAGTCGATTGGCGTGAGGCAACTCAGAAGGCTACAGGAAGAGATCGTGGTGATACTATGCGAGCTTGAGATGTACTTCCCGCCCGCATTCTTCGACGTTATGGTGCATCTGCTGGTCCATATCGTGGATGATATCATCCAACTCGGGCCGACGTTCCTGCACAGCATGATCCCGTTCGGAAGGATGAATGGTGTCATCAAAGGATACGTTCGCAACATGTCACGCCCAGAGGGAAGCATAGCCAGGGGCTTTACGACGAAGAGTGCATCTCCTCTTGCAATTATCTAGGCGCCGGGAACCCCGTTGGTCTGCCCGTCAGCGAGCACCTCGGCGGGCTCACTGGATGGGGTCACCGTGAGGGTCGCCAGCGAAATGCATGTCGACTACGAGGGTCGACTCGCCGACTTTGAAAGAGCAAACCTAGTCGCGCTACAACACATAGACGTGGTCGATCCTTGGGTGGTAGAGCACAAAACCTTTATTGAGAAGGCATTACAATGACCGAGGCCAATAGAGGACGGACGGAGATATACTCAAAGAGCACAACTCATGTTTCACGCGTTGGTTCAAGCGAAGCTTACGCCGTACCCTTTACATGAGGATTCTTCCGGAAGAACAACTCATATTCGCCTTTGTCACAGGCGCCGAGCACAACCTCGATGACCTATGAGGTGTACGATATCAACGGGCTACACATTCTACACGAGGACAAGGACATGAAGAGCGATGGTTATCGTAACTCCGGGTAACGATGGAATCCTACACCGGCAGCGACAAGGGCAGAGATACTACGGAAGGATCGAGGAGATCTGGGAGCTGAGCTACACTGGAGAGAAGGTCGATGTTCCGTGTGAGATGGGCCAAGAGCGTCCTAAAGAAGACCGATATTTCACCACCATGGTTATACGAAGCCAAATCCAAGACCAAGCATAAGCGTCACCCTTGAAAAAATGAGCCATGGGTACTGGCTTCCCAAGTGGACCAATGCTTCTTCATTACCGACCCGTCAAAGCCCAGTCGTGTTGTTGTGAGGAGAGGCAAAATGAAGATCATCGGAATGGATGGAGTAGCCAATGAGCAAGACTTTGACAAGTACGGCGAACTGAAGATCGAACATGACGACGACAATGAAGTAGCAGCACACACCACAAGAAGAAGCAGGACCACCCTACCTAAAGGACGTCCGTTCCACAGAAGAACTCCATTTGCGAAAAAGAAGGGCAAGAAGATTGTGAGCTAGCTAAGATCGATTGTATTTAAATCGTAGTCTTCATTTCTCGATTGTATTTCATAGGCACTTTTTGATATCATGAATATTTTTAAATTTCATGGGCACTTTTTGAATTCATGAGGACACTTGATCTCGATCCCCCTCCATCTCGATCTCGATTCCCCTCCATCTCGATCTCGATCCCTCCATCTCGATCCCACCCGCACCTCCCCGCTTAGCTCCACCCCGCAAGCGACCCACGCATAGCCCTCCCCGGCTCCACCGCCGACGAGCACCCGGCCCCCGCACCCTCCCGCTCCATCACGCCAGCAGGCACCCCCGCACCCTCCCTGCTCCACCGCCTTGTAGCCGATGATATTTTCAAGTAACAAATTTGAACATATTTTTAAAAAAATTATTACTATTTTTATAAAAAAATATTACTGTTATTATTTAAACAAGTTTGAACATATTTAAACACAAATAAATATCAAACAACATTTAAAATGCATAAAAAAATATTGGGGAGCACAGGAATCGAACCCGGACCTCTTGGTGTGTGTCTTTGCGTCTTGACCAGTCGGGCTAGTGGGCGGGTTACGATGTAGATAGGGTTAGGTGGTATATAACACGACAAGTCGGGCTAGATTAAAACAAAATTCTAATGGCGACCGAGGGAGGTGCGCCATTAGAATAATCGTACTTATGGCGACGAGGGTGGTGCGCCAAAGAGAACCCTCCCACTCCACCCATCGCCTCGCCTTGTGTCCTCCCTCCTCCCTCGGCCAGATTCCCTCGATCGACCCCAACGTGCGCCCGCCCATGGCCCGCCTCCCGTCCACTGCCCAGCAGCCCACCGCGCCCCGCCTCCCTCTCCCTTCCTCCCCTCGAGCACCGCCTCCCCCGAGCCCCGCCTCCCCATGGCGCCGCCCCTCCGTCCCTCCGTCACTTGGCCTTTGCCACGCCCTAGGGTTCGGCTCCAAGGTGGGTGGCAAGCTCGACACGCCGCCTCCTCCTCGACGCGCCACCTCCTCCTCGGGACGCACCCTCCTCGACGCGCCCGCCTCCTCCTCGACGTGACGCCTCCTCCTCGGCCGCCACGCCACCGCCTCCTCGGCGCCGGCGCCCTCCCACGGCAGCTACTGCCGTTATCCCACAGTGATTCCTCACCTCTCCCCTTCCCTCCTCCCCTAGGCTACCTCCATAAGTACCACAGCCCTCTTCCCCGTGTTCTAGGGTTAGCAAATTTGTAATTTTATATGGCAATATTATATAGTGGTGAAAGGCTCAGCATGTCGACTAATGCTATGCAATGTTATAAAATGGCTAACAGCCACACATGTGAATCTGTTCTTGATACACCTTTTCCCTTTTCTTAGAATCATCATATACATCTGCATATTTCAGGTTTCCAAGGAGGTAAAGGAATTGAAGTTCGTGACAAGGTGCAAAAGAAGAACACCTCCAAGGTGAGAAATATGTTCGATTAGGTGCGATTAGCATCATGTAAGAAAATGGCCATAATGTGCCTTACGATAATGATGTATTTTGTCATAAAATATATAGTGGACTGCCATGATAATGACATGGTCCTGTGTTTGCAAGCTGTCATAATCTTGATTTACTTGACTTTTGAGCCTGCTAGTAGTTTACTTCCATGAGTTGTTTTATTGACATGGCACATTTGCAATGGAGTTTTATATATCTTTAGCCACTTTGTTCATTAACAACCAAGTCAGTTTTGTTTATAGTTGAAAGTAAGTGTGTGGTTTGAAATTTTGATTTGTTGGGGCGTAGTATTGTAACTAGAAGACCATGTATTTTCAGAATTGAGCTAAAGATTTGGGGGTAGTATTTCTGATTTTAGAGCACCTTTCTTTGGATGTATTTCTGACAAAGTTGTTGGAATCAAAACAATGCTTGTGGGCTGTCCTGTTAAGTTGAGTGAGTCATTAGAGGGCAGATAGAGTGACCCACACCAATTAATGTTTATGAAGAAGAAGAATAAACACCATTCTTCATTGCTGTTATGCAACACAGGGAGGTTACGGTTTCTTTGTATCTCCACCAGTTTGGGTTGGTGAATGTGGATGATTTTTTTATCCTGTGAACTCATTGTCTTGCTACAAGAATTTGGTATCATCATGGTGTAATTTTGTTAACATTATGGTTTTGTTAGATAGTGGCTACACTAATCTAGAGTGATACAATTTTCCTTCCCATTTGGTATCATCATGTTCAAAGTGTATCTGATTATAACATCATGTGGGTTTTTTAAGTGCATTTACAGCTCATGTGGGTTTTAACATCATGTGGGTTGGTGAATGTGGATGATTTTTTTATCCTGTGAACTTGAATGTTGCAATGCTGTTTTCTTCAGAGGCTACTGTCAAAAACTTGAGCAAAGATAGGCCCTTGAGTTTGCCGGAATGTCGATTAACTTCCGTTCCGGCAAATTCGGGTACTCCATATGTCCTATTTTCAGCAAAGGTCATGCTAAAATTTTCCGTGAATTTTAGCATGAATTTGCTAAAAATAGGACATATGGGGTACTTGCGATTAATGCATGGCCCGGGGTATCTTAGTACTTAGTTAAGTAGGATCAACTGCCCTGCCATTCTTGCTGCATTAAACCATAGGTGGCAATAGAGCCAAGTGATTAGGCCCAACTTAGAATTCTCCTTAGCATCGATAAACCCTAGATGATAAACCCAACATAGGTGGCAATAGAGCCAAGTGATTAGTGCCAAGTGATTGAAGCCCAACCTAGGGTGCCTCGGCATCGATAAACCCTAAATGATGAGACCATGATCTTGTTCCTTGACAATAACCAACTTTTGACCAAACTTTTTTCCTATTTAGAAGCGAAACATGGCCCACAACGATGAGGCCGGTGGTTGAGGCGGCAAGCAACAATTCTGGGAGCTGTCCGGAGATGGAGGAACAACCTCACCGCTATGAGGACGCCTTGGAAGACACCGATCCTGATTACACAACCCCTAGTGGCGTGGGGATGACACCACCGATGGTGCCGCCGAGGATGCCACCATCGATGATGGCGGGCGCACAAAGATGGCAGCCAATCGAAGAAGCAAAGGAAGGACCGCGTCCGAATGCGCTCCGCACCGTCAAGGAGGAATTCACTCAAGTGGACTCCGACGGGAATCCAAGGAGCCCAAACATATAGTCAAGGGGTACTCGGTTCAGCTCGGGTGCATTCTCTGGAGCACCGTCTCGATCAACACCGAGAACCTTAGGCATAAGGACCGAGGAATTTGCGCAACCTCCTCTTCACGAAGCAACACGAGCGATACAAGTTCCCGCCGAATTTGAAAACACACGCCTCTCGAGGGAATAAAGTGAACAGTGCAGCCCTCACGAAGATGAGCACGGCCCTGTCTACTTGGAGAAGCGGTGAAGAAAAAATGATTGCTAAAGGTGATAGTTATGAGAAGATCAAAGGCGAAATATCCTTTGATGAGCGAAGATGAGTACAAGGAGTTCAAGATCAAGTGCTCGACCGATTGCAACCTCCGAATCAAGTCGGTGGGGAAAAAGAAATGCGGGAGTTGAACTTGGGGAACACAAACTTCGGTCCCGGCTGATTCTGAGTGGCGGAGCCTATATGGGACAAGGAGGGCAGCGGAGCGTCTTGAACAAGGCCTACCGCCTGCTTCGAGAAATACAGCGATAACAAGCAGACCGGGGAACTATGTCGGGCCGGTACAAGGAGGACCCGATAACAAAGGAGCTTACCACGGATCCGAAGACCCGAGGCGCTTGAGCTTGTTCTCGTAAGGAATACACCCCGCGTAATTAGCTCCATATGGTTGCACTCTAACTAATCCCCAATATTTCTAAATGGTTCACGTTCCTTTCGCAGAAGCCCGAAAGCGATGGCGCTGGGTCGTCTCGAGCTCCCTTTCGACAGCCCTTTAAATAGGGCGTTGAACATAATGAAAAGCGAGGATAAGCTCACTAAGCCGACGTCGGTGAGTCGTGTGGCGGCAAAGGCTTGTCCACAAAATGGGGTCATACTATACCGCTGGTGTGCGGAAGGAGAAAAGGCCAGCTCGGAAAGCAGGCAGCGAGGTTGAAGCACTCAAAGGCACAAGTGGCGCGGATTCCGGAGCTTGTCCAAGAGCAAGTGGAACAACAAGCTGGGAACGAAGCTCAACGCCATGGTGCCTACGTTGATTCATGGCGGCGACGTGGATTGCGGGCGGCCATCAGGCCTCGGTTCCCGGCTTCACGGCCGACAACTTCGCGCAGCAGCGGCGCCATTGGTGTCTCCCGCGGCGCCAGAGGAGTCACCGGCGGAGGCGGTATTCGTGTCTCCGGCGCCGCACGCATTGAGCTTAATGCACCCGGTGTACGCCCGGCGGCACCTCGCCAAAGCTCCCCTCCGTCGGTTGCATGCCCGCCGTTGGCGGTGCCTCGACATTAGCCGAGCTTCAGCGGCATCACGGTAACTAAGCCTCTCGGCCGATGACTTCATCTCCTTGCCTTTGGTAGGGCATCCACGACGCCATACATGTTTTCGCAGGGCACCGCCGACGTTCCTTGCACTCTTCTGCACTTCGTGGGCGGCGAGTTGGTCGATGTCGCCAAGGGCAGAATCGTTCAACCGGGAACCGCATGTTCCACGGTAATCCGATGCCACCCACAGTGTATAGGGTTGAAGTGGTTCGGTCTTTGCCGGTGCGACGAGCATTACCTCCGGTTCGACCAGCCGGGGCCGACGAAGAAGATGAGATGACCCTCGGCGCTGCGTAGAATCGCCGCTGCTTTGGCGAAGAGCCAGATTCGTTTGGGGCGGGGACACCACCCCACAGACATAAGACAACCCGGTCGTCGGGCGCCAAGCCATGGCAAGAACGCCGCAACGCTACCGGACCTGCCGGACATCCCTATGTCGGACATCCCTATGGCACGAGATCCCCGACAGCCCTATGGCACAAGATCCGGACGGCAGCGACAACGACGACGGTACATTTACCAAAGTCGATAAGTACTTTGCCGAACATGCGATGCGCCGACGAGTTACTGCGGGCCTCTTTCTCAAGAACCCAACCAAGACGACTGCAATCTAGCCGGTACGCCGGAGAAATCCAATTGCAATAGGCGTCGTCCGTTGCTCAGTTCTCAGAGACGCCTCCAGCTCCCGCCTTCACCGAGCCTCGAGATAGCTAAGGTGCGAAATATTATCAGCCCCAACACGCTCAAGAAAGCGGTACGTGGAGCAGAACTTCGATCCCATTACAGGAGATCAAGAAGAAGGGACGGAAGCGAAAGGCTAACAAGAGGCGCCGGTGCGAGCCTGCCCGGCACCGAAGTTCGATCCGCGTTTCGGGGACGGGCCACCTTCACCTAAGGATATCTCGAGGAGGGTGCATGCGGCGGGTAGGGCGATGCTACCGCCAAATATGCTGAATGCTGCAACCGGTGCTATGCGGAGTGCGCACGATAGTGTTCTTTCTTTGGAGAAGCGGCGTGCGAGAGAGAATGATGTGGCATACCCGGTTTCGTGGCCAAGGTGCGGAGGGCAAGGGCTTTGCGGATGGCGACATCGGGGTACAATCGTCCTGCGGTTTGATGACATCTTTGCTATGTTTAACCTTCATCCGCTGCACTACACCTTCGTTCGGCTGTTTTAGCTGAGTATGGAGATGCGGATCATTAGAGACAAGACCGGACATCGTGATAGTTTACCCTTCTACATGTGTGCCAAGCACTTGAACAGCGCTGGGACCGCCAAGTTATGAGTTCACACCTCGAAGGCGTCATTCAGCAAACCCAGATAAGGATAACTTCCTTGTGGCTTACTTTCCCGAGTAAGTCATCCCTTAACCGCCCGTAACATATGATTTCTTAGATTTTGATCGTTCTTTTTTCTAACATTCCGTGTTACGTGCGGACACACATTGCACACTCATCCTCTTAAGCCCGAAATATTCCATGGCCACGTATTTAAATTCAAACCGTAACTCCAAGATAGACTACACAAATGTCAAGAAAGTTCTTGATGATGTTCTCCCAGCTCGCCAAATGTGGAGGCACCTTCACGGGGGCAGTTCGTAAATGCACGGCAAGCACATGTTCTCACACAATACGAAGTTCTGCTGTGTCAAGCAGCCGCTTTGGAGGTCGAGAAGGATGCCTACTACGCCCTCCATCACATGCGAGGCGATCGTGGGACCACCATCAACTTCGCTACCAGATAATCTCAAAGATTGGGCATGAGCTTGTGGGCAGTCCAGACGCGGACCTCGAGACAAGAATTCTTTACGCATCCAGTCGGAGTTTGCGGACATCATCCATCAAGATGTCCTTCATATCTCGGGCAGTTCTTCGTCAGATATCAACCGTCCAACAGTGAGATAGATGAACGCTACAAATGCGAGGTGACAACGACCGCGATTTCATGACCATCACGACAGACGGGCGGTTTCATCCACCCTCCCGTCCGATGAGTCGAGTCAAAAGTAGTGATGTGTAGTTACGAATCGTGCTATTTATTAGTAGGACCATGAATCGTGCTATTAATGTCTTGCTTTTCTCTTTCGATCCTTTTTGTTGCATACTTACATATTGCTTATGTATTGTCTGTTGTTTGGCTTGTGCATAGAGATGCCGTCGTATGTCGTGGTACAAGGGTAAGGTTCGAGTCTCTGACGATCGGGAGGAGTGTCGGAGACAGGTTCACCGTTCAGTGATAACAGTTACAAAGGGTACACCACTAGGGCGGAGGCTGAATCTAGATATGCCGCTATCTAGCGAGAGAGAGAGGAGGGAGCGTTGGAGGAACCGGATGAGGACCCGGTTTGATCGCGATGATGCTCATCGTGATGACCACAACTCTCTTTTATGTGATGGTAGTTTAGATGATCGATATCGACTTGTAATGTGAAGACAAACTCGATACTTTCGCGGTCTTGAGACTTGTAATGTTTTATCTTTGTTTGGTCTTTTTGAATTTAGAGACTAATATGATGAATTGTATTCGGAGACTAATCTTCTATTGTATTCGATGAATCTGATGTTGCTTTGTGTGTTGCTGTCTATATTCTGTCCAATAATATATTTTGTAACTTTGTGCAAAATCAGAAAAGCAAAAAAAACCAAATATTCATACTAATGGCGCATCAAAGAGATGCGCCATTAGTATCTTAAAGGATACTAATGGCGCATCGAGGAGTCACGCCATTAGTGTGACAAAGCACATGGTTACATATGGCCTCCCGGGAGGCATACTAATGGCGCATGGAGTTACATACTAATGGCGCACTGCCAGGTGCGCCATTAGTAAAAAATTCTAATGGCGTGCTACTAATGGCGCACCTTTTCCTAGTAGTGTCGGTTTGGGCTAGGGGCGGGCGCCACTCGACCTGTCTCCTCTCTTCCACCACTAGGCCCATGAGGCCCAATAACTTCCTAGGGGTGGGGGTTCCAAGAACCCCAGTACTCGAAACTCATCCAAAATGACCCAAACCATTCCGGCGTCCAATGTAACCTTCAATATATGAATCTTTATGTCTCGACCATTTCGAGACTCCTCATCATGTCTGTGATCTCATCCGGGACTCGAACAAACTTTGGTACATCAAATCACATAACTCATAATACAAACCGTCACGGGTTCGAGAACTATGTAGACATGACCAAGACACATCTCCGGCCAATAACCAATAGCGGAACCTGGATGCTCATATTGCTCCTACATATTCTATGAAGATCTTTATCGGTCAAACCGCATAACAACATACGTTGTTCCCTTTGTCATCGGTATGTTACTTGCCCGAGATTGATCCGTCGGTATCATCATACCTAGTTCAATCTCGTTACCGGCAAGTCTCTTTACTCGTTCCGTAATGCATCATCCCGCAACTAACTCATTAGTCACATTGCTTGCAAGGCTTATAATGATGAGCATTACAGAGAAGGCCCAGAGATACCTCTCCGACACTCGGAGTGACAAATCCTAATCTCGATCTATGCCAACTCAACAAACACCATCAGAGACACCTGTAGAGCATCTTTATAATCACCCGATTCACGTTGTGACGTTTTATAGCACACTAGGTGTTCCTCCGGTATTCGGGAGTTGCATAATCTCATAGTCATAGGAACATGTATAAGTCATGAAGAAAGCAATAGCAATAAACTAAGCGATCATAGTTCTAAGATAGCAGACCGGGTCTTGTCCATCACATCATTCTCTAATGATGTGATCCCATTCATCAAATGACAACACATGTCTATGGCTAGGAAACTTAACCATCTTTGATTAACGAGCTAGTCAAGTAGAGGCATACTAGGGACACTCTGTTTGTCTATGTATTCACACATGTACTAAGTTTCCGGTTAATACAATTCTAGCATGAATAATAAACATTTATAATGATATAAGGATATATAAATAACAACTTTATTATTTCCTCTAGGGCATTCCTTCAGTCTCCCACTTGCACTAGAGTCAATAATCTAGATTACATAGAAATGATTCTAACACCCATGGAGTCTTGGTGCTGATCATGTTTTGCTCGTGAGAGAGGCTTAGTAAACGGGTCTGCAAACATTCAGATCCGTATGAATCTTGCAAATCTCTATGTCTCCCTCCTTGACTTGATCACGGATGGAATTGAAGCATCTTTTGATGTGCTTGGTTCTCTTGTGAAATCTGGATTCTTTTGCCAAGGCAATTGCACCAGTATTGTCACAAAATATTTTTATTGGACCCGATGCACTAGGTATGACACCTAGATCGGATATGAACTCCTTCATCCAGACTCCTACATTTGCTGCTTGAAGCAACTATGTACTCACGCTTCACACGTAGATCCCGCCACGACGCCTTCTGTTTAGAACTGCACCAACCGACAGCTCCACCATTCAATATAAATCATTATCCGGTTTGTGACTTAGAGTCATCCGGATGGGTGTCAAAGCTTACATCGGCGTAACCATTTACGACTAGCTCTTTGTCACCTCCATAAACGAGAAACATATCCTTGGTCCTTTTCAGGTATTTCGGGATGTTCTTGACACTGTCGATGATCCACTCTGGATTACTTTGGTACCTCCTGCTAAACTAATAGCAAAGGCACACATCAGGTCTGGTACACAACATTGCATACATGATAGAACCTATGGCTGAAGCATAGGGAATGACTCTCATTTTCTCTCTATCTTTTACAGTGGTCAGGCATTAAGATTGACTCAACTTCACACCTTGTAACACAGGGAAGAACCCTTTCTTTGCTTGATCCATTTTGAACTTCTTCAAAACTTTATCAAGGTATGTGCTTTGTGAAAGTCCAATTAAGCGTCTTGATCTATCTCTATAGATCTTGATGCCCAATATATAAGCAGCTTCACCGAGGTCTTTCTTTGAAAAATCTTATTCAAGTATCCTTTTATGCTATCCAAAAATTCAGTATCATTTCCGATCAACAATATGTCATCCACATATAATATCATAAATGCTACAGAGCTCCCACTCACTTTCTTGTAAATACAGGCTTCTCCAAAAGTCTGTATAAAACCATATGCTTTGATCACACTATCAAAGCGTATATTCCAACTCTGAGAGGCTTGCACCAGTCCATAAATGGATCGCTGGAGCTTGCACACTTTGTTAGCACCTTTTGGATCGACAAAACCTTACAGTTTGCATCATATACAACTCTTCTTCAAGATATCCATTAAGGAATGCAGTTTTGACATCCATTTGCTAAATTTCATAATCATAAAATGCGGTAATTGCTAACATGATTCGGACAGACTTAAGCATCACTACAGGTGAGAAGGGCTCATCGTAGTCAACTCCTTGAACTTGTCAAAAACCTTTCGCAACAAGTCGAGCTTTGTGAAGCGGTACCATTACCATCAGCGTCGGTATTCTTCTTGAAGATCCATTTATTATCTATGGCTTGCCGATCATCGGGAAAAAGTCAACCAAAGTCCATAATTTGTTCTCATACATGGATCCCACCTCGCAGTTTCATGGCCTCAAGCCATTTCACGGAATTAGGGCTCATCATCGCTTCCTCATAGTTCGTAGGTTCGTCATGGTCAAGTAACATGACCTCCAGAACCGGATTACCGTACCACTCTACTGTGGATCTTACTCTGGTTGACCTACAAGGTTCGATAGTAACTTGACCAGAAGTTTCATGATCATGATAATTAGCTTCCTCACTAATTGGTGTAGGAATCACTGGAACTGATTTCTGTGATGAACTACTTTCCAATAAGGGAGCAGGTACAATTACCTCATCAAGTTCTACTTTCCTCCCACTCACTTCTTTCGAGAGAAACTGCTTCTCTAGAAAGGATCCATTCTTCGCAATGAATATCTTGCCTTCGGATTTGTGATAGAAGGTATACCCAAGAGTGAACCTTTGGGTATTAGTCACATGGAGATGTGAACTATTGGTGTGAAATCACATGATGATGTGAACTAGATTATTGACTCTAGTGCAAGTGGGAGACTGAAGGAAATATGCCCTAGAGGCAATAATAAATTGTTATTTATATTTCCTTATATCATGATAAATGTTTACTATTCATGCTAGAATTGTATTAACCGGAAACTTAGTACATGTGTGAATACATAGACAAAACTGAAAGTGTCACTAGTATGCCTGTACTTGGCTAGCTCGTTAATCAAAGATGGTTAAAGTTTCCTAGCCATGGACATGAGTTGTCATTTGATTAAAGGGATCACATCATTAGAGAATGATGTGATTGACTTGACCCATCTGTTAGCTTAGCATGATGATCGTTTAGTTTGCTGCTATTGCTTTCTTCATAACTTATACATGTTCCTATGACTATGAGATTATGCAACTCCCGAATACCGGAGGAACACTTAGTGTGATATCAAATGTCACAACATAACTAGGTCATTATAAAGATGCTCTCTGGTATTTCCGATGGTGTTTGTTGAGTTGGCATAGATTGAGATTAGGATTTGTCACTCCGTGTTTCGGAGAGGTATCTCTGGGCCCTCTCGGTAATGCACATCACTATAAGCCTTGCAAGAAATGTGACTAATGAGTTAGTTGCAGGATGATGCATGATAACCCACAAGTATAGGGGATCGCAAAAGTTTTCGAGGGTAGAGTATTCAACCCAAATTTATTGATTCGACACAAGGGGAGCCAAAGAATATTCTCAAGTATTAGCAGTTGAGTTGTCAATTCAACCACACATGGATAACTTAGTATCTGCAGCAAAGTATTTAGTAGCAAAGTAGTATGGAAGTAACGGTAACAGTAGCAAAAGTAACAGTAGCAATTTTGTAGTAATTGTAACAGTAGCAATGGTAAACTAAATAAGCAAAGCACAATATGTGAAAAGCTTGTAGGCATTAGATCAGTGATGGATAATTATGTCGGATGTGATTCCTCATGTAATAGTTATAACATAGGGTGACTCAGAACTAGCTCCAATTCATCAATGTAATGTAGGCATGTATTCCGAATATAGTCATACATGCTTATGGAAAAGAACTTGCATGACATCTTTTCTCCTACCCTTCCGTGGCAGCGGGGTCCTAGTGGAAACTAAGGGATATTAAGGCCTCCTTTTAAAAGAGCACCGGACCAAAGCATTAACACATAGTGAATACATGAACTCCTCAAACTGTGGTCATCACCGAGAAGTATCCCGATTATTGTCACTTCTGGGTTGTCGGATCATAACACATAATAGGTGACTATAGACTTGCAAGATAGGATCAAGAACTCACATATATTCATGAAAACATAATAGGTTCAGATCTGAAATCATGGCACTCGGGCCCTAGTGACAAGCATTAAGCATAGCAAAGTCATAGCAACGTCAATCTCAGAACATAGTGGATACTAGGGATCAAACCCTAACAAAACTAACTTGGTTACATGGTAAATCTCATCCAATCCATCACCATCCAGCAAGCCTACGATGGAATTACTCACGCACGGCGGTGAGCATCATGAAATTGGTGATGGAGGATGGTTGATGATGACAACGGCGACGTAATCCCCTCTCCCGAGCCCGAGCGGACTCGGATCAGCCCTCCCGAGAGAGATTAGGGCTTGGCGGCGGCTCCATATCGTAAAATGCGATGAAACTTTCTCTCTGATTTTTTTCTCCGTGAAAGCAAATATATGGAGTTGGAGTTGAGGTCGGTGGACGTCCAGGGGGCCCACGAGGCAGGGGGCGCTCCCTAGGGGAGGGGGCGCCCCCACCCTCGTGGATAGGGTGTGGGCCCCCTGACGCTGATTCTTTCGCCATTATTTTTTATTAATTCTGAAAAGTTGCTCCGTGGATTTTTAGGTCATTTCGAGAACTTCTATTTCTGCACAAAAATAACACCATGGCAGTTCTGCTGAAGACAGCGTCAGTCGGGGTTAGTTTCATTCAAATCATGCAAGTTAGAGTCCAAAACAAGGGCAAAAGTGTTTGGAAAAGTAGATACGATGGAGAAGTATCAATGCATTACAGGACGAGTAAAGAGACTTGCCGGTAACGAGATTGAACTAGGTATGATGATACCGACGATTGAATCTCGGGCAAGTAACATACCGATGACAAAGAGAACGACGTATGTTGTTGTGCGGTATGACCGATAAAGATCTTCGTAGAATATGTAGGAACCAATATGAGCATCTAGGTTCCGCTATTGGTTATTGACCGGAGATGGGTCTCGGTCATGTCTACATAGTTCTCGAACCCGTAGGGTCCACTCTCTTAACGTTCAATGACGATCGGTATTATGACTTTATGTGTTTTGATGTACCGAAGGTTGTTCGGAGTCCCAGATGAGATCACGGACATAACGAGGAGTCTCGAAATGGTCGATACATAAAGATTGAGATATTGGAAGGTTATATTTGGACACCGAAAAGGTTCCAGGGGTCACCGGATAAATACCGGAGTACCGGGGAGTTACCGGAAACCCCCGGGGGGCCAATGGGCCTTCATGGACCTTAGTGGAAATAGAGGGGAGCAAGGGAGCTGTGGGGCGCGACCCCTAGGCCCAAACCGAATTGGTTTAGGGCTTGGGGGCCCGGCCCCCTCTTTCCTTCTCCCCTCCTCCTCTTTCCTTCCCCTCCTAGTTGGACTAGGAAAGGGGGAACCTACTCCTAGTAGGAGTAGGATTGCCCCCTTGGGGTGCACCCTATGAGGCCGCCAGCCCCCTCCCCTTGCTCCTTTATATACGGGGGCAGGGGGCACCCTTGGACACACAAGTTGACAGTTCTCTCAGCCGTGTGTGGTGCCCCCTCCACCATATTCCACCACGGTCATATCGTCATAGTGCTTAGGCGAAGCCCTGCGCCGGTAACTTCATCATCACCGTCACCCTGCCGTCGTGCTGACGAAACTCTCCATCGGCCTCAACTGGATCGATAATATGAGGGACGTCATCGAGCTGAACGTGCGCTGAACACGGAGGTGTCGTATGTTCGGTGCTGAGATCGGTCGGATCGTGAAGACATACGACTAAATCAACCGCGTTGTCATAACGCTTCTGCTTTCGGTCTACGAGGGTACGTAGACAACACTCTCCCCTCTCGTTGCTACGCATCACCTAGATATATCTTGCGTGATCATATGAATATTCTTGAAATTACTGCGTTCCCCAACAGTGGCATCTGAGCCAGGTCTATGCGTAGATGTTATATGCAGGCGTAGAACACAACGAGTTGTGGGCGATAATAGTCATACTGCTTACCAGCATGTCATACTTTGATTGGCGGTATTGTTGGATGAAGCGGCTCGGACCAACATTACGCCAGACGCTTTACGCGAGGCTGGTTCTCTTGGCGTGCTTCGCATTACGGTGGCTAGTGGTTGTCTGTTTCTCCAAATTTAGTTGAATCGAGTGTGACTACGCCCGGTCCTTGTTGAAGGTTAAAACAACATACTTGACGAAAAATCGTTGTGGTTTTTGATGCGTAGGTAGGAACAGTTCTTGTTAAGCCCGTAGCAGCCACGTAAAACTTGCAACAACAAAGTAGTGGACGTCTAACTTGTTTTTGCAGGGCATGCTTGTGATGTGATATGGCCAAGGCGTGTGATTATATAAATTGTTGTATGAGATGATCATGTTTTTGTAACACGATTATCGGCATGTTGGCAGGAGCCATATAGTTGTCTCTTTATTGTATGAAATGCAATCGCGATGTAATTGCTTTACTTTATCACTATGTCGGAGTAATGGGCCACGGGTAGCCTAACCCGAGTCCCCTAATCTTTCAAGACTTTGGGCCGGCTGCGCCCCATGAGACTCCAGAATGAAGCGCCGCCTTCCGGTGGCCGGCTGGCTCAACGGCCGGCTGCCGGAAGACGGCCGAGCACCAGCAGACGGCACCAAGACGGACCGACTCCTAGCAGGCAGCCTCCATAGAGGCCGGCTCCTGGCAGGCGGCCCCCGGCGCCCTTAGAGTCTGTGCCCCTCATCGAGAGGACGAGACAGGGTGAGGCTACAGTGTAGCCCATCACCCCCGAATCCCGGGCTTGGCGTGGCCACAGTGCCCCGTACAGGCGGAGATCTCCGCACGACGCGGCACTGTTGCCACTCCACCCTTGACGTCACCCCTATTTGGCGGAGCCTGTTCCCACGACGGCCTGTCGGTACGGCTCGCAGGCGGCGGGCCCTACCAGGCAGCGAGGGCCCGGAGGGCGGCCTAGCCCGCTGGCTGGGTCCAGGGATCCGGCTCTGGCCAGCGGTGAATCCTTCCTCGAGGCCCGTGCGGCGCCATTAACGAGACTAGACACGGCGAGGCTACGGTGATCTCCGCTAGGTGGCGGGCTGTAGCCATGCCCTCCCTAAGCAAGGGCGCGTCGTTAACGTTACGGCTACAGTGATCAGCCACCGACCAGACCCGCCAGTGGCGGAGGCGGCCTGTCGGCTTCGTACCAGACCAGTCGGCAGGGCCCACCAGATGATGGGCCCCAGTAGCCGGCGGAGAAGACGGCCACCAGAGACACTAACAGCCGGGTCCTACACCCGGCCAAGTTACCATTGTACCCTTGGGGGGTAGGCCTATATAAACCCCCCAGGGCACCCATGCAAAGGGTTCCCAACCTATTAGAACTAGACTCATACCTAGAGGAAGAAGATAGCTAGCCCTGCTTCCTTCTACCTCTAGCATACAGCTCGAGGAGCACCATTGTACTCCATAAAGGTTTTAGTGATCATGCGGAGACCCCTGCAGAGCAGGATTAGGGGTGTTATCTCCTAGGAGAGCCCCGAACCTAGGTAAAGTGCGCCGGCGTTCGTGTCTGCGCCTCATCCCGCTTCCAGGCACCGGTGACGTTCTAGGCGCTCCCACCATGATAAGCCATCCTATGGCATATGTCGCACCCAACCCCCGACATTTGGCGCCCACCGTGGGGCGAGGTGCACCGTCATCTGGAGACCTATTCTGGACGGGAACATTGTTCCTTCCTGGCGAGCGCAGCCAGCCCAGCATGCCTGACGGCGTCACCCTTGACGCGCTGCACGGCGCGGAGATCGCCTGCACAGCAAGCTGCCTCGCCGACCTTGTTGGCGAGATCCGCCTCTCCGACGAGCCTAAATCTGACGCGGGCATCGACTGCCCTGAGAGCCACCATGTCAGCCTCCTCCACCAGCTCCACATCACCTGCGAGCCTGCTGTGGACTTGGAGTCTGTTGGCTCCACCGACCCGATGATCGCCGACTCTGACACGACATCGCTTGACGCGTTCCCCACCAACGTGGTGGTCTACGATGAGCCGCCTCCTCGCGAGCATAGCGGCAGGAGCACCGTCACGGGGGTGCTTGTCATCAACAGTGGCGAGCACTCGGACGGAGGCATTCGAGACCCACTTGATGCGGCGCTGTGAGACTTGTCAGCGCCCATCCCAGAAGACGCAGACGCTGAGACGCTGGAAGCACGCTGCGTCCAGCTCATCAAAAGCGCCAACCGACTGGCCAGCATGCGACACCTCTCGGAAGCCTACCGGCGCAAGATGGACCGAGCCGTCGGCGGCACGCCGGCTCCTGAGGGGCCTAGCCGCATCGGCTCAATCCGTAAGCGTGGTGCGACCATCGCCAGCATGTTCGGGACGGATCGTCCCGTCTACGCCACGCCTGCGGAGAACATATGAGCTGCCCAAGCGGTAGCAGATGAGCTAGACAAGTACGAGGGCGACGAGTGCCGCCACATGACGGAGCGCGTCCAGCAGCTCCTTGACGCGGCCGCCGAGCAGCAAGAAGCCGGCTGCTGCACCAAAGCGCCCATCCGGCAAAATGACGATCTGCACCCTCGCCAAGATCACGGCGCGACATCTCGGACGCCGACTGGTGGCGTCCGTGGTAGAAGAGGCAATGAGCCGGCTGCCAGCCGCAGTCGGACTCACCTCTCCATCGAGCATGACGCAGAAGGCCGCATCCGAGCTATGGAGCGACAAGGAAACCAGCCTCCTCCTCCGCCTCGCGAAGAAAGGCATCCCACTCCGCCGCCCGTCACGCACCCGACACTCGGCGACTGCCTTGGCTGCCGGAAGGAGTCAGGGAGAACGACGCCTTCCATCGGATCGACCGCCTCAACCGTTCCCTGGTGCTAGAAGAAGACGCGTTGGGCCCGCCCTGTTTCGGCCCACGAATCCGAGACGAGCCTTTCCCTCGAGGGTTCACGCTCCCAAGAGATACGCCCAAGTACACCGGCTTCGTGACGCCGGAGGACTGGCTGGTCGACTACTCCACGGCCGTCAGCACAGCAAACGGCAACAAGCGCGTTGCTGTGAAGTACGTCCTGCTCATGCTCCAGGGCACAACCCGGACGTGGCTTAACAGCCTGAAGCTCCGCAACATCAACAGCTGGGTTGATTTCACCGAAGCCTTCATCCGCAACTTCACCAGCACGTACAAGCGGCCTCCCAAGCCCCGCCAGCTCTCCTTGTGCGTCCAAGGGCCCAGCGAATCAACTCGCGACTATCTCATGCGCTGGGCCGAGCTGCGCAACTCCTGCGAAGGCGTGCACGAGGTGCAGGCCATCGAATACTTCACCGCCGGGTGCCGAGAGGGCACCCTCCTCAAGCACCGACATCTCTTCGACGAGCCGGCGACTCTCGACGAACTGCTGATCATCACTAACAAATACGCCACGGCCGACTCCTCCATGAAGGCGGAGATCCAAGTAGATGCATCCAACAAAGTAGCTCCTCAGGCTCCTCGGACCCCGGCTGGTGATACCAGTCGGCGACAGCAACCGAGCGACAACAAGCGTAAGGCCACACAGCCGGCTCCCACCAGCCGGCAGGTGGCGACAGTTGAGGACTAGCAGCCGGAAGGGCAGCCTCCGCATGGCGTCGGAAAAGGCGGCAAGCCCCATTGGTTGCCCGCTTTCTCGTACGAGCAGACTCTTGATGCACCCTGCAAGTTCCATAGTGGCACAAAGCCATCCAACCACACCACTCGGAAGTGCCATTGGCTCACCCGAGTCGCCAAGGGATATGTACTCCTGCCTCCTCCGCCTGCTGGCCCGCCTCCTCCTCCGCCCGGCAGCCGGGCGGTTCGGCCGATCGGCGCCATACAAAACGAGTATCCTGAGGAGCACGAAGCCTATGTCGTGTTCACCAGTGTGGCCGACGACAGGCGCAGTAGACGGCTACAACAACAAGAAGTGCATACAGTAGCATCAGAGACTCCAGAGTTCATGCATTGGTCTGAGAAGCCTATCAGTTGGAGCAGGGCCGACCACCCGGAGGTGATGCCCTCTCCAGGTTCTTATGCCCTGGTCTTAGATGCTACCTTCGCAATAGAGAGGCGGGCAGCTAGTTTCTCCCGAGTCCTGATAGATGGCGGCAGCAGCATCAACATCCTGTAGCGTGACATAATGGAGAAGTTGGGAATCAAGCAGAAGCAGCTTCATCCCAATCGGACTGTATTTCATGGCATAGTCCCTGGCCTTTCCTGCTCAGCAATCGGCAAGACCCAGATTGACGTTCTCTTTGGAGACAAAGATCACTTCCGCCGAGAGCCAGTCTGGTTTGAGGTGGTGGACCTTGAGAGCCCCTACCATGCGCTACTTGGCCGGCCTGCTCTGGCCAAATTCATGGCGGTCCCCCACTATGCTTACCTCAAGATGAAGATGCTGACTACACTAAGGAATCCTGACCATAGTCGGAGACTACAAGAAGTTGTCCGCCTGCGCTGCAGACAGCAGCCGGCTGGCCGAGTCCCTCCTGATTGCAGCTGAAAAGCGAATCCTTGACCGGGTTGTGGTGATGGCAGGCAAGCAGCCGGAAATGTCGCCCACCCCCAAGGATTCGGAAGTTGAGGGCTCGTTCAAACCGGCGAAGGAAACAAAGAAGACACCCTTGGACCCGGAGCACCCGGAGAGGCACGCCATCATAGGTGCAAACCTTGACAGCAAATAGGAAAGCGAGCTCATTGATTTCCTCCGTGAGAATAGGGACATCTTTGCATGGTCTCCCAAAGACATGCCGTGTGTTCCGACGGATTTCGCCGAGCACAAGTTACATGTCCGACCTGATGCCAAGCCGGTCAGGCAGCCCTTGTGCCGCCTGTCAGAAGAAAAGAGAAGAGTTGTTGGGGAAGAAATAGCCCGGCTTCTAGCAGCCGGCTTTATCACGGAAGTATTCTTCCCAGAATGGTTGGCCAACCCAGTCCTTGTGCTGAAGAAGAATAAGCAGTGGCGCATGTGTATTGATTATACCAGCCTCAACAAAGCTTGCCCCAAAGATCCCTTTGCTTTGCCAAGAATTGACCAAGTGATAGACTCCACAGCCGGATGCGAGCTATTGAGTTTTCTGGATGCTTACTCAGGGTACCATCAGATCAGCTGAACCCGGCCGATAGGCTGAAGACCGCCTTCATCACGCCATTCGGAGCCTTCTGCTACCTGACCATGACGTTCGGCTTGAGAAATGCTGGCGCCACGTTTCAGCGTTGCATGCAGAAGTGTCTCGCCAAGCAACTCGGCAGAAACGCCCATGTTTACGTGGACGATGTGGTGGTGAAGACGGAGAAGCGTGACATGCTGCTAGAAGACGTCAAGGAGACATTTGAAAACTTGCGTCGATTTCAGACCAAGCTCAACCCGGAGAAATGCGTCTTTGGAGTACCAGCCGACCAACTTCTTGGTTTCCTGGTCTCAGAGCGCAACATAGAGTGCAACCCTGTGAAGATCAAGGCCATCGATAGGATGGAGGTGCCCACCCGACTGCTGGACGTGCAGAAGTTCACCGGCTGCCTGGCATCCATCAGTCGTTTCATCACCGGTACGGCGAAGGCCCTCCCCTGTACCAGCTCATGAAGAAAACCACTTTTTTCGAGTGGAACGACAAGGCGGACGAAGCTTTCCTCCAGCTTAAGAAGATGTTGACCACTCCGCCTATCCTGGCAGCCCCGACTGATAAAGAGCCCATGCTCCTCTACATCGCCGCCACCAGTCGGGTGGTCAGCACAGTCATAGTGGTGGAGCGCAAGGAGGAGGGCAAAGCACTGCCAGTCCGGAGGCCGGTGTATTACCTGAGTGAAGTGCTGTCCGACTCCAAGCAGAACTACCCCCACTATCAGAAGATGTGCTATGGTGTGCACTTTGCCGCCAAGAAGCTGAAGCCTTACTTTCAAGAGCACCCAATTACTATTGTCTGCACTGCTCCGCTTGCTGAGATCATTGGAAGCCGAGACGCTTCAGGCCGAGTGGCCAAATGGGCCATAGAGCTGCCCCCCTACACCATCAACTACCAGCCTCGCACCGCCATCAAGTCACAAGCGCTAGCCAACTTCCTCGTCGACCGGCCGAGACTCAAGATGCCGCCGGCGCCAAACTCCACCCATTGGCGGATGCACTTTTGATGGTTGAAAATGCGCACGGTCACGGGGAGCCAGCATCATCCTCACCTCGCCCAAAGGCGACAAGCTTAGATAGGTGCTGCAGATTCACTTTGCCGCCTCCAACAACGTAGCTGAATACGAAGCACTCATACACGGGCTCTGGCTTGCCAAGGAACTCGACATTCACCGGATCCTGTGCTATGGTGACTCCGACTAGGTGGTCCAGCAGTCGTCTGGTGACTGGGACGCTAAGGATGCAAATATGGCAAGCTACCGCTTCCTCGTGCAGCAACTCAGCGGATATTTTGAAGGGTGCGAGTTAATTCACGTGCCAAGAAATGATAATGAGCAAGAAGATGCCTTGGCACGGATTGGATCCACCCGGCAAGCAATACCAGCCGGCGTCGCCCTGCAACGCCTCCTCAAGCCGTTTGTCAAGCCGTCGTGAATCGGACTCAATCTTAAGTGCGGCCCCTCCACAGGCAGCCGGATCCGACTTGAGGGCCTCAGCAGCTGGCGCGGGGACTTCGGCAGGCGGCTCGGGGACTGCGGCAGTCGCACCTGGCCCGGACTTCAGAACCCGGCCTGGAGACTACAGCAGTCGGCCCGGGGACTTCTCTGGCTCAGCAAGCGGCAGCCAACTCCAGCCCGCCGTCTCCCGGCCCAACCGCCCTTGTGCAAGTTGCAGTCATGGCAGTCGAAGAAATAGCAGCACCTTCATGGGCTCAACCCATCCTCAACTTTCTGGTGAACAAAGAACTGCCGACTGATGAGATCCTAGCCCGACAAGTGCAATGACAGGCAGCAGCATACACCATCGTCAACAAAGAACTAGTGCGGCGCAGTGTCACTGGTGTGTACCAGCGCTGCGTGGAGCCGGACCAGGGCCAAGCAATCCTCAAGGATATCCACCAAAGAGAATGTGGTCACCACGCGGCTTCAAGATCACTTGTTGCCAAAGCTTTCCGCCATGGTTTCTTCTGGCCGACTGCTCTAGAAGACGCCAAAGACTTGGTCCAGAAGTGTAAAGGGTGCCAGAAGTTCCGCTCCAAGCCACATCTGCCGGCTTCTGCACTCAAGACCATTCCCATCGCCTGCCCCTTTGCCGGCTGGGGGCTGGACATGGTGGGGCCATTCAAGACGGCACGCGGCGGCATGACTCATTTGCTTGTCGCTGTGGACAAGTTCACCAAGTGGATAGAAGCAAAGCCAATCAAGAAATTGAATGGGCCAACTGCTATGACTTTCATCGCCGACATCACCACTCGGTACGGCATACCACACAACATCATCACCGACAATGGCACTAACTTTGCCAAGGGAGCCTTGGCTCGTTTCTGCGCGACACAGGGCATCCGACTGGACTTAGCATCCGTTGCCCACCCGCAGTCAAACGGCCAAGTGGAGCGAGCAAACGACCTCATTTTGTTCGGCATCAAGCCCCGACTGGTCGAGCCTCTAGAGCGTTCGGCCGGCTGCTGGCTCGATGAGCTGCCGACCGTCCTCTGGAGCCTGCGCACAACTTCGAACAAGTCAACCGGCTTCACGCCCTTCTTCCTCGTCTATGGTGCCGAAGCCGTCATCCCAACGGACATAGAATTTGACTCCCCCCCGAGTCACCATGTACACCGAGGAGGAGGCCAAAGAAGCACGAGAAGATGATGTCGATCTGCTAGAAGAGGGCCGGCTGTTGGCACTCAGCCGGTCTGCCATTGTGACGCCCGGCTAATTAAGCCATAGTGAACCTCTGCTAATGATGCCACGTCACCTCGATTATTGTTGCTAATAGCACGTTAGTTTGAAACCGATACAAATTTGAATTCAAAAAAAATGGCAACCAAGAAAGGTTTTCAAAAAATAAAACTAAAATGTTCACACTATTTTATAAACTCCCTTGATCATTGCCATGATGGTACCAACTTCATTTGACTCACAGATAAATCCCTAGGAAATTAATAAGTGGTCCAACAACAAATAAATTAGCCATTTCAAAATATGAATGTTTATGTATTTACAAACCACTTGAAATCATGTGTGCTAGCTCAAAACATTGCCTACTATTTATGTGACAAGTTTTGTATTCAACAAAACTTATTTGGATTAAATTAAAATACAAAACGGTGGAGAAAATACAAAACCGAAAATTAGAAGAAGGAACAGAGGCTAAGTGCACACTGTGCACTAGAGGCCCAGTGCTATAGTGCACGGCCCAGCCCACCACATGCCTTTCCTCTTCTCCTGTACAGAGGAGAAGGTAGAGGCCATGGCATGGCGGCTCCCCTCGGCCTATAAGAGCGTCCCCTGAAAACCCTAGCCAGCTCTCGATCGATCCCCTCACTTTCCCAATCGAATCGCCTCCTCCTCGGCTCGGAATCGAGCCCGGAACCTCGCGTGGTGACTATACACCTCGTCGCCGTTGCCGCGGACAACGTGCTCTCCGGCGCCTGTGGGTCCGTCCAGGAGGACCGCCACCCTCGACTTCGTCTTCCCTGAGCAACAACTGGAGCTGGGATGTCCCGTACATTCGCCATCGACATCGTCATCTCCGCGTACATCGTAAATGCGTTCGCCGTCGTTTGCCGCTACTCCGTCCGCCCCCGCCACCCAGACCTAGTCCTCGAGCTCACTGTGTGCTACTCTGTCCGCTCCCCCTGCTCGCCCCCTCTATCCGTCGCCCGTTTAGCCGCCCGCACTTCCAGCCGCCATGTATGGAGCTGCGCCCGCCACGCCTCAGCCGCGACCAGCTGCGTGTCGCCGTCCCCTGGCGCGTGCGGCGGCGTGTCGTGCGCCACAGGCGTGCTCTCCATGCTGCTCGGCCTTCGCCTGCTGCTTGCTTCTCCTTGCGGCAGTATTCTGTTGCCGCCGCTGCTGCTGCTTCCTGCCAGGTTGCTCTAACTCTAACTCTGTCTGCTGCTACTTTCTTCGCTTAGCTTCACATTGCTACTGTTTCATCGATGCTGCTCTGCTCCGACCACTACTACGGCTGGGCATGGCCATGGCCATGAGATAGGTGTGTCTGTTGTGTGTGCGCGCATGGCCGGCTGACTCTCTGGATGAGGCCGGCCCTGTTTAGTTTAGTTAGCTGATTAGTAGTACTAGTTAGGATAAATAATGGTTAGGTGTAGTTCCTATGACATGTGGACCCTGTAAATTAAAGTAACAAATTAAATTAAAAAATGCCCAAGTCTATGACACACGGGACCTGCTTATACTATTCCTATGTTGACCAGTCAAATGTTGACTGGGTCAACCTAACCCCCTGGACCCACATGTCAGCCCCTCTGGTACACTTCTGTGTACCCAGAGCTGGGTGCACCTAGTATTTCACATTTATTTTCGAATTAATAATAATTCAAAAAAACTTTAAAACTTTGAAAATTCATAGAAATTAGACCGTAGCTCGGATGAAAAAACTTTGTACATGAAAGTTGCTCAGAACGACGAGACGAATCCGGGTACGCAGCCCGTTCGTCCGCCACACATCCCTAGCATAGCGAACCCGCAACTTTCCCCCTCCGGTTCACTGTTCGAATACGCCAAACACCGGGATACTTTCCTGATGTTTCCCCTTCGCCGGTATCACCTACTACCGCGTTAGGGCACACCTAACACTTCTCATTGTCATGTCATGCGTCGTCATGCTTATGTTTGCATTGTATTTACTGTTTTTCCCCCTCTTCTCTCCGGTAGACTACGAGACCGACGCAAGCCATCGCCCAGCTTCGATTCACGGTGTTGATTTACTCGCCCTTCTTGCTAGAGCAACCAGGCAAGCCCCCCTTGATCACCAGATATCACCTATTCTTCTCTATACCGCTTGCATTAGAGTAGTGTAGCATGTTATCGTTCGGTTACTCCTATTTTGTTGCATAGCCTGTCATTGTTGCTACTGATCATTGATACCTTACCCATAATCCTAAATGCTTAGTATAGGATGCTAGTTTATCATCATTGGCCCTACATTCTTGTCGATGCGCCTTTGCTATATACTATTGGGCCGTGATCACTTGGGAGGTGATCACGGCTATATAGTATACATATATACATACTACAGATGGTGACTAAAGTCGGGTTAGCTCGTTGAGTACCCGCAAGTGATTCTGATATGGGGGCTGGAAGGACAGGTGGCTCCATCCCGGTAGAGGTGGGTCTGGGTTCCCGACGGTCCCCGACTGTTACTTTGAGGCGGAGCGACAGGGCAGGTTGAGACCACCTAGGCGAGAGGTGGGCTCGCCTCGGTCGGGCGTTTCTCGCGGTTACTTCATAATAACACGCTTAACGAGATCTTGGTATTTGATCCGAGTCCGTCCACCGGCCTATACGCACTAACCAACTACGCTGGAAAGATATGGGCACTTGACGCCGTGGTATCACCGAAGCCTTCGTGACGCCGGGCCGATCGAAGGGCGCTACCGGATTGGACCGTAAGCCTCGCTTCTTGTATTAAGGGGGCTAGGTCTACTTCGTCACAGTCACGCGAACGCGTGTAGGTGTGCAATGGGTGATGGGCCTGCACCCTGCCGCAAGATAGGATTTAGACCGGCGGTCAATTCTCTCTCTGTTGTGCCTAGGTGGGGCTGTGACGTGTTGATCTTCCGAGGCCGGGCATGACCCAGGAAAGTGTGTCCGGCCAAATGGGATCGAGCGTGTTGGGTTATGTGGTGCACCCCTGCAGGGAAGTTTATCTATTCGAATAGCCGTGTCCCTCGGTAAAAGGACGACCCGGAGTTGTACCTTGACCTTATGACAACTAGAACCGGATACTTAATAAAACACACCCAGACAAGTTCCACGGACAACCCGGTGATCGCTTTTCCACAGGGCGATGAGGGGAGGATCGCCGGGTAGGATTATGCTATGCGATGCTACTTGGAGGACTTCAATCTACTCTCTTCTACATGCTGCAAGACGGAGGCTGCCAGAAGCGTAGTCTTCGATAGGACTAGCTATCCCCCTCTTATTCTGGCATTCTGCAGTTCAGTCCATTGATATTGCCTCTTTACACATATACCCATGCATATGTAGTGTAGATCCTTGCTTGCGAGTACTTTGGATGAGTACTCATGGTTGCTTTTCTCCCTCTTTTCCCCCTTTCCCTTCTACCTGGTTGTCGCAACCAGATGCCGGAGCCCAGGAGCCAGACGCCACCGTCGACGACGACTCTTACTACACTAGAAGTGCCTACTACTACGCAAGGCAGTGTCACCGATTTACGACCAGGAGTAGTTTAGGAGGAACTCAGCAGGAGGCCCGCGCTTCTTCGATCTCAGTATCCCGCTTTGTGCTAGCCTTCTTAAGGCAAACTTGTTTAACTTATGTCTCGTACTCAGATATTGTTGCTTCACTGACTCGCTCTATGATCAAGCACTTGTATTCGAGCCCTCGAGGCCCCCGGCTTGTATTATGATGCTTGTATGACTTATTTTATTTGTAGAGTTGTGTTGTGATATCTTCCCGTGAGTCCTCGATCTTGATCGCATATCGCTATGCAGTATGATTAGTGTACGATTGAATCAGGGCGTCATAGCCATCTACCAGCAGTGTCTATGCCGATACTACAATCGCAAGGTCAAGCCAAGATCCTTCCAAGAGGGAGACCTTGTGCTCCAAATGACAATGAAAGCAGCCGCCGGCACAAGCTCTCGGCACCTTGGGAAGGCTGTTTCATCACAAGAAAGTGTCAAGCAACGGTTCCTACTACTCGATCGACGCCAGGCTTCCAGAGCACGCAAAAGAGACAACTCAGGCAAGGAGACGGAGAGGCCATGGAACGCAAACCTCCTCCAAAGATTTTACAGTTAAAGCAGTATGTACCATGCTACCCTTTGTATTATATTTAAGATTCTTGGGTCCCCCGAGTAGAGCTCGGGGACTACCCTCTTTTATCTATATGATAAATATTATGCCTATGAATGTGTTGTTTCACTATTCCGCCTGGCACCGGGTTTGACTAGTCGGCCCGGGGGGTCGCCGCCTTCTACTATGTGCCGCTTCCTGCAGTCGGACAAGTAGTGTGTTGGCACCAAAAAACTTCTCCTTGCCGAAGTCAGAGCTCGCAGAGCGATCAGACGGTGGACATGGGTTGCAAAAAGCGTGCCCATAATTTAAAAACGGTTAAGGAAAAATGCACACATAGCCGAGGCCGGTATCCTGCCTCTTCGATCAAGTTTGAAAGCAGCCAGCCGATCAAGTTGCTTGAAAGCAGCCGCCGATCAAGCTTTACCGACCTTTTGCCGACGCCCCAATCGTCTAAGTACTTGCCCTCCCGAAGATAGCTAAGACTTGGCTCAGCCATTAGTCCGCAGAGCGTTGTCTGGCCGCAAGAGGGCAGCAAAGGAGGGCGGCAAAGGAAAAAAAGAAAGGAGCAGAAAGCAAGGAAATTCAGAAGTTGGAAATCAAAGCACAATTTGTGACAAAGAATATTTACATAGCAAAAGGCCCATTGGCCAGCATTCAACAGAGTTTGAAATACACCCCGCGGGTGGAATTGTGCAAATTTAACAGAAGTTTGTCGAGACCAATAAGCAAGGAAAATAAAGGCGACGACCTAAGGAGCAACAGAGGGTTCCGGCTGGACGGCCATGTCGGTAGCACCGGTTGGTGCAGCAGACGGCTGGATGACAGAATCGGCAGCGCCGGTTGGTGGAGCAGATGGTCGATTTGGCAGAGTTTGGCAGTCGGCTGCAGTTGGTGGAAGCTGACGGACCGGTCGGTCTCCGCCTGGTCACCTCCAGCAGCAGTCGGCGCGCTTGTGCACGGATCGTTTCTCGAGGCACGGTCAGGCTGAGGTTGGCTGTCCGCTCCGACCTCTGGCGCGTCTTCTTCGGTTTCCTCGTCCTCCTCGTCCTCTCCCTCGTCGCTAGAATTGATCACCTCGGCCGAGTCCTCGCTGTCCTCCGGATTCAGCCCGAACCACTCCAGTGGTGCCTCGGCACCGTCACCAACTAGCTCCGGGATGAAGACACTGGTGTTGTTGTAGTCGGCGATCGCCGTCGCCCGCTTGACAAGGTCGTCCTCCACCGCCACCAGCTCCTCCTGCGCCCAACAACGTGGTCACCGGGCTAGATCTAGCCCAGGTACCACGCTTGACGAATTCCGTAGTTCGGCACGCCCAGCCTGGGCCGAGGAGCCCTCCAGCCTCCAGCGATCGATCGCCACCTCCAGCTACCGACAATCGGATCGAGTGCGCGGAGCCGGCATGCCCGGCCAGAGAGCGGAGATTGCCTGGGCTCCGACGCGTTTAATACGGCGCGGCATCCAGTGAGCCGGCCGAAGGCGGGCCTGGATGCTGAGAAGCTGCTCGCTGAGGGTCCGGGGTGCGTCGGTGGCAATCTGCACGCCTTCTGCCCTCCGCTCCTCGCGATAAGCCTCAATGGCCTGGTTCGCGGCAACGGAGTGGCCTGGGAAGAAGTCTGCTTGGGTAAAAAGCAAGGAAGACAGAGGTTAGAAGCAAACTGTCGACCTGAGCAGAGGCCGGCAGCTCAAAGAAAAAAAAAGAAGAAGCTTACCGTCGTCCATGTCCTCTATGTTACCAAAGCCGGTAGCCACCGCGCCCTTGTCGGGCCCAGTCAGAGCGCTCGGTCTCAAACTCAACAAGGAGGTCGGTCTCTTTCTCCTCCGCCTCCTTTTGAGTTGCCCTCGAGACGCCCGCCGCTTCGCTGGGCTATGTGACTATTCGGTCATGCTCCTCGCCAGCTTGCTCCACTGCGCTTCCTTGGCCTTGCCAAGAAGCGGTAAGTTGGCTTAACGGCCAGCTACTGCTGCAAGGCGGCGTTGGCCTCTGGAAAGAGAGAAGAAGAAAACGGCGTCAACATTCGACAAGGAAGGGATGCAGGTTGGAGATCCCGGCCGATCGGCTCAGCAGCCGGTCAATCTCGGGATTATAGTTCATGGTGAGCTTCACGCGCCGCAGAAGAAAAAAGTTATTAATGATCAACAAAAGAAGTACAATTGCTGGGAGATCCGGCTTGCCAAGAGTCGGCCCGAATCTCGGGACTACAGCCAGCTGGAGGCGCCAGCGCCTCAAGAGAAAGAAAGCCAAGACTTACTCCGGCTCTCTGACAAGTTGGCGGTCTACCTCTCCAGCTCCTGGACACCAGAGTTGAAGGTGGCCACGCGAAGGTTATGATAATCCTGCAATAAAATATCGACGGGTTAGCACTCCTCGGAGCTTGTAGATTAAGTTCCGTGCCGTCACCGCTTTCAGCAACCGGCCCGAAACTTGGGGACTACACCCAGTGGGTGCGCCAGCGCCCCCACCGAGAAATAAAAGGATCAAAATAAAGAAGTGAGAAACAAACCCGGATGACCGCTCGCGAGTCCAGGAACGCCTCGTTGCACCGCTTGAGGGCATCGGCTTCAGCCCGGAGCTTGGTCTGGACGTCAAGGGACGCCTGGTTCAAGGCTTCCGTCCCGCCTCCATGCACCCAGCCAAAGGGCGCGGCGCTGGTCGTCTCGGTGTCCGGGACTGACGAGCTCGTGGCGCCGGCCTCCAGCGGTCGTGGTGCTGAGACCGCCTTCATGAGACGGTGGCACACGGGTGTGCGGGCCTCAGGAGTTGGGCCCATCACCACCTCGTTCTCAGCTGGTGGCGCTGGCGGGGCGGCCGGCTGCCTGTCTTGCGCTCCGCCAGTTGATGGTGGCGGAGGCACGACTACGTCCAGCATGGCGACATCGCCACCCTCCCTCTCCATGGTCGGTTGCTCGTCGCCGACTCCCCCAGTTGACGCCACGAACTCTGGCAGAGGCGGCGCGGAGTTCAGGGGAGCGACGAGCAGCGGCTCTTGGCGGCGCTGCCTTCGCGAGCCGCCTTCACTGCAGCTGGCCTTAGCCGCTGCCCGGCTTCTTCGCCGTAGCGCGGCCTCCGCCTTGTCACCCTCCGCCTTCTCCAGACGGGCGGCTTCCTACTCCTCACGCACCTCCTGCGCATTTCACTCCTACGCCTCCCAGAGGTCGGCGGCAGGATCGATTCGCCGGGTGGTGGTGGAGGTCTCCGCCGACCTGATGACAGAGGCGGCGGTCGACTTGTTGAGGGAGAGCAGGGCCCTGAGACAAGAAAGTAAAGCAAAGAAATTTCAGGCCGGATCAGCAAGGAAAAGCACAAGGGAAAGCACAAGAGAGGTACTTACGCCGACACCATGGGTGGCGCCTTCAGGAGCTTCTGGAACTTGGCCACCTTCGCCGCGGCCTCCTTTCGCCTGGTTGCGGCGGCCGGGTTCTTGGGTTTTCTTGATCGCCAAACAGTATGGCGCGCTTGTTTTCGCTATGCCGCCTTTGAGCAGATGGTTCGGGAGGGGCCCGTCAGATACGGCGCGCCACAGCCTGCGCGCTCGTCTTCCTCCTCCTCGTCATCAGGCCAAGTCTCCATGCCGCCCCCCTCTCCGTCGCCGCCTGCTCCGTCGCCGCTGCTTACGGCGTCGTCCTCCAAGGCGGCCGTCCCCAAGTCGGGGTCGTCCACGTTGCTCACCTCCCGGTCCGGCTGGTAGTTTCCATCCGGTCCCACGATAGCGGTCGTCGCCAGAGACATGTAGATCTACACCCCCAAAGAATGAACACTCAATACCAAGAGAAAGGCCAAGGCAAGAACTAAGAAGGAAAAGCTAAGAAACTTACACAAGGCAGCGGGTTGTCGCAGGAGTATGGCCGCTTGCTGAACCGCTAGGACTTCTCCGAGACCTTGAGGTCGGTGATCTCGCTTCACCATTCGGGCCACTCTCGCGGTCGGGTATGTCCTTCGTGCACATCCGGCTCGAAGTCGGGTGCCCGCTCATCCGACAGTGTCGATGAGGACGGCCTTGAGCGGAGAACTGGCTTCGTCGAAGGCGATCAGCAAGTCGGACGCCACGAGACCCTCCGCCCACAAGACTCGTGAGCCGGTTGATGGCGGCGGCCGTGTCGGCCGATACGGGCTTCGGCTTGTAGCTCCAGTTGGCCCGAGGCTCAACAGCGGAGCCGGCCTCGTAAGGCGGCAGGTTGATGAAGTCGACCGTCGGGTCGACGTTCTCCACATAAAAGTACGATTGCTGCCACAGTTTCACCGACTGTGACAGCTTGATGACGGGTGTCGGTGTCAAAACCGGCGGATCTCGGGTAGGGGGTCCCGAACTGTGCGTCTAGGCGGATGGTAACAGGAGACGAGGGACACGATGTTTTACCCAGGTTCGGGCCCTCTTGATGGAGGTAAAACCCACGCCCCGCTTGATTGATATTGATATTGTGGATGTTTACAAGAGTAGATCTACCACGAGATCAAGGAGGCTAAACCCTAGAAGCTAGCCTATGGTATGATTATTGTAAGGGTTGTTGTGATGATAGTCCCACGGACTAGAGCCATCCGGTTTATATAGACACCGGAGAGGGCTAGGTTTACATAGAGTCGGTTACAATGGTAGGAGATCTACATATCCGTCAGACGCAAAGCTTGCCTTCCACACCAAGGAAAGTCCCATCCGGACACGGGTGAAGTCTTCAATCTTGTATCTTCATAGTCTTGGAGTCCGGCCAATGACGATGATAGTCCGCCGATGATAGTCCGGGTGATGATGGTAGTCCGCCATCCGGACACCCCTAATCCGGACTCCCTCAAGAGCCCCGAACCAGGCTTCAATGACGACAAGTCCTCGCATGCGGTGTAGTCTTCGGCGTTGCAAAGGCGGGTTCTCCTTCAAGTTCTACGACCGCCGTAACAGTGTCCAGCTTCCTCATCAATGTTGTGCGTCTTCGGCTTCCACGCCCAATAATGGCTTTCTTCCACGCTGCTATGTAATGTGAAAAGCCGTGGTGTCTTTTATGTTTTTACCACCTAGTTGTGCGTAACAATCTGCCTATAAGGGAGGCAAGAATCCAGATCCAAATCACCATCTTCCTCTCGCAAATACTCATCGGAGCGCTTTCACCAAGAATCCATTCCATCATGGACCGTCAACGCTGCTCTTCTTTCTCGCGCCCCGCCCGCTGCCGTGAGATTGGAGGAGATGCTCTGTTCCGCACAACGAGCCGGGTGAAGCTCAAGTAGGGGGATATCTCCTCCGCCTTCATGGTTCCGGTTCGAGCCGGCTGGCCACCTACAAAGGTGGGAAGCAAGCGGAGGTTACCCCAAATCCCAACAAAGGGGAGGCGGGTATGCTTCGGCCCCTATCTCGATAAGGGGCTCGATTTCAGTACATCCATTCCTCCGCTGGCTCCTCGGAGTTCTACGGACTCCAGCTCCATCACCTCACGCCTACCAATCCTGCATATTGCAGGTTACGAGCTCTTCATGCAAGCTATTCCTGGCATCGAGCCCCACCTCGCTACCGTGGAAGAGGTTGTTCTGCCTTGTACCCCGCTCTCACGAGGGGTCCATATATCAAGTGGGCGGCGCCAAATATGGCGCATTGCCGGACCGGATATCCATCCGGAACCCCTAAGAAGGCGCTCAAGACCGGCCTTCGAATGGTTTTATATAGAAGACGCCCGCCGCCGACTTTCGGATCGGCCTCCCGGAGTTCAGCAATGCTCCTCCTCAAGAAACGCCTTTAGTTGGCGCCCATGAGCCCTGCCTGAGGAAGATAAGAGCGCCCATTACTTGATGGGCGAATAAGGTTATCGGCCCATGCCCGGATTGACCATGATTGGAGTCATGGCAACATGCATTACGCGGGAGTGCAGCCACTATAATGTCTGAGGCCACCCCATGTGGGATTTCAACGGGAAGACGATGCCACCTGGCCATGGCCAAGAAGGGAGCGATTCGGCCAAGATCTGGTGACGATCTTGTCCGCCTGTATAAGGGGAGAAGGAGGATTTCTTCCGGACGAACCCGTTAAATGGGTTTTCCATGAATAATTCCCTGCCTTGGGTAAGAGAACACTCAGTGATGTCCGACCTGCGTGCCTTTCAAACTTTGAGTTTCTTATATTGTGTTCTTCTTTTGACGCAGAACTGCTACGGACCGTGGAGGGCATGCTAAGTCCGGCTCCGTGAGCCCGAGGATCCAGAGAGATCCCGGGATCCAGCCTCCAAGAGGATCCGGACATAAAGGTGGAGCTAATCGACCGGGTGTTCCACCAGCTCAAGATGGACAATGCTTTAGTCGCCATCACGGCCGACTATCCTGACTATATCCGGCTTCCTGTGTGATTGCGGCCAAGCTCGACACCGCTATTCCTTCCTTGCTTATTTCTCGACCACCGTATATGATGGCATCAGTGCAGTGAGGCGCTCTAGGGCGAGAAGCCAAGCTCGCGGTGGCTGACCAACAAGGGCCAGTTCGGACCAAGAGGGCGGAAGAGGAGCACGGCGCTGGATGAAACGTCGCCGCAAAGGTGTAGCTCACAATTCAAGATTTAGAGCAACGCTCCTAGGAAGCGCTTGAGTGCTCATGACTTTATAGGAAAAAAAGCGTCACCGCTGACTGCGGGCGTGGAAGTTGTCAATCCAACCTCTACTACCCGGGCTCCCGCACCGGTCGAGAGGGGAGGCGAGCGCAAGGCGCGAGCCGGACGTTCCTGGACGGAGGATGCCGACAGACCGTCTGCCGCCACCAAGTCTGAGGTGGAGAGTGCCTGAATCACAAAGCCGCCGACAGTATTTCGTGATCGCGTGCTTCTCCCCCGAGGCATTGAATGCCTTTAACACGGGGCGCAAGACCTTCGTGCTGCTCAAGATGGTTTTATCAGAGCCACGGAGCAAAGAGTGTAAAAGACATACGGGTAAGAGAAGTTAATAGTTATATATGCCATTAGCTCCCCGAGACTTAAAGTAGTTATATTAAACTGATTTAAGGATCATATGAAACGAGGGATCTTAACGAGAAGAATACCCAACTGTCTCAGAGCTGCAAGAGTGCAAGGCCCAACCGAGGCCGCATTTTCCGCACAGGAGGAAACGCAAGGACCTCTCCGGTAACGCATTATTTTAGAAAGATAAGTAGCGTTTGGCCTTTGCGCAATTCTAAAAACGAAATTGCAGGTGCTGCCGGACAAGATCCGGACAGTAAGAACTTCTGCGCCAACTAAAGGCCGGCGAGAGGGTTCTCGCATAAGGTGCAAAGATGAAAGGAACAAGCTCCAGGATGCCCATGCCCAGCTTGGAGAAGAGCTGAAAGGCGCTCGGGCCGAGCTGCCGGGCTCCGTTAAGGAGAATCAGCGGCTTTGCCGCGGCATATATAGTAAGTGCTTGAGCGAACTCCTTTGAAAAGAAGAGTTCGGCGAGGAAGTCAATTTGATGTAATATGTCCAGAGGTATGCTCACAGTGTCGCCTGCGGAGGAGATGCCTGTAATAACGGGTGATCAACTTCCGGAATTGTTGCAACTAATCGAACGAAGTTCGGCAAAAGGCTATGAGCAGCATCATCCGAGCGTTATGGCCAGCCTTCTCCATACCCGAGGGTCTTGGGGAGCTTATGGAGAAGCAGCAGGAGGCGGCAGCGCTTCCATTTATGGAAGATTTCGGTCTGCCGCCAAGGTGCTGTGGAGGCCCGGGCCATGGTAAAGACGCTGGGTACAAGAAGGCGGATCCCAACCACATGGGTCAAGTCGGACTGTGGGGCCCGATGGGAAGGAGATCCCTGTGAGTTTAGTATACGCCAAGTGGAGTTGGTCATGAAATTTTCCCAACAGGACTGTAGAATTAGACAACCTGTTAGACGGGATTGAGGAAGAATACAATCACCGATTTGACAATGTATTATAAAATGACATACAAAATGCCTTCTAGCCGGATTGTAGATCGCTTTGTCTTTGCCGACCTTTTCGCTTCAATTCGGGACCCTAGAGTCCTGAGTGTGTCCGAATACCTTCTCGGTTATGAAACAACCGGGTATGCATGGAGACCAGGCGTAGGGGTCATCGCGTTTTATCGCATAAGTGCCCAACTAGTTATGTTATATTACATGGGTAGTAAGAAACATCTTCCGTGGAGAATAGTTCCGTTAAGAGTTCCTTTCCTTCGGGGTGGCATGCCCTAAAGTGCATGTCCGACCGCGAAAAAGCAGTAAAAACATCCGGGGCAGATAAATAAGTGGATAAAAAATCATCTTTTAAGTCACCAATCGAATATTCCCTTAAGAACGCTGGCTTTCGGCTTCACCCAGCCCGAGGTACACATCCGGCTGACCCGCAAAGAATAATCGCAGAGGTGCTCCCTTTACCTCCTAGCCGAACAATCGGGAACGTAGGTGTAAGCACAGGAGCCGTGCAACCCAGCCTTGGCCAAAACTTAAGTCATATCGATGCATATAATGGTGAATAAAAGGTACATGTGGAGGCTTGACACATGTGCTGGGCATGAAGCCCCTATAATTAAGCTTTCCTAAAAGGAGCCCCCAGGTATAATGAGTGCGGATAGCACATCAATTGCGCGAACGCTATGCAAGTAGGCCTTTGAGGCGTGGATGAATAGGGTTGAGAAGAAAAAGATAAATGTAAGGCAGCTGAAGTACAAAAAAAAAATTTGGACGGGGAAAGGGACGAACTCTTAGTCCGGCGCTAGGCATAGAATCGTCGGAGGCGGGCTGCGTTCCATGGGTTCGGCTCGAGTCGGTTATCCGATGCATTTCGTAGACGGTACGCTCCACCGGTGAGGACTTGATCGATGATGAAGGGGCCTTCCCATTTGGGCTTGAGCTTGTCCTTTTTCTTGTCCGGCAGGCGAGAACCAGTTCGCCAATGTTGTAAGTCTTGGCCCGTACTTCTGCTTTTGATATCTTCGAGCTCGCTGCTGATAAAATGCGGAACGAGCCTTGGCGACGCCGGCGCTTCTTCCTCCAATGCGTCCAAGCTGTCCCGCCGATCCAACTCGGCTTCTCTTTCTTCGCATACGCGCACTCGAGGTGGGTCATGAATGATGTCGCAGGCAAAACTGCTTCGCCGCCATATACCATAAATAATGGTGTGAATCCGTAGTCACGGTTAGGCGTTGTCCGCAGCCCCAGTACGGAGTCGAGCTCCTCTACCCAAAGGCGTGTCGATTTTGTAAGGGACCGCACTAGTCTGGGTTTGATGCCGCTCATTATTAGACCATTTGCTCGTTCCACTTGACCGTTGGTTTGAGGATGATAGACTGAAGCGTAATTGAGCTTGATGCCCGTATTTTTGCACCATGTTTTAACCTCGTCGGCGGTGAAGTTCGTGGCCGCTATCGGTGATGATGTCTGCGGGGACACCATAACGGTGTACTACCCGGATATAAAGTCTATCACCTGGGTCCGGACTCGCTGCTTTTAACTGGCTTGGCCTCTATCCATTTGGTGAATTTATCCACCATGACCAATAGGTACCTTTTGCTTGTGGGTTCCCTTTAAGTGGTCCAACCATGTCAAGCCCCCTGCATCATGAACGGCCGTGTAATGGGTATAGTTTTGAGGGCGGTGGGTGGCATATGGCTCTGATTAGCAAAGAGCTGACAACCAACGATCTTTGGACTAAGTCCCGACATCTGCTCGGGCCGTCGACGATAAAATCCTGCACGGAATGCCTTTACTACAAGGGCCCGAGCTGCGGCGTGGTGTCCGCCTAGTCCGCATGAATTTCAGCCAGGAGGTTTCGCCCTTCCTCTTCGGAGATACACCTTTGAAGGACTCGGTTGTGCTTTTTCTTATAAAGTTCTCCTCATAGACCTTGTAGGCTTTAGATCGCCGGACAATGCAACCGTGGGCCTCATTTTGGTCTTCGGAAGCTCCTGCCTAAGCAAGTAGGCGAGGAATGGATTCTGTCCACGGGCAATTACTGCCATTATGTCGCGGGCGGAAGGTGTTATGTCATCGGCGAATCGCGGTTGGTGCGGTTTGTTCCGGTTTGTCGTTCGGACTCCTCTTCCCATAGTACGGATGGCTTGAAGAGCCGTTCCAGAAGATGTTAGGAGGGACAGAGTCGCGTTTAAGCGCCAATGCGTGCAAGCAAGACGTCGGCTGCTTGGTTATTATCCCTGCCACGTGATGGAATTCAAGTCCTTCGAACCGGCCGACATTTTTAGGACAGCGTTGCGATATGCTGCCATTTTCGGATCTTTAGCGCCAAAGTCTCTGTTTATTTGGGATATTATGAGGTTTGAATCCTCGCGCACCTCTAGGCGTTGAATGCCCATGGAGATTGCCATGCGGAGACCATGTAAAAGGGCCTCAGTATTCGCTGCGTTGTTGGAGTCCGTGTACATTATCCGGCACGTATTGGACCGTGTCACCGGTCGGAGACGTCAATACGACACCAGCCCCCAATCCGGCTAGCATTTTAGAGCCGTCGAAGTGCATAATCCAATTGGAGTATAATCCTTATTCTTTAGGGAGTTCGGCTTCGGTCCATTCAGCGACAAAGTCAGCCAAAACTTGCTTTATAGCTCGCCGAGGTTTGTAAGATATGTCAAATGGTAAGAGCTCAATGGCCCATTTTGCAATCCTGCCCGTCGCATCGTGGTTGTTTATAATGTCGTTAAGTGGTACTTCAGAGGCCACTGTTATCAAACACTCTTGAAAGTAGTGTCGGAGCTTCCGGATGCCATGAACACCGCTGCAGATGCTATCTTCCGATAGTGCGGGTAACGGACTTGCGGTGGGGTTAACACAGTGGATACGTAGTATACTGGTTTTTGAAGAGGGAATTTATGCCCTTCTGTTTCTCGTTCGACGACGAGTACCGCGCTTACAACTTGATGCGTAGCTGCGATATATAACAACATTGGTTCGCCCAGGTTGGGCGCAGCCAGGACCGGATTTGTTGCCAATATGGCCTTTATTTCTTCGAGTCCGGCGGTGGCAGCATCCATCCACTCGAAGTGTTCGGTGCGCCTAAGGAGGCGATAGAGGCACTACTTTCAAGAGTTTCCTCGTATATGAGTTTTAATAAGCTGACGCCATCTATGAGGACTTTTGTAAGTCGAAAGCCGTTCACTATTGGACTAAGTACCGGTCATGGGCCGAGCTCAGCTGTCCGGAATGTAGGTTCGTCGGGGCGTTGAAGGTGATGGTATTTGTCGCTCCATGGATTGGTTGTTGCTACTTGGTAGACTTCAAGTAGGCTGCGGATATTTCTGCTTCCGCATATTATTTGATGCGGAAGTCTCAAGACTGCTGATACCGCATCGATGTTGTTGGGGTGGTTTTCAGGGCTAGAAGCTCCTCTCCACTTTTGGCCACCTGCCGTAATATCCAACATGCTCGAAGGCTATGTGTTGGGGCGGCGCTCCGTCTTGTGGATTTTATGTGGTCCGGCCGAGCCATCCCTCTAGTACGGTTCCGCGTCTTTATGGGGTTTTTGCTTTTGGTTTTTGTATCCGGTGCTCGAGCGTAATGCACCCTTTTGTTGCGGACTAGGGTTGTATTCGGGGCCGGATTGTCCCAAAACTTATTTTCGGTTGTCCGGAAACTCTCCATCGCGACAAGATTTTCAGATTATGGACGCCAGTCGGGCGGTTGCGTAATTTCGCATGACCGACGGCGTTCAAGATTCCTCGTCTGCAATTATAGCAAAAAATAGAGAATGCGTTTTCCTCTCGGCAGAACATTATCCTGACCATAACAAGGAGGAATCGACCTAAAGAGGTGATGTACCCGTCTCAGCCGGGCTCTTGCCGGATTAGAGATAGATCGCATATGTCCGGGCGGGCGGGTGGAATTAAGTCCGAACCCTACCCATCTCAAGGCTCAAGGCCGAGAAGTTTCAATTTGAAGCTTGAATTGCTGGACATTGTCCAACGAAGTCCGGCACGATGCCCGACTTTAAGTTCGATGCTTGATCTAAGTCTGTCCCTCCGCGGGAATCCGGCATGGGGGGTTCGGAAGCCCGGACATGACTGGTTTTCAATATAGGAGAAGCGTCGCCGCATTGTTCCTCTACCACTGCAACATGGTGGGTGACCTGGGGAGAGTTAATCTCTCTCAGATCGGTTTTAAGCCCAATCTGTTTCTAGTCTGTAGCGACTCCTGTGGCGGCGATGCGATCCAAGAGCTCGTTCTGGACGAGAGCTCTATTGATCCAGCCGCTTCGGCGAATTCCGAAATGACGTGAAAATTGCTTTTGACGACTTGAGAGGTCATTGTCGAAGCGGTGGCGGACAAAGCGGTCATAAGAAAACCACCTAGTCAATAGTTTGGCCGGCGGCCGTGGCTCCTTTACGTAAAATACCGGCCCTTGAAGACGGGAGGAGGCATCCTTCCTATCGGGTGACGGCACAGAGGAACTCTCAATGAAAGCACCAATGTCGGTGTCAAAACCGCGGATCTCGGGTAGGGGGGTCCCGAGCGTGCGTCTAGGCGGATGGTAGCAGGAGACGAGGGACACGATGTTTTACCTGTGTTCGGGCCCTCTTGATGGAGGTAAAACCTCACGTCCCGCTTGATTGATATTGATATTGTGGATGTTTACAAGAGTAGATCTACCACGAGATCAAGGAGGCTAAACCCTAGAAGCTAGCCTATGGTATGATTGTAAGGGTTGTTGTGATGATAGTCCTACGGACGAGAGCCATCCGGTTTATATAGACACCGGAGAGGGCTAGGGTTACATAGAGTCGGTTACAATGGTAGGAGATCTACATATCCGGATCGCCAAGCTTGCCGTCCACGCCAAGGAAAGTCCCATCCGGACACGGGGTGAAGTCTTCAATCTTGTATCTTCATAGTCTTGGAGTCCGGCCGATGATAGTCCGGCTGATGATGGTAGTCCGGCCATCCGGACACCCCCTAATCCGGGACTCCCTCAACGGGTAAGGCGTTCTTCGTCGACGGCCGGCGCACGGCGATGAAAGCACCGCTCTGGGCCGCCTTCTCCTTGGCGGAGGTGCCCAGTTTGGTGTAGAAGAAAGCTCCCCACAACTCGATGGTGGGGAGTATGCCAAGGTAGCCCTTGCATGGCGTGAGGATGACGGACAGCAGCGCCACGGTGTTGGGCGCCGATCGCGGCGGCTGGAGGTGGTAAAACTCCATGAAGGAGCGGAAGAACCCGCTCACCGGCAGGCCGAAGCCGCGCAGGAAATGCGAGTGGAAGACGACCCGCTCATTCCCCTGCGGCGCTGGCGAGATCTCCTCCCGCGGTGGCACCCGCACCTTGACGAAGGCTGCGTTGGGCATCCGGCACATGGCCCAGAGGAAGGTGAGGTGATCCTCGATCACCACCGAGCCGTCCCAGTCCCCTCCCTTCTCGCGCGCCATGGCGTCCGAGCGGGGCTGCTGATACGTCCATTTTGCATCATGCTTTTATGTCAATATTTATTGCATTATGGGCTTTTATTACACATTATATCTCAATACTTATGGCTATTCTCCCTTATTTTACAAGGTTTACCATGAAGAGGGGGAATGCCGGCAGCTGGAATTCTGGCTGGAAAAGGAGCAAACATTGGAAACTTATTCTGCACAACTCCAAAAGACCTGAGACTCCACGAAACAACTTTCCAGATTTAATAAGAATTTTTGGGCAAAAGAAATAGGCCAGGGGGCCCACACCCTGTCCAGGAGACAGGGGGGCGCCCCCCCTGTAGGGCGCGCCCCCTATCCCCTGGGCTCCCTGGTGGGCCTCCGACGTCCATCTTCTGCTATATGAAGGGCTTTCACCTGGAAAAAAATCGTGGGCAAGCTTACGGGATGAAACTCCGCCGCCACGAGGCAGAACCTTGGCGGAATCAATCTAGGGCTCCGGCGGAGCTGTTCTGCCGGGGGACACTTTCTCCGGAGGGGAAATCATCACCAACGTCATCACCAACGATCGTCTCATCGGAGGGGGTCAATCTCCATCAACATCTTCACCAGCACCATCTCATCTCAAAACCCTAGTTCATCTCTTGTATCCAATCTTGTATCAAAACCACAAATTGGTACCTGTGGGTTGCTAGTAGTGTTGATTACTCCTTGTAGTTGATGCTATTTGGTTTACTTGGTGGAAGATCATATGTTCAGATCCTTTATGCATATTATTACACCTTGATTATGAACACGAATATGCTTTGTGAGTAGTTACGTTTGTTCCTGAGGACATGGGTGAAGTCTTGTTTTTAGTAGTCATGTGAATTTGGTATTTGTTCGATATTTTGATGAGATGTATGTTGTCTCTCCTCTAGTGGTGTTATGTGAGCGTCGACTACATGACACGTCACCATTATTTGGGCCTAGAGGAAGGCATAGGGAAGTAATATGTAGATGATGGGTTGCTAGAGTGATGAAGCTTAAACCCTAGTTTATGCGTTGCTTCGTTAGGGGTTGATATGGACCCATATGTTTAATGCTATGGTTAGGTTTACCTTGATACTCCTTTTTGTAGTTGCGGATGCTTGCAATAGGGGTTAATCATAAGTGGGATGCTTGTCCATGTTAGGGAAGTACCCAAGTACCGGTTCACCCACATATCAAATTATCAAAGTACCGAACGCGAATCTTATGAACGTGATGAAAACTAGCTTGACGATAATTCCCAATGTGTCCTCGGGAGCTCCTTCTTCATTATTAGAATTTGTCCAGGCTTATCCTTTGCTACATAAAGGATTGGGCCACCTTGCTGCACTTTATTTACTTTATTTAGTTTTGCTCATTACTATTTATCTTATCACAAAACTATCTATCACCTACTATTTCAGTGCTTGCAGAGAAAACCTTACTGAAAACCGTTTATCATTTCCTTCTGCTCCTCGTTGGGTTCGACACTCTTACTTATCGAAAGTACTACGATATACCCCCTATACTTGTGGGTCATCAAGACTCTTTTCTGGCACCGTTGCCGGGGAGCGTAGCGCTCTTGGTGAGTGGAACTTGGTAAGGAAACATTTATATAGTGTGCTGAATTTTTTTGTTACTTGTCACTATGGAAACTAATCCTTTGAGGGGCTTGTTTGTGGTATCTTCACCCCAACCAGAAGAGCAAAGAGATGCTCCTCAACCTACTAAACCTTATGAAAATATTCACTTTGAGATTCCTTCGGGTATGATAGAGAAACTGCTAGCTAATCCTTTTGCAGGAGACGGAACATTGTATCCTGACTTACACCTCATCTTTGTGGATGAAGTTTGTGGATTATTTAAGCTTGCGTATTCTCGATGATGTTGTCAAAAGGAATGTCTTCCCTTTATCTTTGAAGGGATATGCAATAACATGGTATAGGCTATGTGATGATACGAGATATTGGAATTATGAGCGATTGAAGTTGGAATTTCACCAGAAGTTCTATCCTATGCATCTTGTCCATCGTGATCGTAATTACATATATAATTTCTGGCCTCGCGAAGGAGAAAGTATAGCTCAAGCTTGGGGGAGGCTTAAGTCAATGTTGTATTCATGCCCCAATCATGAGCTCTCTCGGGAAATGATTATTCAGAATTTTTATGCTCGGCTTTCTCTTGATAATCGCAACCTGCTCGATACTTCTGTGGTTCCTATATGCTTGAAGACTATTGATTTCAAATGGGATTTATTGGAAAGAATTAAGCATAACTCTGAAGATTGGGGTTCCGACGATGGTAAGGAGTCGGTATGACACCTAAGTTCGATTGTGTTAAATCTTTTATGGATACCGATGCTTTCCGTGGATTTAGCTCTAAGTATGTACTTGACTCTGAGATAGTAGCCACTTTTTGTGAAACTTTTGCTACTCACGTTGATCTCCCTAAAGAGAAGTGGTTTAAATATAATCCTCCTGTTGAAGTTAAAGTAGTTTCACCTATTACAGTCGAAGAGAAGACTATTACATATAGTGATCCCATTATTCCTATTGCTTATGTCGAAAAACCTCCTTTTCCTGTTAGGATAAAAGATCATGTCAGAGCTTCATTTGTTGTCCGTAAGAGTAATACTAGGACCTATACACCTCCTGAGCAAATTAATGTTGAACCCGGTATCGCTATGATTAAAGATCTTTTGGATGAGGACTTAGATGGGCATGTTATTTCTTTTGTGGTGAAACTGCTAATATTGCTAGACCCGATACTAAGACACGAGATCTGTTGTAGGCACGCCTGTTATTTCTGTTAAAATAGGAGATCATTGCTATCACGGTTTATGTGATATGGGTGCTAGTGCTAATGCGATACCTTATGATCTTTATAAAGAAATTATGCACGATATTGCACCTGTTGAATTAGAAGACATTGATGTTACTATTAAGCTTGCTAATAGGGACACCATTAAACCTATTGGGATTGTTAGAGATGTTGAAGTCTTGTGTGGGAAGATTAAATACCCCGCTGATTTTCTTGTTCTTGGTTCCCCACAAGATGATTTTTGTCCCATTATTTTTGGTAGACCCTTCTTGAATACTGCTAGTGCTAAGATTAATTGTGAAAAGAATATTGTCACTGTTGGCATAGATCGTATGTCTCATGAGTTTAATTTTGCTAAGTTTAGTAGACAACCTCGTGAAAGGGAACCACCTAGTAAGGATGAAATTATTGGTCTTGCTTCCATTGCTGTTCCACCAACCGATCCGTTAGAACAATATTTGCTAGACCATGAAAACGATATGTTTATGAAGGAAAGGGAAGAAATAGATGAAGTGTTCCTTAAACAAGAACCTATGTTGAAACATAACCTTCCGTTGAAATTCTTGGGGATCCCTCCACCCAAGGGTGATCCCGTGTTTGAACTCAAACCCTTACCTCGATAATCTTAAGTATGCTTATCTTGATGAAAAAGAAATATATCCTGTTATTATTAGTGCTAACCTTTCAGAGAAAGAAGAAGAAAGATTATTGAAAACTCTGAAGAAGCACCGAGCTGCTATTGGATACACTCTGGATGATCTTAAGGGCATTAGTCCCACATTATGCCAACACAAAATTTCAGTGGAGAGAGATGCCAAACCAGTTAGAGATCTTCAAAGACGATTAAATCCCAAAATGAAGGAAGTGGTAAGAAAGGAGATACTAAAGCTCCTTGAGGCAGGTATTATTTATCCCATTGCTGATAGTGAATGGGTAAGCCACATCCATTGTGTCCCTAAAAAGGGAGGTATTACCGTTGTTCCTAATGATAAAGATGAATTGATCCCGCAAAGAATTATTACATGCTATAGGATGGTAATTGATTTTCGTAAGTTAAATAAAGCTACTAAGAAAGATCATTACCCTTTACCTTTTATTGATCAAATTCTAGAAAGGCTATCCAAACACACACATTTTTGCTTTCTAGATGGTTATTCTGGCTTCTCTCAGATACCTGTATTAGTGGGGGATCAATCTAAAACTACTTTTACTTGCCCTTTTGGTACTTTTGCGTATAGACGTATGCCTTTTGGTTTATGTAATGCACCTGCTACCTTTCAAAGATGCATGATGGCTATATTTTCTGATTTTTGTGAAAAGATCTGTGAGGTATTCATGGATGACTTCTCCGTCTATGGATCCTCTTTTGATGATTGTTTGAGCAACCTTGATCGAGTTTTGCGTAGATGCGAAGACACTAGTCTCGGCCCCTGAATTGGGAAAAGTGTCACTTTATGGTTAATGAAGGCATTGTCTTGGGGCACAAGATCTCGAGAGAGGTATTGAAGTTGATAAAGCCAAAGTTGATGCTATTGAAAAGATGCCATGTCCCAAGGACATAAAAGGTATAAGAAGTTTCCTTGGTCACGCCGGTGTTTATAGGAGGTTCATTAAGGACTTTTCTAAAATCTCTAGGCCTCTGACTAATTTATTGCAAAAAGATATTCCTTTTGTCTTTGATGATGATTGTGTAGAAGCATTTGAAACACTTAAGAAGGCTTTGAGTACTGCACCTATTGTCCAGCCATCTGATTGGAATTTACCTTTTGAAATTATGTGCGATGCTAGTGATTATGTTGTAGGTGCTGTTTTAGGGCAAAGAGTTGATAAGAAATTGAATGTTATCCATTATGCTAGCAAGACTCTTGATACTTCCCAGAGAAATTATGCTACTACTGAAAAAGAATTCTTAGCAGTTGTGTTTGCATGTGATAAGTTTAGACCTTATATTGTTGATTCCAACGTTACTATTCACACCGATCATGCAGCTATTAAATATCTTATGGAAAAGAAAGATGCTAAGCCTAGACTCATTAGATGGGTTCTCTTGCTCCAAGAATTTGACTTGCATATTATTGATAGAAAGGAGCTGGGAACCTGCTATGCATAACTTGTCTAGGTTAGAGAATGTTCTTGGTGACCCAACGCCTATTAATGATAGTTTTCACGATGAACAATTAAGCGGTTGTCAATGCTTCTCGTCTCGCTTCCTTGGTATGCTGATTATGCTAATTACATTGTTGCTAAATATATACCGCCTAGTTTCACATACCAGCAAAAGAAAAAGTTCTTTTATGATTTAAGACATTACTTCTGGGATGATCCACACCTTTATAAAGAAGGAGTAGACGGTATTATTAGACGTTGTGTGCCTGAGTATGAACAAGAACAGATCCTACGCAAGTGTCACTCTGAATCCTATGGAGGACACCACGCTGGAGATAGAACTGCACACAAGGTACTACAATCTGGTTTTTATTGGCCTACTCTTTTCAAAGATGCTCGTAAGTTTGTCGTATCTTGTGATGAATGTCAAAGAATAGGTAACATTAGTAGACATCAAGAAATGCCTATGAATTATTCTCTTGTTATTGAACCATTTGATGTTTGGGGCTTTGATTATATGGGACCTTTTCCTGCCTCTAATGGTTATACACATATTTTAGTTGCTGTTGATTACGTTACTAAGTGGGTAGAAGCTATTCCAACTAGTAGTGCTGATAATAACACTTCTATTAAAATTCTTAAAGAAGTTATTTTCCGAGGTTTGGAGTCCCTAGATATCTTATGACTGATGGTGGTTCACACTTTATTCGTGGTGCTTTCCGTAAGATGCTCGCTAAGTATGATGTCAACCATAGAATCGCATCTCCTTATCACCCGCAGTCTAGTGGTCAAGTAGAGTTGAGCAATAGAGAGCTCAAGTTAATTTTGAAGGAAATATGCCCTAGAGGCAATAATAAAGTTATTATTTATTTCCTCATATCATGATAAATGTTTATTATTCATGCTAGAATTGTATTACCCGGAAACATGATACATGTGTGAATACATAGACAAACATAGTGTCACTAGTATGCCTCTACTTGACTAGCTCGTAAATCAAAAATGGTTAAGTTTCCTAACCATAGACATGAGTTGTCATTTGATTAAGGGGATCACATCATTCAGTTAGCTTAGCACTTGATCGTTTAGTATGTTGCTATTGCTTTCTTCATGACTTATACATGTTCCTATAACTATGAGATTATGCAACTCCTGCTTACGGAGGAACACTTTGTGTGCTACCAAACGTCACAACGAATCGGGTGATTATAAAGGAGCTCTACAGGTGTCTCAGAAGGTACATGTTGATTTGGCGTATTTCGAGATTAGGATTTGTCACTCCGATTGTTGGAGAGGTATCTCTAGGCCCTCTCGGTAATGCACATCACTATAAGCCTTGCAAGCAATGTGGCTAATGAGTTAGTTGCGGGATGATGCATTACGTAACGAGTAAAGAGACTTGCCGGTAACGAGATTGAACTAGGTATTGGGATTGTCACGCCCAATATGCGACCCTATCCAAAAGGAACTCGAAGGTCCCACCAAGGATAGACCCGCATATTGAAACACTTTTGCAAGGTGGATATCATTACATCAACATTACATAATAGATGGGGATACATACAAAAGGCAAACAATGCCACATGAATACAACATCATCATACATAAGATCAACATCCGACTACGGACGAAACACAAACAAAAACTCAAACGACATTCACCCTGCTAGCCCAGGCTGCCGACCTGGAACCTATCCCCTGATCGAAGAAGAAGCAGAAGAAGAACTCCAAAACAAGCAAACATCACTCTCGCGTCATGATCATCGCATAACCTGCACCTGCAACTGTTGTTGTAGTAATCTGTGAGCCACGCGGACTCAGCAATCCCATTACCATGGGTATCAAGACTAGCAAAGCTTAATGGGAAAGGAAGGGGTAAAGTGGTGAGGTTGCAGCAGCGACTAAGCATGATATGGTGGCTAACATACGCAAATGAGAGCGAGAAGAGAAGTAAAAGGAACGGTCATGAAGCTAGCAATGATCAAGAGGTGATCCTGAACTCCTACTTACGTCAAACATAACCCAAAGACCGTGTTCACTTCCCGGGTTCCACCGAAAAGAGACCATCATGGCTACACACATGGTTGATGTGTTTTAATTCGAATCTGGTGTCAAGTTATCTACAACCGGACATTAACAAATTCCCATCTGCCACATAACCACGGGCACGGCTTTCGAAAGTTTATACCCTGTAGGGGTGTCCCAACTTAGCCCATGATAAGCTCTCATGGTCAACGAAGGATAATCCATCTCCGAGGAAGACCTGATCAGTCTCGGAATCCCGGTTTACAAGACATTTCGACAATGGTAAAACAAGACCAGCAAGACCGCCCGATGCGGCGACAATCCCGATAGGAGCTGCACATATCTCGTTCTCAGGGCAACACCGGATGATGTTGGGGAACGTTGCAGAAAATTAAAATTTTCCTACGGTTTCACCAAGATCTATCTATGAGTTCATCTAAGCAACGAGTCAAGAGAGAGAGTTTGCATCTACATACCACTTGTAGATCGAGTGCGGAAGGCGTTCGAGGGAGTGGTGATGATGGAGTCGTTCCAACGTGATTCCGATCACCCGATGACCAAGCGCTGAAAGGACAGCACCTCGCTGCTCAACACACGTGACGGGGACGATGGCGTCTCCTCCGCCTTGATCCAGCAAGGATGAAGGAGAGGTTGAGGAAGACAACTCCAATGGCAGCACGACGGGCGTGGTGCAATTGGTGCAGAGGTTCTCCGGCCAGGCTTCGCCAAGCTCACACGGAGAAAGAGAGGAGTTGGGGAGGGAGGCTGCGCCTTCAATTGTGTGTTGGAGCCCTCCCTCACCCCTCTATATAGGGAGGAGAGGGAAAGGGGGCCGCCATCTAAGTCTTGGCGGCCAAAGGGGAGGAAAAGGGGTGGCTTGCCCCCCAAGCCAGGGGGCGCCCCTTGCCCTTAAGGTTTCCCCCTCCCAAGCCCCAGCCGCATGGGCCCTAGGTGGGGAGGTGCACCAGCCCACCAGGGGCTGGCTCCTCTCCCACGCAGCCCATGTGGCCCCCCGGGAGGGGTGGCCCTCCCGTGGACCTCCGGAACCCTCCGGTGGCCCCAGTACAATACGGCATGCCCCGAAACTTTCAGTCCGTTTAACCACTTTCCATATATAAATCTTTACCTCCGGACCATTCCGGAACTCCTCGTGACGTCCGGGATCTCATCCGGGACTCCGAACAACATTCTGTAATCACATACTTGTCTTCCTAATAACCCTAGCGTCACCGAACCTTAAGTGTGTAGACCCTACGGGTTCGGGAGACATGCAGACATGACCGAGACGACCTCTGGTCAATAACCAACAGCGGGATCTGGATACCCATGTTGGCTCCCACATGCTCCTCGATGTTGTCATCGGATGAACCACGATGTCAAGGGTTCAAGCAACCCCGTATTCTATTCCCTTTGTCGACGGTATGTTACTTGCGAGACTTCGATCGTCGGTATCCCAATACCTCGTTCAGTCTCGTTACCGGCAAGTCACTTTACTCGTATCGTAATGCATGATCCCGTGACCAGACACTTGGTCACTTTGAGCTCATTATGATGATGCACTACCGAGTGGGCCCAGTGATACCTCTCCGTAACACGGAGTGACAAAATCCCAGTCTCGATCCGTGTCAACCCAACAGACACTTTCGGAGATACCTGTAGTGTACCTTTATAGTCACCCGATTCACGTTGTGACGTTTGGTACACCCAAAGCACTCCCACGGTATCCGGGAGTTACACGATCTCATGGTCTAAGGAAGAGATACTTGACATTGGAAAAGCTCTAGCAAAACGAACTATACGATCTTGTGCTATGCTTAGGATTGGGTCTTGTCCATCACGTCATTCTCCTAATGACGTGATCCCGTTGTCAATGACATCCGATGTCCATAGTCGAAACCATGACTATCTGTTGACCAACGAGCTAGTCAACTAGAGGCTTACTAGGGACGTATTGTAGTCTATCTATTCACACGTGTATTACGATTTCCGGATAATACAGCTTATAGCATGAATAAAAGACAATCATCATGAACAAGGAAATATAATAATAATGCTTTTATTATTGCCTCTAGGGCATATTTCCAACAGTCTCCCACTTGCACTAGAGTCAATAATATAGTTACATTGTGATGAATCGAACACCCATAGAGTTACGGTGTTGATCATGTTTTGCCCATGAAGAGGTTTAGTCAATGGATCCGCGACATTCAAATCCGTATGCACTTTACAAATTTCTATGTCTCCATCTTGAACATTTTCACGGATGGAGTTGAAGCGACGCTTGATGTGCCTGGTCTTCTTGTGAAACCTGGGCTCCTTGGCAAGTGCAATAGCTCGGTGTTGTCGCTGAAGAGTTTGATCGGCCCTGACGCATTGGGTATGACTCCTAGGTCGGTGATGAACTCCTTCACCCAAATTGCTTCATGCGCTGCCTCCGAGGCTGCCATGTACTCCGCTTCACATGTAGATCCCGCCACGACGCTTCGCTTGCAAATGCACTCACCTTGCTCCACCATTCAACATATACACGATCCGGTTTGTGACTTAGAGTCATCCAGATCTGTGTCGGCTAAGCGTCGACGTAACCCTTTTACGACGAGCTCTTCGTCACCTCCGTAACGAGAAACATGTCCTTTGTCCTTTTCGGTACTTCAGGGATATTCTTGACCGCTGTCCAGTGTTCCTTGCCGGATTACTTTGGTATCTTCCTACCAAACTTACGGCAAGGTTTACATCAGTCCAGTACACAGCATGGCATACATAATAGATCCTATGGCTGAGGCATATGGATGACACTCATCTCTTCTTTATCTTTTGCCGTGGTCGGGCGTTGAGCTGAGCTCAATCTCACACCTTGCAACATGCAAGAACCCTTTCTTGGACTGATCCATTTTGAACTTCTTCAAAATCTTATCAAGGTATGTGCTTTGTGAAAGACCTATGAGGCGTCTCGATCTATCTCTATAGATCTTGATGCCTAATATATAAGCAGCTTCTCCAAGGTCCTTCATTGAAAAACTTTTATTCAAGTAGGCCTTAATCTTTGTCTAAGAGTTCTATATCATTTCCCATCAAAAGTATGTCATCTACATATAATATGAGAAATGCTACTGAGCTCCCACTCACTTTCTTGTAAACGCAGGCTTCTCCATAAGTCTGCAAGATAAACTAAACGCTTTGATCATCTCATCAAAGCGTAATGTTCTAACTCGAGATGCTTGCACCAGCCCATAAATGGAACGCTGGAGCTTGCATACTTTGTCAGCATTCTTAGGATCGATAAAACCTTCAGGCTGCATCATATACAACTCTTCCTTAAGATATCCGTTAAGGAACGCTGTTTTGACGTCCATCTGCCATATTTCATAATCATAGTATGCGGCAATTGCTAACATGATTCGGACGGACTTAAGCTTCGCTACGGGTGAGAAAGTCTCATCGTAGTCAATCCCTTGAACTTGACGATAACCCTTAGCGACAAGTCGAGCTTTATAGACGGTAACATTACCATCCGCGTCTGTCTTCTTCTTAAAGATCCACTTGTTTTCTATCGCTCGCCGATCATCGGGCAAGTCTGTCAAAGTCCATACTTTGTTTTCATACATGGATCCTATCTCGGATTTCATGGCTTGAGCCATTTGTTGGAATCGGGCCGCCATTGCTTCTTCATAGTTCGAAGGTTCACCGTTGTCTAACAACATGATTTCCGGTGACAGGGGTTGCGTACCACTGCAGTGCGGAACGCGTGTCCTAGTGGACCCACGGTTCGTGAGCAACTTGATCCGAAGTACCTTGATCATCATCATTAATTTCCTCCTCGGTTGGTGTAGGCATCACAGGAACATTTTCACGAGCTGCACTACTATCCCGTTCAAGAGGTAGTACTTCATCGAAGTTCTACTTTCCTCCCACTTACTCCTTTCGAGAGAAACTCCTTTTCGAGAAGGTTCCGTTCTTGGCAACAAAGATCTTGCCTTCGGATCTAAGGTAGAAGGTATACCCAAGGGTTTCCTTAGGGTATCCTATGAAGACGCATTTTTTCCGACTTGGGTTCGAGCTTTTCAGGTTGAAGTTTCTTGACATAAGCATCGCATCCCCAAACTTTTAGAAACGACAGCTTAGGTTTCTTCCCAAACCATAATTCATACGGTGTCGTCTCAACGGATTTAGATGGTGCCCTATTTAAAGTGAATGTAGCTGTCTCTAGAGCATATCCCCAAAATGATAGCGGTAAATCGGTAAGAGACATCATAGATCGCACCATATCCAATAGAGTGCGATTACGACGTTCGGACACACCGTTACGCTGTTGAGGTGTTCCAAAGCGGCGTGAGTTGTGAAACGATTCCACATTTTCTTAAGTGTGTGCCAAATTCGTGACTTAAATATTCTCCTCCACGATCCGATCATAAGAATTTTATCTTTCGGTCACGTTGATTCTCTACCTCATTCTGAAATTCCTTGAACTTTTCAAAGGTCTCGGACTTGTGTTTCATCAAGTAGACATACCCATATCTACTCAAGTCATCTGTGAGAGTGAGAACATAACGATATCCTCCATGAGCCTCAACACTCATTGGACCGCACACATCGGTATGTATGATTTCCAATAAGTTGGTTGCTCGCTCCATTGTTCCGGAGAACGGAGTCTTGGTCATTTTGCCCATGAGGCATGGCTCGCATGTGTCAAATGATTCATAATCCGAGAGACTCGAAGTCCATCGACATGGAGCTTCCTCATGCGCTTGACACCAATGTGACCAAGGCGGCGATTACCACAAGTATGTGGGACTATCGTTATCAACTTTACATCTTTTGGTATTCACACTATGAACATGTGTAACATTACGTTCGAGATTCATTAAGAATAAACCATTGACTATCGGAGCATGACCATAAAACATTTCTCTCATATAAATAGAACAACCATTATTCTCGGATTTAAATGAGTAGCCATCTCCTATTAAACGAGATCCAGATACAATGTTCATGCTCAAACTTGGCACCAAATAGCAATTATTAAGGTTTATAACTAATCCCGTAGGTAAATGCAGAGGTAGCGTGCCGACGGCGATCACATCGACTCTGGAACCATTCCCCGACGCCACATCGCCACCTCGTCTTCGCTGGGCCTCCGCTTATTCCGCAGCTCTGTTGTGACTTACAAATATGAGCAACGGCACCGGTATCAAATACCGTGGAGTTACTAAAAGTCTTGGTAAGGTACACATCAATTACATGTATATCAAATATACCTTTAGTGTTGCCGGTCTTCTTATCCGCTAAGTATTTGGGGCAGTTCCGCTTCCAGTGACCCTTCCCCTTGCAATAAAAGCACTCAGTCTCAGGCTTGGGTCCATTCTTTGACTTCTTCTTCCCAGCAACTTGCTTACCGGGTGCGGCAACCTCTTTGCCGTCCTTCTTGAAGTTCTTCTTGCCCTTGCCCTTCTTGAACTTAGTGGTCTTATTGACCATCAACACTTGATGTTCTTTCTTGATTTCAACCTCTGCTGACTTCAAAGATTAAGAATACTTCGGGAATGGTCTTCACCATCCTCGCATATTGTAGTTCATCACAAAGCTCTTGTAGCTTGGTGGGAGCGATCAAGGATTCTGTCAATGACCGCCTCGTCCGGGAGGTTTATGTCCATTGGGACAGGCGGTGATGCAACCAGACATTTTGAGTATGTGCTCACCGATGTAACTGTTTTCCTCCATCTTACAACTATAGAACTTGTCGGAGACTTCATATCTCTCGACTCCGGCATGAGCTTGAAAACCAGTTTCAGCTCCTCGAACATCTCATATGCTCCGTGTTGCTCAAAACGCTTTTGGAGCCCGGTTCTAGGCTGTAAAGCATGCCGCACCGAACGAGGGAGTAATCATCGACGAGACTGCCAAGCATTCATAACGTCTTGGTTCTGCGGGATGGGTGCTTCACCTAGCGGTCCTTCTAGGACATATTGTTTCTTGGCAGCAATGAGGATGATCCTCGGGTTCGGACCCGATCCGCATAGTTGCTGCCATCATCTTTCAGCTTGGTTTTCTCTAGGAACGCGTTGAAGTTCATGGTGACATGAGCGTTGGCCATTTGATCTACAAGACATATTATGCAAAAGTTTTGGACTAAGTTCATGATAATTAAGTTCATCTAATCGAATTAAAATGAACTCCCACTCAGATTAGACATCCCTCTAGTCATCTAAGTGTTACACGATCCGAGTCGACTAGGCCGTGTCCGATCATCACGTGAGACGGACTAGTCATCGTCGGTGAACATTCTCATGTTGATCGTATCTTCCATATGACTCGTGTTCGACCTTTCGGTCTCCGTGTTCGAGGCCATGTCATTGCCATGCTAGGCTCGTCAAGTTAACCCTAAGTGTTTCTGCGTGTGTAAATCATCTGTCTTACACCCGTTGTATGTGAACGTAAGAATCCATCACACCCGATCATCACGTGGTGCTTAGAAGCGACGAACTGTAGCAACGGTGCATGCTTAGGGAGAACACTTCTTGAAATTGTTATGAGGATCATCTTATTTACTACCGCCGTTCTAAGTAAACAAGATGCATAAACATAATAAACATCACATGCAATTATAAAGTAGTGACATGATATGGCCAATATCATATAGCTCCTTTGATCTTCATCTTCGGGGCTCCATGATCATCTGTCACCGGCATGACACCATGATCTCCATCATCATGATCTCCATCATCGTGTCTTCATGAAGTTGTCACGCCAATGACTACTTCTACTTCTATGGCTAACGCGTTTAGCAATAAAGTAAAGTAAGTTACATGGCGTTCTTCAATGACACGCCGGTCATACAAAAATAAAGACAACTCCTATGGCTCCTGTCGGTTGTCATACTCATCGACATGCAAGTCGTAATTCCTATTACAAGAACATGATCTCATACATCACAATATATCATCATTCATCACAACTTGGCCATATCACGTCACATGACAATTGCTGCAAAAACAAGTTAGACGTCCTCTACTTGTTGTTGCATCTTTTACGTGGCTGCAATTGGGTTCTAGCAAGAACGTTTTCTTACCTACGAATAACCACAACGTGATCTTGTCAACTTCTATTTACCCTTCATAAGGACCCTGTTTCATCGAATCCGCTCCAACTAAAGTGGAGAGGCAGACACCCGCCAGCCACCTTATGCAACTAGTGCATGTTAGTCGGTGGAACCGGGTCTCACGTAAGCGTCGTGTAAGGTTGGTCCGGCCGCTTCATCCCACAATACCGCGGAAGCAAGATACGACTAGTAACGGCAAGCAAGTTGACAAGATCCACGCCCACAACAAAATTGTGTTCTACTCGTGCAAAGAGAACTACGCATAGACCTAGCTCTGATACCACTGTTGGGGAACGTTGCAGAAAATTAAAATTTTCCTACGGTTTCACCAAGATCTATCTATGAGTTCATCTAAGCAACGAGTCAAGAGAGAGAGTTTGCATCTACATACCACTTGTAGATCGAGCACGGAAGCGTTCGAGGGAGTGGTGATGATGGAGTCGTTCAACGTGATTCCGATCACCGATGACCAAGCGCTGAAAGGACAGCACTGCTGCTCAACACACGTGCAGACGATGGCGTCTCCTCCGTCTTGATCCAGCAAGGATGAAGGAGAGGTTGAGGAAGACAACCCAATGGCAGCACGACGGGGCGTGGTGCAATTGGTGCAGAAGGTTCGGCCAGGCTTCGCCAAGCTCACACGGAGAAAGAGAGGAGTTGGGGAGGGAGGGGCTGCGCCTTCAATTGTGTGTTGCAGCCCTCCCTCACCCCTCTATATAGGAGGAGAGGGCAGGGGGCGGCCATCTAGGGTGCGGCTGACCAAAGGGGAGGAAAAGGGGTGGCTTGCCCCCAAGCTGAGGCGCCTTTGCCTCTTAGGGTTTCCCTCCCAAGCCCTAGCCGCATGGGCCCTAGGTGGGGCGCACCAAGCCCACCAGGGCTGGCTCCCTCTCCCATGCAGCCCATGGCCCCGGAGGGTGGCCCCTCCCAGTGGACCTCCGGAACCCTCCCGGTGGCCCGGTACAATACCGGCATGCCCCCGAAACTTTCCGGAGTCCGTTTAACCACTTTCCATATATAAATCTTTACCTCCAGACCATTCCGGAACTCCTCGTGACGTCCGGGATCTCATCCGGGACTCCGAACAACATTCGGTAATCACATACTTGTCTTCCTAATAACCCTAGCGTCACCGAACCTTAAGTGTGTAGACCCTACGGGTTCGGGAGACACTCTGACAGGACCGAGACGACCTCAGGTCAATAACCAACAGCGGGATCCGGATACCCATGTTGGCTCCCACATGCTCCTCGATGTTGTCATCGGATGAACCACGATGTCAAGGGTTCAAGCAACCCCGTGATTCTATTCCCTTTGTCGACGGTATGTTACTTGCCCGAGACTCGATCGTCGGTATCCCAATACCTCGCTCAGTCTCGTTATCCGGCAAGTCACTTTACTCGCATCAGTAATGCATGATCCCGTGACCAGACACTTGGTCACCTTTGAGCTCATTATGATGATGCACTACCGAGTGGGCCCGGTGATACCTCTCCGTAACACGGAGTGACAAATCCCAGTCTCGATCCGTGTCAACCCAACAGACACTTTCGGAGATACCTCTAATGTACCTTTATAGTCACCCAGTCACGTTGTGACGTTTGGTACACCCAAAGCACTCCTACGGTATCCGGGAGTTACACGATCTCATGGTCTAAGGAAGAGATACTTGACATTGGAAAAGCTCTAGCAAAACGAACTATACGATCTTGTGCTATGCTTAGGATTGGGTCTTGTCCATCACGTCATTCTCCTAATGACGTGATCCCGTTGTCAATGACATCCGATGTCCATAGTCAGGAAACCATGACTATCTCTGCTGACCAACGAGCTAGTCAACTAGAGGCTTACTAGGGACGTATTGTAGTCTATGTATTCACACACGTGTATTACGATTTCCGGATAATACAGTTATAGCATGAATAAAAGACAATCATCATGAACAAGGAAATATAATAATAATGCTTTTATTATTGCCTCTAGGGCATATTTCCAACAGATGAGACATCCTACGAGTAAAACCAGACCTCGAGTTTCCCCGAGGGGGCTCCGCAGTCTACTCGGTTCGGACCAGCACTTAGACAAGCACTGGCCCCCGGGGGGGGGGGGGGGCTAAAATAAAGATGACCCTCGGGTTGGCCGACCCAAGGGAACGGGTATAGGTGGTCGTGAGGCAAATGGTAAAACCAAGGTTGGGCCTTGCTGGAGGAGTTTTATTCAAAACGAACTGTCAAGGGGGTCCCATAAATCACCCAACCGCGTAAGGAACGCAAAATCCGGGAACATAACACCGGTATGACGAAAACTAGGGCGGCAAGAGTGGAACAAAACACCAGGCACAAGGCCGAGTCTTCCACCCTTTACCAAGTATATAGATGCATTAATAATATAAGAGATATTGTGATATCCCAACATAATCCTGTCCACCATGGAGCAATCTTCAACTTCACCTGCAACTAACAACGGTATAAGAGGGGCTGAGCAAAAGCGGTAACATAGCCAAACAACGTTTTGCTAGGAAAGGTGAAAAGGTTAGAGGCTGACATGGCAAATAGGGAGGCTTGAAGAGCAAATGATAGGTAGCGACATAGCGATAGAACGAAGGAACTAGCATATCAATGATAGTAGTGAGATCCAAGGTGACGGTCATCTTGCCTGAAATCCCGCTAGGAAGAAGAACGAGTCCATGAAGAAGATGAAGCCATGAAGACGAACCAAGCGTAGACGAACGAATCCTCACGATCGCAACGAAACATGAACTATCGAGAAAAAGCACACAACATGGTAAACACACCACACATAACATGACATGATGCTCAACCAAGTATGATGCAAGACAAGACCACATGAAGCTACTCATGGCAAGAGATGATGCAAACAAGAGCAACACATCAAGGCAAGTTTAAATGAGGCCGGGAACAACATATAACAATTCCGGTAAGTCCTCATATGGAAATTTAGAAATTGGACCAGATCTAAATAAACCTTATGTTCAAGTTGTTAAAATGCAAGTTAAAGAGCACCAAGAGAATCTACACGAGATTCTAGTCAAGTTACATATAAAGTTCATTAGATTTGGAGCTACGGCCTAGAAGATATGAGCAAAACAAGATAAACATGGCATTGATGAAAAATGCATACAAAAATCAAGCAAACACCTCAAAACAAGGATTCAACGTGATAATATGAAACTACATGCAAAATCAAGCAAGTTTCATATAGAGCACACTCAAAACGGAGCAAGGTTCAACACACACACATGAAACAAGTTTAAATGACAAGCAGTCCAAAACAACAACTAGGCATCTAGCAAGCATCAAAACAACATGCTACAGCATCCCAACGTGAACACAAAAGGCATGGGCACAATGTACAGGTAAAGCACAACAAAACATGAACACTGAGCTAACTCCAGAAATCACTAGATCATGCTCAAAAGGACATGGCAAGATTGCAAGTAATAACAGTTTCAGACTTAGCAGAATTAACATCAGGTTGCAATGTTTAGAGCTATAAAACAACATGTTACAGAAACTTATCATGGCAAACAAAGGCATGGAATGAATCTACCAATTGCATAGAACAAAAGTCCCTTACTGACCATGAGCAAAAAGGGCAAAAAAATATGATGGCACCCATGTAAACATAGCAAGTGATGACAGATTCATACATGGCAGGTACACCAATAAGTAGGCATGTTTGTGAGCTTGAACCACTCGACACAGAGCAATACATGGCATGAAAAGGTAACCAACGGTAATATGGCATATTTATGGAGCTAAACATGGCAAGAGCAAGTTCATAGCATGCTTGGATCACTAACAACAATCATGGCAACATTGAACTTAAAGTTAACAGGCTGACAGCAACATTATTTAGCAAGTTTGGAGCAATATTACCACAAGCTACAGCAAGCTATAAATGCAACCAAGGGCATGGATGGATAGAGCATGACATGAGTAACAAAACATCTCTAGTGAACATCTCCAGATTATGCATAGAATGACTTGTAGAAGCAGGTTTACATGGCATCACGAAATAGCAGAAACAGTCTCGCAAAACAGCAACAGCAATTACCCTACTTCACGAGCTCGACGCACTCACTACAAGACTTACAAAAATACATGGATTGCACCATTGTGAAGATGGCATGATGTATCAGAAAACACATGTAGAGCTCATGCTCATAGGATGCACACATCAAATGCAACGAAAATGACAAATCACCAACTTATAACATTTTCAGCAGATTAACATCATATAGCACTCTTGCAACGATTATTAGGGCATCCAGATGGACTTAAACAAGCATGGAACAATGTAATGAAATGTAGAGCATCTCACAGCAAACATTTTGATATATTATTCACGCAAAACGGAGCAGTATGCATGGTGCGATGAACATGCTAACATAATGCAACATTTCCAGGGACTTGGACGAAATATCACCTCGCGGGACAAAGTCAACGCGGGACGACGAGATCCGGGACGGGGGCGCGGGCGCGTTTGGATTGGGAACCCGGTGGATCTGGTCCACCTGACCAGATCTGGCCGGCGAGGAATTCGGCGAGGGCGGGCGCGGGCGACGAGGGCGCTACTGGCGGCGGAGTGAGGCGCTGAGCCCGAGGCGGAGGGCGGCGGCGACGATCGGGCGCGGCGGCGGGCGGCTGAGTCCGGCGGGCGGAAAGGCTACCGGGCGGGCGGAGGGGCGGCGGAGGAGGCCGGGCAAGGCGATCAGCGCGAGGCTGGGACGCGCGGGAGGCGACGGCGACGGCTGGGCCCGAGGGCCGGCCAAGGGCTCGGCTGGGGCGCGGGCTGGGCGGCGGGTCGCCACGTGGCGCTACTTTGATTGGCGTGGGCGGCATCGTCGGACGTGTCCAAAGGGCGCAGAAGGAGGGTGGAGCTATGGTTAGGGGGAATTGATCCGAAAATGGAGAGGGGAAGACGTTTTTATAGGTAGAGGGAGCTAGGGGAGTCCAAATAGAGTGCGGTTTTCGCCCACACGATCGTGATCGAACGACCGAGAGGATGGGGGGAGGGTGGATGGGTTATTGGGCTGTTTTGGAGGGGTGTTGGGCTGCAACACAAAAGAGGCCTTTGTGGTTCCCCGGTTAACCGTTGGAGTATCAAACGAACTCCAAATGGCACGAAACTTGACAGGTGGTCTACGGTGCTATACCAAGGCCGCTTGGCAAATCACGGACCATTCCGAGAATGTTTAACACTCGCTCACAACAGGAGACAAAAGGGGAACACCGGAGGGCATAGAAGTGTCGGATTGCAAAACGGACAACGGGGAAAATGCTCGGATGCATGAGACGAACATGTATGCAAAATGAGATGCACATGATGACATGATATGAAATGCAGATGATGACATGGCGAAATGCAACACGCAAGCACATGACATGGCAACGCCGACGAATAACTGGAAGACACCTGGTGCATCAAATTTGGGGCGTTACAGGGATACCGACGATCAAATCTCGGGCAACTAACATACCGATAACAAAGGGAACACCGTATGTTGTTATGCGGTTTGACCGATAAAGATCTTCGTAGAATATGTAGGAGCCAATATGAGCATCCAGGTTCCGCTATTGGTTATTGACCGGAAACGTGTCTCGGTCATGTCTACATTATTCTCGAACACGTAGGGTCCGCACGCTTAAGGTTTCGATGTGCGACGCTTATATTATGAGTTTATGAGTTTTGATGTACCGAAGGAGTTCGGAGTCCCGGATGAGATCGGGGACATGACGAGGAGTCTCGAAATGGTCGAGACGTAAAGATCGATATATTGGACGACTATATTCGGACTTCGGAAAGGTTCCGAGTGATTCGGGTATTTATCGCAGTACCGGAGAGTTACGGGAATTCGCCGGGGAGAAGTATTGTGCCTTACTGGGCCATACGGGAAAGAGAGAGGGGCTGCCTAGGGCAGGCTGCGCGCCCCCTCAAGGCCTAGTCCGAATTGGACTAGGGGGAGGGGCCGCACCCCCTCCTTCCTTCCCTTCTCTCTTCCCCTTCCTTCTCTCCTACTCCTACTAGGAAAGGAGGAGTCCTACTCCCGGTGGGAGTAGGACTCCCCCCTTAAGCGCCTCCTCCTCCTTGGCCGGCCCTCCTCCCTTGCTCCTTTATATACGTGGGCAGGGGGCACCCCATAGACACACAAGTTGATCTTCGTGATCGTTCCTTAGCCGTGTGCGGTGCCCCCCTCCACCATATTCCACCTCGGTCATATCGTAGCGGTGCTTAGGCGAAGCCCTGCGACGGTAGAACATCATTACCGCTACCACGCCGTGTCTTGACGGAACTCATCCCCGACACCCTGCTGGATCGGAGTCCGGGGATCGTCATCGAGCTGAACGTGTGCTGAACTCGGAGGTGCCGTACGTTCGGTACTTGGATCGGTCGGATCGTGAAGACATACGACTACATCAACCGCGTTGTTCTAATGCTTCCGCTTTCGTTCTAGGAGGGTACATGGACAACACTCTCCCCTCTTGTTGCTATGCATCACCATGATCCTTGCGTGTGCGTAGGAAATTTTTTGAAATTACTACGTTCCCCAACAGTGGTATCAGAGCCAGGTTTTATGCGTAGATGTTATATGCACGAGTAGAACACAAGTGAGTTGTGGGCAATACAAGTCATCTTGCTTACCAAAGCATGTCATACTTTGGTTGGCGGTATTATTGGATGAAGCGGCCCGGACCGACATTACGCCAGACGCTTAGGCGTATTAATCGGTTCTACCGACGTGCTTTGCACACAGGTGGCTGGCGGGTGTCTGTTTCTCCAAATTTAGTTGAACCGAGTGTGGCTATGCCCAGTCCTTGCGAAGTCTAAAACAACACTAACTTGACGAACTATCGTTGTGGTTTTGATGCGTAGGTAAGAATAGTTCTTGCTCAGCCCGTAGCAGCCACGTAAAATTTGCAACAACAAAGTAGAGGACGTCTAACTTGTTTTTGCAGGGCATGTTGTGATGTGATATGGACAATACGTGATGCTATATTTTATTGTATGAGATGATCATGTTTTGTAACCGAGTTAACGACAACTAGCAGGAGCCATATGTTTGTCGCTTTATTGTATGAAATGCAAGCGCCCTGTAATTGCTTTACTTTATCACTAAGCGGTAGCGATAGTCGTAGAAGCAATAGATGGCGAAACGACAACGATGCTATGATGGAGATCAAGGTGTCGCGCCGGTGACGATGGTGATCATGACGGTGCTTCGGAGATGGAGATCACAAGCACAAGATGGTGATGGCCATATCATATCACTTATATTGATTGCATGTGATGTTTATCCTTTATGCATCTTATTTTGCTTTGATTGATGGTAGCATTATAAGATGATCTCTCACTAATTATCAAGAAGTGTTCTCCACGAGTATGCACCGTCGCGAAAGTTCTTCGTGGCCGAGACACCACGTGATGATCGGGTGTGATAGGCTCTACGTTCAAATACAACGGGTGCAAAAGCAGGTTGCACGCGGAATACTCAGGTTAAACTTGACGAGCCTAGCATATAGAGATATGGCCTCGGAACACGGAGACCGAAAGGTCGAGCGTGAATCATATAGTAGATATGATCAACATAGTGATGTTCACCATTGAAAACTACTCCATCTCACGTGATGATCGGACATGGTTTATTTGTTTTGGATCACGTGATCACTTAGATGACTAGAGAGATGTCTGTCTAAGTGGGAGTTCTCAAGTAATATGATTAATTGAACTTAAATTTATCATGAACTTAGTCCTGGTAGTATTTTGCAAATTATGTTGTAGATCAATAGCTCGCGTTGTTGCTTTCATATGTTGATTTTGATATGTTCCTAGAAAACTGTGTTGAAAGATGTTAGTAGCAATGATGCGGATTGGATCCGTGATCCGAGGATTGTCCTCATTGTTGCACGCAGAATAATTATGTCCTTGATGCACCGCTAGGTGACGGACCTATTGCAGGAGCAAATGCAGACGTTATGAACGTTTGGCTAGCTCAATATGATGACTACTTGATAGTTTAGTGCACCATGCTTAACAGCTTAGAATCAGGACTTCAAAGACGTTTTGAACATCATTGACCATATGAGATGTTCTAGGAATTGAAGTTAATATTTCAAGAAAATACCCGAGTTAAGAGATATGAAGTCTCCAACAAGTTCTATAGCTAAAAGATGGAGGAGAATCGCTCAACTAGTAAGCATGTGCTCAGATTGTCTAGGTACTTCAATCGCTTGAATCAAGTGGGAGTTAATCTTTCAGATAAGATAGTGATTGACAGAATTCTCTAGTCACCATCACTAAGTTACTAGAACTTTGTGATGAACTATAGTATGAAAGGGATGACGAAAACAATTCCCGCGAGCTCTTCGTGATGTTGAAATCGGCGAAGGTAGAAATCAAGAAAGAGCATCAAGTGTTGATGATTGACAAGACCACTAGTTTCAAGAAAAGGGCAAAGGGAAAGAAAGGAAACTTCAAGTAGAATGGCAAACAAGTTGTCACTCCTGTGAAGAAGACCAAAAGTTGGACCAAAGCCTAAACCGAGTGCTTACACTTTGCAAAGGAAATGGTCACTAGAAGCGGAAATGCCCTGAATATTTGGTGGATAAGAAGGATGGCAAAGTGAACAAGGGTATATTTGATATACAGGTTATTAATGTGTGCCTTACTAGTGTTTATAGTAGCCCCTGAGTATTTGATACTTGCTAAGATTAGTAACTCGAAACAGGAGTTACAGAATAAACAGAGACTAGTTGAAGGGGAAGTGACGATGAGTGTTGTAAGTAGTTCCAAGATGGATATGATCATCATCGCACACTCCCTATACTTTCGGGATTAGTGTTAAACCTAAATAAATGTTATTTGGTGTTGACGTTGAGCATGAATATGATTTGATCATGTTTATTGTGATACGGTTATTCATTTAAAGTTAGAGAATAATTGTTATTCTGTTTACATGAATAAGACCTTCGTTGGTCATACACCCAATGAAAATAGTTTGTTGGATCTCGATCGTAGTGACACACATATTCATAATATTGATGCCAAAAGATGCAAAGTTAATAATGATAGTGCAACTTATTTGTGGCACTGCCGTTTGAGTCATATCGGTGTAAAGCGCATGAAGAAACTCCATAAAGATGGACTTTTGGAATCACTTGGTTATGAATCATTTGATGCTTGCAAATCATGCCTTTTGGGCAAGATGACTAAAACTCCGTTCTCCGGAACAATGGAACGAGCTACTGACTTATTGGAAACAATACATACCGATGTATGCGATCCAATGAGTGTTGATGCTCGTGGCAAGTATCGTTATTTTCTAACCTTCACAAGATGATTTGAGCAGATATGGGAATATCTACTTAATGAAACATAAGTCTGAAATAGTTGAAAGGTTCAAAGAATTTCAGAGTGAAGTGGAAAATCATCGTAACAAGAAAATAAAGTTTCTACGATCTGATCGTGGAGGTGAATATTTGAGTTACGAGTTTGGTCTTCATATAAAACATTGTGGAATAGTTTCACAGCTCACGCCACATGGAACACCACAACGTAATGGTGTGTCCGAACGTCATAACCGCACTTTATTGGATATGGTGCGATCTATGATGTATCTTACCGATTTACCACTATCGTTTTGGGGTTATGCATTAGAGACAGTTGCATTCACTTTAAATAGGGCACCATCAAAATCCCTTTGAGATGACGCCTTATGAACTGTGGTTTGGCAAGAAACCAAAGTTGTCGTTTCTTAAAGTTTGGGACTGTGATGCCTACGTGAAAAAGTTTCAACCTGATAAGCTTGAACCCAATTCGGAGAAGTGCGTCTTCATAGAATACCCAAAGGAAAATATAGGGTACACATTCTATCACAGATCCGAAAGCAAGATATTCGTTGCTAAGATGGATCCTTTCTAGAGAAGGAGTTTCTCTCGAAAGAAGTGAGTGGGAGAAAAGTAGAACTTGATAAGGTAATAGTACCTTCTCCTGAATTGGAAAATAGTTCATCGCTGAAATCAGTTCCAGTGATTCCTACACCAATTAGTGAGGAAGCTAATGATGATGATCATGAAACTTCAGATCAAGTTATTACAGAACCTCGTAGGTCTTCCAGAGTACGGTCCACACGAGTGGTAATGGGTAATCCTGTCCTAGAAGTCATGTTACTAGACCATGATGAACCTACGAACTATGAGGAAGCGATGATGAGCCCAGATTCATGAAATGGTCAAGTGGCCATGAAATCTGAGATAGGATCCATGTATGAGAACTAAGTATGGACTTTGGTGGACTTGCCCAATGATCGGCAATCCATAGAAAATAAATGGATCTTCAAGAGGACGACGGACGTTGATAGTAGTGTTACTGAGGGAGTCCTGGACTATGGTCTGTCCGGATAGCCGAACTATCATCTTCGGCCGGACTCCTAGACTATGAAGATACAAGATTGAAGACTTCGTCCCGTGTCCGGATGGGACTTTCCTTGGCGTGGAAGGCAAGCTTGGCGATGCACGGATATGTAGATCTCCTACCATTGTAACCGACTACATGTAACCCTAACCCTATTTGGTGTCTATATAAACCGGAAGGGTTTTAGTCCGTGAGGACACAACAATCATACCATAGGCTAGCTTCTAGGGTTTAGCCTCTCACGATCTCGTGGTAGATCTACTCTTGTACTACCCATATCATCAATATTAATCAAGCAGAGTAGGGTATTACCTCCATCGAGAGGGCCCGAACTCGGTAAAAACATCGTGTCCCTTGTTTCCTCGTTACCATCCGCCTAGACGCACAGTTCGGGACCCCCTACCCGAGATCCGCCGGTTTGACACCGACATTGGTGCTTTCATTGAGAGTTCCTACGTATGCGTCACCGATAGGCCCGATGGCTCCTTCGATCATCAACAACGACGCAGTCCGGTGAGACTTTTCTCCCGGACAGATCTTCGTATTCGGCAGCTTTACTGCTGCGGGCCAATTCGCTTGGCCATCCGGAGCAGATCGAAAGCTACGCCCGCCATCGGTCAGTTTTGGAAGCTTGAACTATACGGCCGATGTCCGCGGAGACTTGATCTTCGATGGATTCGATCCACGGCCGAGCCGCCCGCCTTGTCTCGATGGATGCGATCTAGCTCTGCGCCCGAACAGTGCCACGGAGGCCGCGATGCCCGCTCCGACCCTTAATCCGGGCGGTTCCCTCAATCGAGGACGAGTGGTTGGACACCGCCTCGGGGGCTACAATCTCAACGGCGATTGAGCCGAACTCCATCCCTGTCCTTTGCGAAGACCGTGACTCCGAGGTGCCGGACTCCTCTCCGGACTCCAAACCCTCCGCACCCCTGCTAATCGAATCCGATTGGGCGCCGGTCATGGAGTTCACCGCCATGGACATCTTTTCAAAGACTTTCGCCCTTTGGCGACATCCTGAATTCACTAAAGTCTCTCTCTTTATACGGAGAGCCCTGGCGGACTACGATCGGGAAGGTTGGGATGCGGACGATGAAGAAATTCAACGCCCACCCACCACCCACTTTGTAGCCCCCGCCGATGATTTAACCGACATGCTCGACTTGACTCCGAAGACATCGGCGGTATGGACGGCGATGCTGGAAAACCAAGAACCGGGGCCTCTGAGGGGCAATCGGAAGGCCACCTCGTCATACGACATATACATGGTGGACATCCCAAAAGATGGGAACGACGATGGAACAGCGGAGGATGACCCCTCAAGAGACAGCCCAAGCGCCCGGCGTCGTGGCGCCGCTCTAAATCTCTCCACAAAGAAAAGCGGCGATTCGCACGGGAGACAATAACACCGGACAAGGTGCCAAAGATGACCGCCTCGGCAGGACTTCGGCGCAGGAGGAGGAGAAAGCAAGTCCGCCTGACGGTCTTGGCGAGAAGAGAGGTAGAGGATGATAATTATGCGCCTCCCTCGAAGTCGAGGCAAGCCTCGATTTATGACTAATTTGTCGTGCTCGAGGATCCCGCCAAGCAGGAGCGTTTCAAACACGGGCTTATGGCCATGGCAAGCAGCCTCAAGAAAAGCAGCAATAGCTTAGAGCTGACCAAGACCTGCTAGGTGACAAATGGATGAAGTCCTTGCGGCGAAGAGTATGAACTCAAACGCCTCCAAAAGCTACCCCAAACGCAGGCCATTGCCTCGATTAGAGGAGGAAGCACCCAAGTCACCAAGGCATTGCGACATGGCGGACCGCCCACCCCGTGGCCGCGACGAGAGAAGCCTCTCGGCCCTCCGCTCAAGCCACGCCTGACGCCCGCTCAAAAAGTACCAAGGCACGGAAAACGCTACGGACTTAAGTAGATATATTGGAGGATAAGGCAAAGCATACAAGATCGATCTACGGATCGCTGCGGGCGCCCATTTACACGTGGGATGATTACCGTCACGCCCGGATACAACAAACCCGGCGGGCGAACACAATAGACAAAGCTCATATGAGCTACGTCGTGATATAGCCCAATATCTGCAGGCGCCAAGACACCCACTATGCTTCCAGGATGAAGTAATGGATCATCAAATCTCGAGGGCTTCAAACCCGTAAACATCGAATCATACGATGGTACCATAGATCCTGCGGTCCGGATCGAGGACTATCTCCTCCATATCCACATGGCCCGCGGTGATGATCTACATGCCATCAAATACCTCCCACTCAAGCTTAAAGGACCAGCTCGGCATTGGCTCAACAGCTTGCCGCGAGAGTCAATCGGTTGTTGGGAGGACACGGAAGCCCATTCCTTGATAACTTGCAGGGCACATATATGCGACCACCGAGATGCCGATGACCTTAGCCATATAATCCAGCAGCGGAAGAATCGGCGGAGACAATTACGGGCGCGGTTCCTAACAAAGAAAAATCAGATCGTGTTGTCCGGATGCAGAGGCGCTAGCAGCCTTCAAACACAACATCCGCAACGAGTGGCTAGCCCGGCACCTAGGACAGGAAAAGCCGAAATCCATGGCAGCCCTCACCACACTCATGACCCGCTTTTGCGCGGGAGAGGACAACTAGCTAGCTCGAAGCAACAACTTGGCCAAACACCCTGGTAGTTCGGATACCAAGGACAGCAATGGCAGGTCGCGTCGCAACAAGCATAAACGCCGCATTAACGGTGATAATGTCACGAAGATCTGGCGATAAATGCTAGATTCGAGGCTCTAAACCCGGTCACGGAAGAAGCCATTCAAAAGAAATACTCAGGCCCGTCCAACTTGGACCGAATACTCGATCGCTTGTGCGGATACATGGCACCCCGAAAACCAGCCAACCACACCAACAGGGATTGTTGGGTGTTCAAGCAAACAGGCAAGCTAATCCTCGAAAAACAACGACAAGGGCTGCATAGCGATGACGAGGAAGAGACCAGCCGGCGAACAATAGAGGACGAAGGGTTTTCCCACACAAGTGCGGACGGTGAACATGATATACGCAACCCACATACCCAAAAGGGAGGCGGAAGCGTGCGCTAAAGGGATGTATACAGCGATGGAGCCGGCCGCCTCGAAGTTCAACCCATGGTCCGCCTGCCCGATCACCTTCGATCGAAGGGACCACCCCACTAGCATCCGTCCACGGCGGTTTCGCTGCATTGGTTCTTGACCCAATTATTGACGGATTTCACCTCACCGTAGTCTGACGGACGGCGGTAGCAGCCTGAACCTACTTTATCAGGATCTGATCGCAAAATGGGCATAGACCCTCAAGGATTAAACCCACAAAAGCGACCTTTAAAGGCATCATACCAGGTGTAGAGGCCAATTATGCGAGCTCGATTACACTCAAAGTGGTCTTCGGATCCTGGATAACTTCGAAGCGAAGAGTTAATCTTCGACATAGTCCCGTTCCGCGTGGCTATCACGCACCGCTTGGGCGAACAGCATTCGCCAAAATTCAATGCGGTGCCGCACTACGCATACCTCAAGCTAAAGATGCCAGGCCCTCGAGGCGTAATCACGGTCAATGGAAACACCGAACGCTCTCTCCGAACGGAGGAGCATACGGCCACCCTTGCGGCAGAAGTGCAGAACAACCTCTTAAGGTAATTCTCCAGTCCGGCCAATAAACAACCGGACACTGTCAAGCGCGCTCGGAGTAACCTACAACAAGACCACCTGGCACGATCCGAGCACGCGTAGCAATCCGGCCCCAACCCCAGCCCTCGCGAAGTTGTGAAGCCAGAACTAGGCGTACACAACTACGCTCTGGAGATACCATGGGCATAAGGGGAGGGGCACGACCACGGCACGCCCAGAATGCGGCTCAACCGCACTGTGGGCTCCGATGGTGATTCTTTTTCTTTTTCCTTTTTTCTTACTTTCGGGACTCTGTTCTCCGTGAAGCCTCAGACGGCGTTAGCGCCGAACTCACGATGCAACAGCCTGTGGAAGCGTAAATCATACGAGTGTCCGTGTGGTCTCTACTACAAGCATTATACCTGTTTTACATACCATCCTCGCTAGCTTACTCCCCGGAGGGGGACATGTTAAATAGTCCCATCCCTTGCTTATCGCACTATTTGTATCATTCTGCTTTCATTGCAGTTCCTTTTTGAATAAACAATACATAGCTTTTGCCTATTATTGCATTCCTTTCTTTATCTATATATATGTTCATTTCATGACATGTTGCACCCGTACACTTTGGTATGGCCAATACACCAGGGGCTTAAGTTCCCCAGAATATGGTGTTAGAAGTCGAACACTTTCACAAGTGCGGCACAGAACTTATAGCATTATATGCATCGGCTCGAATCATGTCTTGGGTCAATAGTTGGGTTTGCCCGGCTCCCATGTTTTGGTACCTTACGTTCCTAAGGTAGCGCCGGGAGAACCAATCCCGATTGTGCCCCGGTTGAGCTGGGTTGAGCACTCTGGGAGAAAGCTAAAACTGACCGTCATGATAGAGGCGAGAGGCGGTCGCTGTTCGAGAAGGTTTTTCGGGTCCCTAAAGACTTATGCCGCTTAGAGCGAGGAGTCGGAATTGTCCGGCCAAGGCGTGGATAGCGCCCGAACTCGATCTTCCGAATATTAGGGCTTCGCGAAATTTAAAATTATAGAATTCTATGGCTAAGTGAGAGTGTTCAAGCATTATAAGTCCGGTTGCCTTGTTCGTTGCGTTGAGCGCCTCCCTCGATGGACTCAAGAATGGGAACAAGAGCGCTCAAGTTTATCGAACACCCCAAAGACTTCGTGGCATGGGGGCTGAAGCCAACGACTTGCCATCTCTCAAATTTGATAAACGGCCGCACGTAAGGTACTATTTTAAATTAACAAGAGTTGCATAAGCGCATATGAACAAGTTTTCGGTATACGTGATAACAAATGCGAGTCTATTCAAAATTACATCTTTGGAGCACTCATCCGCTATACGGCGGGCACCCTTCAGACGCCCTCATAATACATTTCGGCGATGCGATGCTCCTTGCCCTTCTAAGTGGGCCCGTCCGTCCACAAGCTTCTCCCCATCCAGCTTGCCCAGTGCACTTTAGCATGGGCAAGGGCCCGACGGGCACCTTCAATGCAGACGGAGCGCTTGATGACTTCAATCCATGGACATGCATCCACCAGCTGCCGCACTAGCCCAAAGTAGCTCCCAGGCATGGCTTCCAATGGCCATAGCCGAACTATAAGGCCCTTCATGGCCTGTTCGGCGACCTTGTGGAGCTTGACCAGCCGCTTCAGCTGGTCGCTTAGGAGCACGGATGTCCAGCCTCGACATCTTGAGACAGAATACCTTCTCCGTCGAGCTCCCTCACAGGCGCGGTAGAACGCGTAGCAACATCGGACGCTTACTGGGGCAGATCTGCGAACGCTCCTGGAGAGCTCCGAATCCGGGTAAGTAATAGGTAATTGACTTTTACATTCTTGCTTTGCATAAAGAATGCCTTACCCGCCGCTATCTTCTTTAATGATTCAATTTCTTGGAGGGCTTTTTGGGCTTCGGCCTTAGCGGCATTGGCACTCTCAAGAGTCGAGGCGAGCCTGCACTCTCGAGTCTTGAGTCACGCCCAAACTCTCATGTTTTTCCACGAGAGCACGAGCTCTTGCCGCACCTCCGCCACCGCTCCTCCTGCTTTTCTCGCTTTCGGTGCGCTCACGTGAGCCGCTTTGCTTTCGGCCGCAGACAACGCTTTCAGTGGTCGCCACCTTAATTCGTGGCCCCTACAATACCCACGTTATTCCTGTCATTTTTTTTTTGCAACCGAATCCTTTCTATAAGGTACTTCTAATAAGGTATTACTTACCTTCCTTGTCCTCGAGCTGCTTCTTGGCTTGGCCGAGCTCGTTCTCGGACCGCTCGAGGCTCTCCTTCAATGCATTGACACCTGCCTTGATGATCGGTCTTGGCGGAAGGTCGGCGGGGCAGCCTCTGCATTCCCATATTGACATATTTATGTTAGCCTCCTGCATATATCCTTTTAGATCCTCAGTCCGGCTTTTCTTTCTGAACATCGAACTAAGCATCAGGGGCTACTGTCTATGCGGTAATATTTTTACATATTCTAAACTTACCTCAAAGCCTGTTAGAAGGCTGGTACAGGCTTCAGTCAGCCCGCTCTTGGCGGACTGAACTTTCTGGATCACCCCACTCATAACAGTGCGGTGCTCCTCCTTGATGGAGGCGCTGTTAAGCGCCTCCAGTAAGCTATCCGGTGCCTCCGGTTGGACGGAGGACACCGGCGTCTTACCCTTCCTACAAAGGGCCGCTTGCCGGACTTCGGAACCGTTGAAGGTTCCAGTATGTAGTTCGGACAAGGGCTCGGGCTTAGAGCCCTGGGGTCTCGCTCCCTCGCGCTGAATCAGGGAGGCTGCCTTGCGGTGCCTCTGCGCCACCTCCTCTTGACCAAGCCCCTCTTGGGGCCCCACCTCGGCGTCGTCAGCAGCGTGAGGTGAGGTGAGTCGATCGGAAGTGAAGTACTCTCCACTTCCAGCGAATTCGAGACCCGCCGACGAAGTGGCGAGCTCGTCCTTAGGCGGGCTGCATGATTGTTCGGCATTAGAGAACACTATGCAATGAAAAAAAACCTGGGTATCCAGGACACTTACGATCTCGCCAGAGGCTTGGTCCTTGTTGGCCCTCCTCCCTCGTCGCTGTTGGGCGTTGGCGGAGAAGTCCGGAGGAAGGTCCTTCCCTTCTTCGACCCTCCGGCCTCCCGGTTGGGGCGGCCTTCCTTTTCTTCTCTCCCTCGGGGGAGGCTTTCTTCCTCCTCCTCTTCCTCGGAGGAGGATTCCATCTCGAAGTCGCCAGAGGCGATGAGTCCGGGACAGCCCCTGGCGCGGGAGCTCCTTGAGTTCCGTGGCCTCCTTCTTGGCCTTCTTCTCCGGCACCACGTGAGGTGCCGGAACCAGCAGCCCCGCCAATCGGACGTCCGCTGGTTCTTCTGGCAAAGGGGCCGGACATATAATCTGTCCGGATTTCACCAGCCAGTCCTGTCAAAGGTTAGGGAGTTTTAGATCCCGCATAGAGTCAAACTATGAAAAAGGATTCCCATAAAGGGCAAAATAACTTACCTCGCTGGCTGGACGCTGCGAGGCTGAATCCGCGATCTTCGGTGGCGGATGTAGAACCTCGGCGCCTTGAACAACACCTTCCGGGCATCTTCGTGCGTAGTGTCGAAGAGCCTTTTGATCGGGTGCTGTGCTTGGGATCGAACTCCCACAACTTGAAGGCCCGTTGTTGGCATGGGAGAATCCGGCGGATGAGCATCACACGGATTACGTTGACAAGCTGAGATTCTTGTCCACCAGTGCTCGGACGCAGGGTTTGAGTCCGGATAGCTCATCCGAATTCCCCACGTCTGGCCCGTCTCTTTCCATGGCGTGAGCCGTGTGGGGAAGCCGGATCGAATTCGAGGGCCGCCGCCCATTGAGAGTCGCGTGGCTCGGTGATGTAAAACCACCCGATTGCCACTCCCTTTACGGTCTCCACAAAGGAGCCCTCGAGCCATAGGACTTTGGCCATCTTGCCAACCATGGCGCCTCAAGCACTCCGCTGGCGGCCGCCCACTACCTTCGGCCGGACATTGAAGGTCTTCATCCATAAGGCGAAGTGGGGCTGGATGCGGAGGAAGGCCTCACACTGACGATAAACGCCGAGATGTTGAGGATGAAATTCGGGGCCAGATCGTGGAAATCTAGGCCATAGTAGAACATGAGCCCCCGGACAAATGGGTGGAGTGGAAACCCTAGTCCGCGGAGGAAGTGGGGGAGGAACACCACCCTCTCATGGGGCACAGGGGTGGGCATGAGCTGCCCCTTGCCGGGCAGCCGATGTGCGATGTCGCGGACAAGTATCCGGCCTTCCGCAGCTTTTTACTTGGCCCTCCGTGACGGAGGAGACCATCCACCGCCTCCCGCTCCGGACATGGCTGGAGATGGTTGAGGAAGGATGTGCAAACTTAGGCGCTGGAGCTCAGAGTCTTGTGAAATGGATGAGCAAGGGAGGAAGAAGGCGTAGGTGAAAAAGGTGGATCCTTATCCCCTTATATGGACGGACGAAGCTATGCGTCCCCCACCAGCCTGATAAAACTCGCTTATCTCCCAAGCGCCGCAATCAATGGCGCGGTTGGGTTACCCACGTCCGTATTGATGAGAATCCCGAAATAAAGGGGCACGATCTACGCTTTGATAAGGCGTGCCAAGAAACCGCCTCGCTAAGCGCCTTTGAGGTGGAACAGCAAAAATGATTCATATAAAGGCACGGGCTGTGGTGTGATGTCATCTTGGCGGAATACGTCGTGAGATCTTTGCAAAAAAGTTATTCTCTCTCTTGTGGTATGTGGAACTTGTTTTGCGAGAGCGGACACTATCCTAGTGTTCAAAACCTTCTATGAAGTATTCGGAGGAGGAACCCGCCTTGCAATGCGAAAGACAATATGCGCCGGACTAAATGCGTCATTGAAGCAGCCTGGTTCGAGACTCTTGAGGAGTCTGGACTAGGGGGTGTCCTGGATAGCGAACTATCATCTTCGGCGGACTCCTAGACTATGAAGATACAAGATTTAAGACTTCGTCCCGTGTCCGGATGGGACTTTCCTTGGCGTGGAAGGCAAGCTTGGCGATACGGATATGTAGATCTCCTACCATTGTAACCGACTACTGTGTAACCTAACCCTATTAGGTGTCTATATAAACCGAAGGGTTTTAGTCCGTGAGACACAATAATCATACCATAGGCTAGCTTCTAGGGTTTAGCCTCTACGATCTCGTGGTAGATCTACTCTTGTACTACCCATATCATCAATATTAATCAAGCAGAGTAGGGTATTACCTCCATCGAGAGGGCGAACACAGGTAAAAACATGGTGTCCCTTGTCTCCTGTTACCATCTGCACGGGCCTTACGATTCGGGGACCCCCTACCGAGATCCGCCGGTTTTGACACCGACAGTTACTATCTACAAAGCTCGAATTGTCGCAAAAAGTTTTCGACAAGTTCAAGGTGTTGAATACAATGATATTTTCTCACTCGTATCGATGCTTAAAAGTCTGTCCGAATCATGTTAGCAAATTGCCGCATTTTATGAAATCTGACAAATGGATAAATAAAACTACATTCCTTAATGGATTTATTAAAGAAGAGTTGTATATGATACAACCATAAGGTTTTGTCAATCCTAAAGGTGCTAACAAAATGTGCAAGCTCCAGCGATACACCAATGGACTGGTGCAAGCATCTCAGAGTTGGAATATACGCTTTGATGAGTTGACCAAAGCATATGGTTTTATCTGAGACTTTTGAAAGACACTGTATTTAAGAGAAAGTGAGTAGGAGCACTCTGACATTTCGATAAGTATATGTGAATGACATATTGTTGATCGGAAATAATGTAGAATTATTCTGCAAAGCATAAAGAAGTATTTGAAACAGTTCTTTAAAAGAAAGACCTCAGTAAAGCTACTTACATATTGAGCATCAAGATCTATTGAGATAGATCAAGACGCTTGATAAGATTTTCAATGAGTACATACCTTGACAAGATTTTGAAGTAGTTCAAAATGGAATAGTCAAAGAAAGAGTTCTTGCCTGTGTTGCAAAGGTATGAAATTGAGTAAGACTCAAATCCGACCACGACGAGGAAAATAGAAAGAGAATGAAAGTCATTCCCTATGCATCAATCATAGGTTCTATAAAAGTATGCCATGCTATGGACCGGACCTATTGTATACTCTGCCTGGTTTGGCAAGAGAGAGTACAATAGTGATCTAGGAGTAGATCACTGGACATTGGTCAAAATTATCCTTAGTGGAATAAGGATATGTTTCTTGATTATGGAGGTGAAAAAAGGTTCGTCGTAAAGGGATACGTCGATACAAGTTTTGGCACTGATCCAGATGACTCTAAGTCTTAATCTGGATACATATTGAAAGTGGGAGCAATTAGCTAGAGTAGCTCCGTGCAAAGCATTGTAGACATAGAATATTTGCAAAATACATACGGCTCTGAATATGACAGACCCGTTGACTAAACTTCTCTCATAAGCAAAACATGATCATACCCTAGTAAACCCTTTGGGTGTTGATCACATGACGATATGAACTATGGGTATTAATCACATACAGATGTGAATATTGGTGTTAAATCACATGGTGATGTGAACTAGATTATTGACTCTAGTGCAAGTGGGAGACTGAAGGAAATATGCCCTAGAGGCAATAATAAAGTAATTATTTATTTCCTCATATCATGATAAATGTTTATTATTCATGCTAGAATTGTATTACCCGGAAACATGATACATGTGTGAATACATAGACAAACATAGTGTCACTAGTATGCCTCTACTTGACTAGCTCGTAAATCAAAGATGGTTAAGTTTCCTAACCATAGACATGAGTTGTCATTTGATTAGTGGGATCACATCATTAGGAGAATGATGTGATTGACCTGACCCATTCAGTTAGCTTAGCACTTGATCGTTTAGTATGTTGCTATTGCTTTCTTCATGACTTATACATGTTCATATAACTATGAGATTATGCAACTCCCATTTACCGGAGGAACACTTTATGTGCTACCAAACGTCACAGCGTAACTTGGTGATTATAAAGGAGCTCTCGGGGTGTCTCCGAAGGTACATGTTGAGTTGGCGTATTCGAAGATTAGGATTTGTCACTCCGATTGTTGGAGAGGTATCTGCAGGCCTCTCATTAATGCACATCACTATAAGCCTTGCAAGCAATGTGGCTAATGAGTTAGTTGCGGGATGATGCATTACGTAATCTAGTAAAGAGACTTGCGATAGCGATATTGAACTAGGTATTGGGATACCGTCGATCAAATCTCGGGCAAGTAACATACCGATAACAAAGGGAACAACGTATGTTGTTATGCGGTTTGACTGATAAAGATCTTCTTAGAATATGTAGGAGCCAATATGAGCATCCAGGTTCCGCTATTGGTTATTGACCGGAAACGTGTCTCTCAAATCATGTCTACATTATTCTCGAACCCGTAGGGTCCGCACTTGCAACAAGAGTTTCGATGATGCGGTTATATTATGAGTTTATGAGTTTTGATGTACCGAAGGAGTTCGAGTCCCGGATGAGATCGGGGACATGGCGAGGAGTCTCGAAATGGTCAAGAAGTAAAGATCGATATATTGGACGAATATATTCGGACTTCGAAAAGGTTCAGTGATTCGGTATTGTCGAGTCTGCGGAGAGTTACTGGGAATTCCCGGAGAAGTATTGGGCCTTATTGGGCCATACGGGGAAGAGAGAGGGCTGCCTAGGGCAGGCTCTGCGCCACCAAGGCCTAGTCCGGGTGGACTGGGGAGGGCCGCACCCCTCCTTCCTTCCTTCTCTCTTCCCTTCCTTCTCTCCTACTCCTACTAGGAAAGAAGGAGTCCTACTCGGTGGGAGTAGGACTCCCCTGGTAGCGCCTCCTCCTTCTTGGCGACCCTCCTCCCCTTGCTCGCTTTATATCTGAGGGGCAGGGGGACACCCCATAGACACACAAGTTGATCTTCGTGATCATTCCTTAGCCGTGTCAGCGGTGCCCCCTCCACCATATTCCACCTCGGTCATGTCGTGGCGGTGCTTAGGCGAAGCCCCGTCGGTAGAACATCATAAAATCCACCTGCGCCGTCGTCTTGTGGAACTCATCCCGACACCCTGCTGGATCGGAGTCAGGGATCGTCATCAGCTGAGCGATGTGCTGAACTCGGAGGTGTCGTCGTTCAATACTTGGATCGGTCAGATCGTGAAGGCGTCTGACTACATCAACCCGATGTTGTTACGGCCTTCGCTTTCGGTCTATGAGGGTACGTGGATAACACTCTCCCCTCTCATTGCTATGCATCACCATGATCATTGCGTGTGCGTAGGAATTTTTTTGAAATTACTACGTTCCCCAACAAATTTTGCAAAAGACTGTGAATAGATCTAGATAGAATTGGTCCAAAAAACTTGATGCATTATGGGCCTATAGAACTGCATACAAAAATCCTATGGGTATGTCTCCATATAAGATGGTTTATGGAAAAGCATGTCATTTACCTCTTGAACTTGAACATAAAGCATATTGGGCTGTTAAAGAGCTCAATTATGACTTCAAACTTGCCGGTGAGAAAATGTTATTTCATATTAGCTCACTTGATGAATGGAGAACCCAAGCATATGAGAGAATGCCAAGCTTTTCAAAGAAAAAGTCAAGCGTTTGGCATGATAAGAGGATCTGAAGCGTGAGTTAACGTAGGAGATTATGTGTTATTGTTCAACTCTCGTTTAAGATTTTTTGCAGGAAAACTTCTCTCAAAATGGGAAGGTCCCTACGTTATCGAGGAGGTCTATCGTTCTGGTGCTATAAAAATCAACAACTTTGAAGGACCAAATCCGAGGGTGGTAAATGGTCAAAGAATTAAACATTATATTTCAGGTAATCCTATCAATGTTGAAACTAATATTATTGAAACCATAACCCCTGAGGAATACATAAGAGACACTTTCGAGCGTTCAGGACTCGAAAAGGCATAGGTATGTGGTGCGGTAAGTAAACCGACTCCAAAAACAACTCTAATGGCAATTTTCATCTTTTTGGATTATTTAAGGATTTTAGGAAGAAAGAAGTAGTCTGAAAGGGACACGAGGCTTCCACGAGAGGAGGGCGCTACTGCCCTCGTGGAGCACCTCGTGTGCCTCCCGGACTCCGTTTTTCTTGTATATTACGTGTTTTGGTGGGTAAAAATTCATTATATATACTCCAGAAGGTTTGACCACCGTATCCACAAATATCCTCTGTTTTCGTTTCGAGCTGTTCCTGTTGCAGAATTAAGCAAGATGTCTTCTCAGGAATCAGTTGGGGAGAGCCGGGTGTCCTACCCAACGCCAGGTCCAGGAGCAAATAGCGATGCCTATCACTTTGGACCATCAACGGAGGATGAGATGGAGGCTGATTTGAAAAGGATAGATGCCATGGAGGAAGATCAAGAAGTTACCTCTCGCCTCCAAGCAGAATTCTCTATGGAAACTACCTAGCACGGCTGTCCCTACTTGGTCCTCCACATCAACTCCAGATTTCTTTCTTATGAAAATATGAAAAAGAGTTTCACTTGTTCTCCAAAAGCTATGCGGCATCCTTGGGTAAAAGGAGGCGTTATGCATCACGGGCAAGCTCGTAAAGAAAATATGGACCTCAAACAACAAGTCAATAAGCTCGAGGAGGAGAACCGTATCCTGAAGAGCATAATCGCCAAGAAGATCATGACACCAACCGTGAAGAAGGAGACATAATCACTTTGGTATGGGTACTCCCCTTGGCAACCGCTAAGCTTGGGGAGGTGCTTGATATCGATATCACCATCACACTCCTATCTTTACCGCTTTATTTAGTTCGATCCTTTTAGTAGTATCTTGATCTAGTAGATTGAAGTTTTGATATCAAGTAGTTTTGAGTTTTGTTTGTGATCTCTTTATGTAATCGAGACCGTGTGCTATCTATAATAAAGATTAGTGTTGAGTCAAGGGCTTTTCTATGTTGCTATGATCTTGAGAAAATAAAAAGAACAAAAGAGTTCATATTGATCTTATGAATAGTGATAACTTCACACATAGAAAGTATGAGGCATAAAATTTTTTGAGAGTTGATGAACGTAGCCTTGGTCATCGTTGCAATTAATAGGAAGTAATAAGGAAGGAGTGGTTCACATATAAATATATTATCTTGGACATCTTTTATGATTGTGAAGCACTCATTAAGTATGACATGCTAAAAGAGTTGACGTTGGACAAGGAAGACAACGTAATGGTTTATGTTTTCCGGCATCTCAGTTAAAGTATATTGTCATTTACCTTCCAAACATGTCGAGCTTGCCTTTCCCCCTCATGCTAGCCAAATTCTTTGCACCAAGTAGAGATACTACGTGTGCTTCCAAATATCCTTAAACCCAGTTTTGCCATGAGAGTCCATCATACCTACCTATGGATTGAGTAAGATCCTTCAAGTAAGTTGTCATCGGTGCAAGCAATAAAATTGCTCTCTAAATATGTATGACTTATTAGTGCGGAGAAAATAAGCTTTATACGAACTTGTTGTGGAAGTAATAAAAGTAATGAATTTGCATAATAAAGGTCCACATACAAGGGGCAATATAAAGTGACATTCTTTTGCACTAAGACTTTACGCATCAACCCTAAACGCGCATGACAACCTCTGCTTCCCTCTGCGAAGGGCCTATCTTTAACTTTATGTTTTACCTTATGCTTGAGTCAAGGTGATCCTCACCTTTCCCTTTTTCATTTTATCCTTTGGCAAGCTCCTCGTGTTTGAAAGATCATGATATATATATCCAATTGGATGTAGGTTGGCATAGGCTATTATTGTTGACATCACCTAAAGGTGAATACGTTGGGAGGCAACACAATAAGCCCCTATCTTTCTCAGTGTCATTTGAAACCCTATAACCACAAGTATTGCGTGAGTGTTAACAATTATAGGGGACTACGAGATAGTTGAGTATGTGAGCTTGTTGAAAAGCTCTATTATTGACTCTTTCTGATGTTACGATAAATTGCAATTGCTTCAATGACTGAGATTATAGTTTGTTAGTTCCCAATGAAGTTTTTGAACCATACTTGACATTGTGAATTGCTTATTACTTGAACATAGGAAATCATATGACAAAATCCATATATGTTCCTATTATTAGAATGATCATGATGCCCTCATGTCCGTATTTTATTTTTATCGACACCTCTATCTCTAAATATGTGGACATATTTTTCGATTTCGGCTTTCACTTGAGGACAAGCGAGGTCTAAGCTTGGGGGAGTTGATACGTCCATTTTGCATCATGCTTTTATGTCAATATTTATTGCATTATGGGCTGTTATTACACATTATATCTCAATACTTATGGCTATTCTCCCTTATTTTACAAGGTTTACCATGAAGAGGGGAATGCCAAGTAATTGGAATTCAGGTGGAAAAGGAGCAAACATTGGAAACTTATTCGCACAACTCCAAAAGACACGAGACTCCACGAAACAACTTTTGGATTTAATAAGAATTTTTGGGCAAAAGAAATAGGCTGTGGGGGCCCACACTCCAGGAGACAGCGCCCCCTGTTATGTGAACGTCGACTACATGACACTTCACCATTATTTGGGCCTAGAGGAAGGCATAGGGGAGTAATAAGTAGATGATGGATTGCTAGAGTGACAGAAGCTTAAACCCTAGTTTATGCGTTGCTTCGTTAGGGGTTGATATGGACCCATATGTTTAATGCTGTGGTTAGGTTTACCTTAATACTCCTTTTTGTAGTTGTGGATGCTTGCAATAGGGGTTAATCATAAGTGGGATGCTTGTCCATGTTAGGGAAGTACCCAAGTACCGGTCCAGCCACATATCAAATTATCAAAGTACCGAACGCGAATCTTATGAACGTGATGAAAACTAGCTTGACGATAATTCCCAATGTGTCCTCGGGACCTCCTTCTTCATTATTAGATATTGTCCAGGCTTATCCTTTGCTACATAAAGGATTGGGCCACCTTGCTTTGCACTTTATTTACTTTATTTACTTTTTGCTCGTTACTATTTGTCTTATCCACAAAACTATCTATCACCTACTATTTCGATTGCTTTGAGAGAAAACCTTACTGAAAACCGCTTATCATTTCCTTCTGCTCCTCGTTGGGTTCGACACTCTTACTTATCGAAAGGACTACGATAGATCCCCTATACTTGTGGGTCATCAGCTGCGCGGGGAGAAGAAGCTTGACAACGGCGAGCGGGCGGCGCTTACGGGCGGGCGCGAGCGGCAAAGAACATAGAGGAGGGAGAAAGAGTGGGGAGGAGGGCGCGCGTACTCCACCACTGCCCTCCCTCCCCCTACTTATAGCCCTCGGGCTGCGAAGCCGAGGGGGCGGGACGTGGGATCGCGGGATTAACTGCGCCCACGACCCCATGATCCCCCGATTACTACGCGGAGTTACTGTGCAGTAACTCCCATAGGAATTTCAACCGCCCGCCTCGGCCCCAGCGGATCCGCCCGCGTGCTGAGGCCCAGTGGTAGTGGGCCCGACCTGCTGTCACGTCCCGTCAAGAGCATGGGATGGCAGGCTGGCGGCCGACGACGCCCGTGGGCGTGCTTTCGTGGCGGAGTGGCAGGCACGGAAGCTTAGCGAGCACGCCATCGCTTCCCGCCTTGGTGTTCGAAATCGACAAGCGAACCCCCCTTGTCAAATCGGCTCCTGGCGCCGGTGCGTTGGAAGGCAGACCGATCGTTTGGTCAGAGTGCGGCAAGGAAGGAAACTGCTAAGGCTTCACGGCCTGTCAGCCGCGACACCTCACCAGCTCTGCGGACTACTGTCGGAGTAATGGGCCACAGGAAGGCTAACCCGAGTCCCCGAGCCTTTCAAGACTTTGGGCCGGCGCCCCACAAGACTCGAATGAAGCGCCGCCTTCGGTGGCGGTAGCTCAACGGCCGGGCCGGAAAACGGCCGAGCACCAGCGAGCGGCACCAAGACGGACCGACTCCTAGCAGCGGCCTCCATAGAGGCCGGCTCCTGGCAGGCGGCCCCAGTGCCCTCAGAGTCTGCGCCCCTCATCGAGAGGATGAGACAGGGTGAGGCTACAGTGTATCCCATCACCCCTGAATCCCGGGCTTGGCGTGGCCACAGTGCCCCGTACATGCGGAGATCTCCACACGACGTGCCACTGTTACCACTGCACATTTGACGCCACTCGCCGGTGGAGCTCGCTCCCGGGACGCCTGTCGGTGCGGCTCGCAGCGGCGAGCCCTACCGTGGCGATGGCGGAGGGCGGCCTAGCCTGGCCACTCGGGTCCAAGGGGATCCGGCTCCTAGCGGGCAGCCGGATCCTTCCTCGAGGCCCGTGCGCCATTAACCAGACTAGACACGGCGGGGCTACAGTGATGTCCTGCCAGGCGGCGAAACTGTAGCCATGCCCTCCTCGACCAAGCGCGCGTCGTTAACGTTACGACTACAGTGATCAGCCACCGACCAGACCCGCCAGTGGCAGAGGCTGCTTGTCGGCTCCGTGCAGAACCGATGCAGGCCCCTGATCGGCGGAGAAGAGGGCGACCAGAGACACTGACAGTCGGGTCCTCTACCTGGCCAAGTTACCATTGTACCCCTGGGGGCAGGCCTATAAACCCCTGTGGCACCCATGCAAAGGGTTCCCAACCTGTTAGAACTAGACTCATACCTAGAGGAAGAAGATAGCTAGCCCTGCTTCCTTCTACCTCTAGCATACAGCTCGAGGAGCACCATTGTACTCACTAGTGCCTTAGTGATCATGCGGAGACCCCGCAGAGCAGGATTAGGGTTGTTATCTCCTAAGAGAGCCTCGAACCTGGGTAAAGTGCGCCGGCGTTCGTGTCTACGCCTCATCCCGCTTCCAGGCACCGGTGACGTTCTACTAGCATATGTCGCGCCCAACCCCCGACACACTAAGCGGTATCGATAGTCGTAGTAGCAATAGTTGGGGAGACGACAACGATGCTTCGATGGAGATCAAGGTGTCAAGTCGGTGACGATGGTGATCATGACGGTGCTTTGGAGATGGAGATCAAAGGCACAAGATGATGATGGCCATATCATATCACTTATATTGATTGCATGTGATGTTTATCCTTTATGCATCTTATTTTCCTTAGTTCGGCGGTATCATTATAAGACGTTCTCTCACTAAATTTCAAGGTACAAGTGTTGTCCCTGAGTATGCACCGTTGCAACAATTCGTCTTGCCGAGACACCACGTGATGATCGGGTGTGATAAGCTCTATGTTCACATACAACGGGTGCAAGCCAGTTTTGCACACGCAGAATACTCGGGTTAAACTTGACGAGCCTAGCATATGCAGATATGGCCTCGGAATAATAAGACCGAAAGATCGAGCGTGAATCATATAGTAGATATGATCAACATAGTGATGTTCGCCATTGAGAACTACTCCATCTCACGTGATGATCAGACATGGTTTAGTTGATATGGATCACGTGATCACTTAGATGATTAGAGGAATGTCTATCTAAGTGGGAGTTCTTAAGTAATATGATTAATTGAACTTTAATTTATCATGAACTTAGTCTGATAGTATTAGCATATCTATGTTGTAGATCAATAGCTCGCGATATAGCTCCCCGTTTATTTTGATATGTTCCTAGAGAAAAACTATGTTGAAAGATGATAGTAGCAATGATGTGGACTAGGTCCGTGATCTGAGCATTATCCTCATTGCTGCACAGAAGAATTATGTCCTTGACGCACCGCTAGGTGACGGACCTATTGCAGGAGCATATGCATACATTATGAACGTTTGGAAAAGCTCGATATGATGACTACTTGATAGTTTAGTGCACCATGCTTTATGGCTTATAACCAGGACTTCAAAAACATTTTGAATGCCACGGAGCATATAAGATGTTCCAAGAGTTTAAATTGGTATTTCAGACTCATGACCATGTTAACAGGTATGAAACCTCTGACAAAGTACTTTGCCTACAACATGGAGGAGAATAGCTCAGCTAGTGAGCATGTGCTCAGAATATTTGTGTAACGCCCCGGATTCGATGCGCCAGGTGTCCGCCAGTTATTCGTCAGCGTTGCCATGTCATTTGCTTGCGTGTTGCACTTTATCATGTCATCATGTGCATTTCATTTTGCATACGTGTTCGTCTCATGCATCCGAGCATTTTCCCCGTTGTCCGTTTTGCAATCCGGCGCTCCTATGTCTCCGGCGCCCCCTTTTACCTATTTTCTTGTGCGGGTATTAAACGGTCTTGGAATGGACCGATGTTTGTCAAGCGGCCTTGGTATAGCACCGGTAGACCGCCTGTCAAGTTTCGGATCATTTGGAGGTCGTTTTGTACTCCAACGGTTAGCAGGTAACCGCAAAGCCCTCTTTGAGTTGCAGCCCAACACCCTTCTAAAGTGGCCCAAAACCCAGCAAACTCCCCTCCATGCTCTCGGTCGTTCGATCACGATCGTGTGGTAAACCGCACCTCATTTGGACTCTCCTAGCTCCCTCTACCTATAAATATGTGCCTCCATCAAATTTTCATGGATGAAACCCTAGCCTCCTTCTTCACTCCATGCCTTGGACACGTCCGCCCGGTGCCGGACAAATCCGCCGCCGATCCCTCGGCGAATCGAGGGCGCCACCTCACCCGCCGCCGGTCTCCTCTCTCCTCCCAGCGCAGGGCCTTGCCATCCGAGCCGCCAGCCAGACGCATGGCCCAGTTCCAGGCCGCCCATGATCGCCTGGCTCCGCCGCCGTCGCGCGGGTGCCGTCCCCGCCGGCCGCCGCCTCCTCGCCCCGCGGCCTCCGTGCCGACGCCGTGCCTCTCCTCGCCTCCGGCCTCTGCCGCCCGCCACTGCCGGGTCCGGCGTCCTCACTTCTGCGCCTCCCACGGTGGCCGTCGCTCACTTCTCATGGGCGTCCGCGCCCCCAACTCCCGACCCGCCTTGCACTGAGTTAAATCAATCAGATCGGGATGAGATCCACCGGGATCTCATCCAAACGCCCACGCCCGCCCGGATCCCTCCGTCCCGGGTCGAACCCGTCCCGCGTTGACTTTTCCCGGAGGTGAAAATCGTCCAAGTCCCCGAATCTGCTAATATTTTCATGCATTTTCATCGCATCATAACTCTGTGCATGTTGCCCCGTTTTGTGCGTATAATATGTCAACTTGTTCGCCTAGACGAGTACATCATCTCATCTCATTGCATCATTTTTATTTGAGCTCATGTTGATGCCCGAAATGCTGTTGGAAGAGGGCTATGTGATGTTAGTTTCTGATTCTTATCAGAACATGCACTTTTGTCATTTTTGCCATGATTGGTGTGTGCACCCTATGAACTTGAGTCCTACATGTGTTTTGTAATATGCCATGCCATCTTTACAGGGGTGTATGCCATGTATTTTTGTGATCTCTGTGGTGACTAGCACCAGCATGCAAAGTAGCCTCCGTGATGTTGCTGATTTCTGTGACTTAGTGATTTCTGCCAAGTCTGAGTCTGTTATATTTTGTTGCCATGTAAACTTGATGCTACCGACAGATCCATGCTTATTTTGAGATACTTCAGTAATGATGTTTTGACCATATGGTTATTCTCTATCCTTCCATGCCCTTTTTTGCAATTATGGAGTGACATAGCTTGAGTCAATCGAGCTCTACTTTTGCTATAAAATGTTTCCTGGCAGGTTGTTTACATGTTATTCAATTTTGCCAAGGTTGTTGTAGTTGATCCTTGCATGATATGATGTTGTTCTTACCATGTATAGACTCTATGCCATGTCTTCTTACTGTGAGCTGCCTTTCCATGCCATGTATTGCTCTGTGGTGAGTGGTTCAAGCTCACCAACATGCCTACTTGTTATCTGTTTATGCCATGCTCCAGTTTTTCACCAAGTCTGAATCTGTTTATGTTTTTGCTATGTTCACATGCTTGCAATTGTATTTTCTGATCCCTTTTGGCTCATGGTCAGTAAGGGACTTTTGTTATATGCTTTGAGTAGATTCATGCCATGCTCTAGTTAGATATGATAGCTTGCTGTAACATGCTGTTTGATAGCTCTAAACACTGCAACCTGATGTTATTTCTGCCATGTCCTATGAATTCTGCTAAGTCTGAAACTGTTATTATTTGCAATCTTGCCATGTCAGTTTGAGCATGTTCTAGTGTTTTATGGAGATAGCTCAGTGTTCATGTTTTGTCATGCCTTACCTGTACATCATGCCCATGCCTTTTGTTATTATGTTAAGATGCTGTAGCTTGTTGTTTTGATGCTTGCAATATGCCTAGTTGCTGTTTTGGACAGATTGTTGCTATGACTTGTATAGAGTGTATGTGTTGATCCGTTGCTCCGTTTTGAGTGTGCTCTATATGAAACTTGCTTGTTTTTGCATGTAGCTTCATATTATCATGTTGCATCCATGTTTTGAGGTGTTTGCTTGATGTTTGGATGCATTTTGCATCAATGCCATGTTTATCTTGTTTTGCTCGTATCTTCTAGGCCGTAGCTCCGAATCTAATGAACTTTATATGTAACTTGACTAGAATTTCGTGTAGATCATCTTGGTGCATCTTAACTTGCTGTTTAACAACTTGAACTTAAGGTTTATTCAGATCTGGTCAAATTTCGAAATTTGCATATGAGGACTTACCGGAATTGTTATATGTTGTTCCCGGCCTCATTTAAACTTGCTTTGATGTGTTGCTCTTGTTTGCATCATCTCTTGCCATGAGTAGCTTCATATAGAGTTGTAATGCATCATGCTTGTTGTGCATCATGCCGTGTTCATGTGTGGTGTGTTTACCTATGTTGTGTGTTTTTCTTGTTAGTTCCTGTTTCGTTGCGATCGTGAGGATTCGTTCGTCTACGCTTGGTTCGGCTTCATCCGTTCATCTTCTTCATGGACTCGTTCTTCTTCCTTGCGGGATTTCAGGCAAGATGACCGCTACCCTGGATCTCACTACTATCATTGCTATGCTAGTTGCTTCGTTCTATCGCTTTTGCGCTACCTATCACTGTTTATCAAGCCATCCCAAATTGCCATGTCAGCCTCTAACCTTTGTCACCCTTCCTAGCGAACCGTTGTTTGGCTATGTTACCGCTTTGCTCAGCCCCTCTTATAGCGTTGTTAGTTGCAGGTGAAGATGAAGTTTGTTCCTTGTTGGAACATGGAGATGTTGTTCCTTGTTGGAACATGTTTACTTGTTGGGATATCACAATATATCTTATTTAATTAATGCATCTATATACTTGATAAAGGGTGGAAGGCTCGGCCTTATGCACAGTGTTTTGTTCCACTCTTGCCGCCCTAGTTTCCGTCATATCGGTATTATGTTCCGGATTTTGCGTCCCTAACGCTTGGTCGGGTGATTTATGGGACCCCCTTGACAGTTCGCTTTGAATAAGACTCCTCCAAAGAAGGCCCAACATTGGTTTTCCATTTGCCTCACCACCACCTACATTTCCCTTGGGAGTAATTAACCCAGGGTCATCTTTATTCAGCCCCGGGCCAATGCTTGCCTAAGTGTTGGTCCAAACTAGAGCACCGTCAGGACCATCCCTTGGCAACATGGGTTACGTCGGTTCTCAGACGCTCGCTTATCCGGTGTTGCCACGAGAGCGAGATATGTGCAGCTCCTATCGGGATTGTCGGCGCATCGGGGCGGTCTTGCTGGTCTTGTTTTATTGCTTTGTCGAAATGTCTTGTAGCAGGATTCCGAGACTGATCGGGTCTTCCGGGAGAAGGAATATCCTTCGTTGATCGCGAGAGCTTATCATGGGCTAAGTTGGGACACCCTGCGCAGGTATAAACTTTCGAGAGCCGTGCATGCGGTTATGTGGCAGATGGGAATTTGTCAATATCCGGTTGTAGTAAACTTGAAGTAAACTCTTCTAAAATACACCAACCGTGTGCGTAACCGTGAATGTCTCTTTTCGGGGTTGATCGAGAGGAGAACACGGTTTCTGGGTTATGTCGGCGTAAGTAGGAGTTCAGGATCACTTCTTGATCATTACTAGTTGACGACCGTTCCTTTGTTTCTCTTCTCGCTCTCATTTGCGTTGGTTAGCCACCATATATGCTTAGTCGCTGCTGCAACCTCACCACTTTATCCCTTCCTTTCCTACTTAAGCTTTGCTAGTCTTGATACCCATGGTAATGGGATTGCTGAGTCCTCGTGGCTCCTGATTACTACAACACCGATTCTTGTGTACAGGTTTGCGATGATCATGGCGTGAGAGCGATGTTTACTTGTGTTGGAGTTCTTCTTCCGCTTCTTGATCGGGGATAGGTTCCGGTCGGCAGCCTAGGCTAGCGGTGGTGGATGTCGTTTGAGCTTACATTTTATGTTTCATCCGTAGTCGGATGTTGATCTTGTATATGATGTTGATGTATTCTTGTGGCATTTGTGCCTTATGTATGTATCCCCATCTATTATGTAATGTTGATGTAATGATATCCACCTTGCAAAAGCGTCTTCAAGATGCGCTTCTATCCTTGGTGGGACCTTCGAGTTTCTTTTGGATAGGGTCGCATCTTGGGCGTGACAATTTGAGTACTACAATCGCTTGAATCAAGTGGGAGTTAATCTTCCAGATAAGATAGTGATTGACAGAATTCTCTAGTCACTATCACAAAGTTACTGGAACTTCCTGATGAACTATAATATGCAAGGGGTGACGAAAAGGATTCCCAAGCTCTTCGCGATGCAGAAATCAGCAAAGGTAGAAATCAAGAAAAGCATCAATTGTTGATGGTTGACAAGACCACTAGTTTCAAGTAAAAGGGCAAGGAAATAAAGGGAACTTCAAAAAGAATGGCAAGCAAGTTGCCACTCCCATTAAGAAGCCCAAAGCTAGACCCAAGCCTGAAACTGAGAGCTTCTACTGCAAAGGAAATAGTCACTTGAAACGGAACTGCCCCAAATACTTGGCGGATAAGAAGGATGGCAAAGTGAACAAAAGTATATATGATATACATGTTATTGATGTGTACTTTACTAGTGTTCATAGCAGCCCCTGTGTATTTGATACTGGTTCAGTTTCTATGATGAGTAACTTGAAACAGGAGTTACAAAATGAACAGAGACTAGTTGAAGGCGAGGTGACGATTGAAGGAAATATGCCCTAGTGGCAATAATAAAGTTATTATTTATTTCCTTATTTCATGATAAATGTTTATTATTCATGTTGGAATTGTATAAACCGAAAACTTAGTACATGTGTGAATACATAGACAAACAGAGTGTCACTAGTATGCCTCTACTTGACTAGCTCATTGAATCAAAGATGGTTAAGTTTCCTAGCCATAGACATGAGTTGTCATTTGATTAACGGGATCACATCATTAGAGAATGATGTGATTGACTTGACCCATTCCGTTAGCTTAGCACTTGATCGTGTAGTATGTTGCTATTGCTTTCTTCATGACTTATACATGTCCCTATGACTATGAGATTATGCAAGTCCCGTTTATCGGAGGAACAATGTGTGCTACCAAACGTCACAACATAACTGGGTGATTATAAAGGTGCTCTACAGGTGTCTCCGAAGGTACTTGTTGAGTTGGCATATTTCGAGATAAGGATTTGTCACTCTGATTGTCGGAGAGGTATCTCTGGGCCCTCTCAGTAATGCACATCACTATAAGCCTTGCAAACAATGTGATTAATGAGTTAGTTGTGGGATGATGCATTATATAACGAGTAAAGAGACTTGCCGTGCTTGAGATTGAACTAGGTATTGAGATCCGACGATCGAATCTCGGCAAGTAACATACCGATGACAAAGGGAACAACGTATGTTGTTATGCGGTTTGACCGATAAAGATCTTTGTAGCATATGTAGGAACCAATATGAGCATCAGGTTCCGCTATTGGTTATTGACTGGAGATGTGTCTCGGTCATGTCTACATAGTTCTCGAACCCATAGGGTCCGCACGCTTAAAATTCGGTGATGATTAGTATTATGAGTTTATGTGATTTGATGTACCAAAGGTAGTTCGGAGTCCCAGATGAGATCTGGTACATGACGAGGAGTCTCGAAATGGTCGAGACGTAAAGATCGATATATTGGACGACTATATTCGGACATCAGAAAGGTTTCGAGTGATTCTGGTATTTTTCTGGGTACCGGGGAGTTACGGGAATACGAGGAAGAAGTAACGGGCCTCATGGGCCAAGTGGTGGAAGAGAGGAGGCAGGGCGCGCCCCCCCCCCCTAGCCCAAACCGAATTGGACTAGGGGCCTGGCCCCTCTTTCCTCCTTTTCCTCCCTCTCCTTCCTTCTCCCTCTCCTCCTTCCTTTCCTCCTCCTAGTAGGAGTAGGAAAGGGGAGTCCTACACCTACTAGGAGGAGGACTCCTCCTCCTGGCGCGCCCTACAAGGGCCGGTTGGTCTTCCCCCTTGCTCCTTTATATACGGGGGCAGGGGGGCACATCTAGACACACAAGTTGATCTGTTGATCTCTCCCAGCCGTGTGCAGTGCCCCCCTCCATCATATTCCACCTCGGTAATATCGTAGCGGTGCTTAGGCGAAGCCCTGCGTTGGTAGCATCATCAACACCGTCATCACGCCGTCGTGCTGACAGAACTCTCCCACAAAGCTCTGCTAGATCGGAGTTTGTGGGACGTCATCGAGCTGAACGTGTGCTGAACTCGGAGGTGCCGTACCTTCGGTACTTGATCGGTCGGATCGTGAAGACGACGACTACATCAACCGCGTTGTGCTAACGCTTTCGCTTTCGGGTTCACGAGGGTACGCTGACAACACTCTCCCCTCTCGTTGCTATGCATCACCATGATCTTGCGTGTGCGTAGGAATTTTTTTGAAATTACTACGTTCCCCAACAGTGGCATCAGAGCCAGGTTTATGCTTAGATGTTATATGCACGAGTAGAACACAAGTGAGTTGTGGGCGATACAAGTCATACTGCTTACTAGCATGTCATACTTTGGTTCGGCGGTATTGTTGGATGAAGCGGCCCGGACCGACATTACGCATATGCTTACGCGAGACTGGTTTCTACCGACGTGCTTTGCACACAATTGGTGGCGGAGTGTCGGTTTCTCCAACTTTAGTTGAACTGAGTGTGGCTACGCCCGGTCCTTGCGAAGGTTAAAACAGCACTAACTTGACGAAATCTCGTTGTGGTTTTGATGCGTAGGTAAGAACGGTTCTTGCTCATCCATAGCAGCCACGTAAAACTTGCAACAACAAAGTAGAGGACGTCTAACTTATTTTTGCAGGGCATGTTGTGATGTGATATGGTCAAGACGTGATAAGATATAAATTGTTGTATGGGATGATCATGTTTTGTTGAAGTTATCGGCAACTGGCAGTAGCCTTATGGTTGTCTCTTTATTACATAAGATGCAAGCGCCAAATAATTGCTTTACTTTATCGCTATGCGATAGCAATAATTGCAAGAGCAATAGTTGGCGAGACGACCATGTGATGACACGTTGATAGAGATCAAGATGATGGAGATCATGGTGTCATGCCGGTGATGATAGGGATCATGACGGTACTTTGGAGATGGAGATCAAAGGCGCAAGATGATCATGGCCATATCATGTCACATATTTTGATTGCACGTGATGTTTATCTTTTATACATCTTATTTTGCTTAGTTCAACGGTAGATTTATAAGATGATCTCTCACTAAATTTCAAGATAAAAGTGTTCTCCACAGGTGTGCACTTTGTTGCCAAAGTTCATCGTGCTGAGACACCACATGATGATCGGGTGTGATAAGCTCTACGTTCATCTACAACTGGTGCAAGCCAGTTTTGCACACGCAGAATACTCAGGTTAAACTTGACGAGCCTAGCATATGCAGATATGGCCTCGGAACACTGAGACCCAAAGGTCGAGCGTGAATCATATAGTAGATATGATCTACATAGTGATGTTCACCATTGAAAACTACTCCATTTCACGTGATGATCGGTTATGGTTTGGTTGATTTGGATCACGTGATCACTTAGATGATTAGAGGGATGTCTATCTAAGTGGGATTTCTTAAGTAATATGATTAGTTGAACTTTAATTTATCATGAACTTAGTCCTGATAGTATTTTGCAAATTATGTTGTAGATCAATAGCTCGCGTTGTTGCTTCCCTATGTTTTATATGTGTTCCTAGAGAAAACTAAGTTAAAAGATGATAGTAGTAATGATGCGGACTGGGTCCGTGATCTGAGGTTTATCCTCATTGTTGCACAGAATAATTATGTCCTTGATGCACCGCTAGGTGAGGACCTATTGCGAGGCGGATGCGAGGCGTTATAAGCGTTTGGCTAGCTCAATATGATGACTACTTGATAGTTTAGTGCACCATGCTTAACGGCTTAGAATCGGGACTTCAAAGACGTTTTGAACATCATGGATCATATGAGATGCTCCAGGAATTGAAGTTAATATTTCAAGAAAATACCCAAGTTCAGAGATATGAGGTCTCCGACAAGTTCTATAGCTAAAAGATGGAGGAAAATAGCTCAAGCGGTGAGCATGTGCTCAGATTGTCTGGGTAGTACAATCGCTTGAATCATGTGGGAGTTAATCTTCCAGATAAGATAGTGATTGACAGAGTTCTCCAGTCACCATCGCCAAATTACCTTTGGAACTTCGTGATGAACTATAGTATGCAAGGGATGACGAAAACGTTTCCCGAGCTTTTCATGATGATAACATCGATGAAGGTAGAAATCAAGAAAGAGCATCAAGTGTTGATGATTAACAAGACCACTAGTTTCAAGAAAAGGGCAAAGGGAAAGAAAGCGGAACTTCATGTAGAATGGCAAGCAAGTTGTCACTCCTGAAGAAGCCCAAACCTGGACCAAAGCTTGGGCCAGAGTGCTTCTACCGCAAAGGAAATGGTCCTTTGGAAGCGGAAATGCCACTGAATATTTGGTGGATAAGAAGGATGGCAAAGTGAACAAGGGTATATTTGATATACAGGTTATTGATGTGTACCTTACTAGTGTTTATAGTAACCCCTGGGTATTTGATACTTGTTCGGTTGCTAAAAATTTGTAACTCGAAACAGGAGATACAGAATAAACGGAGACTAGTTGAGGGTGAAGTGATGATGTGTGTTGGAAGTGGTTCCAAGATAGATATGATCATCATCGCACACTCCCTATACTTTCGGGATTAGTGTTAAATCTAAATAAATATTATTTGGTGTTTGCGTTGAGCATGAACAAGATTTGGTCATGTTTATTGCAATACGGTTATTCATTTAAAGTCAGAGAATAATTTTTGTTCTGTTTACATGAATAAAACCTTCAATGGTCATACACCCAATGAAAATAGTTTGTTGGATCTCGATCGTAGGTGATACACAAATTCATAATATTGATGCCAAAAGATGCAAAGTTGATAAAGATAGTGCAACTTATTTGTGGCACTATCGTTTGGGTCATAGCGGTGTAAAGCGCATGAAGAAACTCCATAAAGATGGACTTTTGGAATCACTTGGGTATGAATCATTTGATGCTTGCTAACCGTGCCTTTTGGGCAAGATGACTAAAACTCCGTTCTCCGGAACAATGGAACGAGTTACTGACTTGCTGGAAATAATACATACCGATGTATGCGCTCCAATGTGTGTTGATGCTCGTGGCGGGTATCATTATTTTCTGACCTTCACAGATGATTTGAGCAGATATGAGTATATCTACTTAATGAATCACAAGTGTGAAACATTTGAAAAGTTCAAAGAATTTCAGAGTGAAGTGGAGAATCATCATAACAAGAAAATAAACTTTCTACGATCTGATCGTGGAGGAGAATATTTGAGTTACGAGTTTGGCCTTCATTTAAAACAATGTGGAATAGTTTCACAGCTCACGCCACATAGAACACCACAGCATAATGGTGTATCCGAACATCGTAACCGCACTTTATTGGATATGGTGCGATCTATGATGTATCTTACCGATTTACCACAATCATTTTGGTGTTATGCATTAGAGACAGATGCATTCACTTTAAATAGGGCACCATCAAAATCCGTTGAGACGACGCCTTATGAACTGTGGTTTGGCAAGAAACCAAAGTTGTCGTTTCTTAAAGTTTGGGGCTGCGATGCTTATGTGAAAAAGTTTCAACCTGATAAGCTCGAACCCAAATCAGAGAAGTGCGTCTTCATAGAATACCCAAAGGTAACTATTGGGTACACCTTCTATCACAGATCCGAAGGCAAGTTATTCATTGCTAAGATGGATCCTTTCTAGAGAAGGAGTTTCTCTCGAAAGAAGTGAGTGGGTGGAAAGTAGAGCTTGATAAGGTAATTGTACCTTCTCCCGAATTGGAAAGTAGTTAATCACAGAAATCAGATCCAATGATTCCTATACCAATTAGTGAGGAAGCTAATGATGATGATCAACTTCAGATTAAGTTACTACAGAACCTCGTAGGTCTTCCAAAGTACAGTCCGCACCAGAGTGGTATGGTAATCCTATTCTGGAAGTCATGTTACTAGACCATGATGAACCTACGAACTATGAGGAAGCGATGATGAGCCCAGATTCCGCGAAATGGCTTGAGGTCATGAAATCTGAGATGGGATCCATGTATGAGAACAAAGTGTGGACTTTGGTGGACTTGCCCGATGGTCGGAAAGCCATATTAAATAAATGGATCTTCAAGAGGAAGACGGACAATGATAGTAGTGTTACTATCTACAAAGCTCGACTTGTTGCAAAAGGTTTTCAACAAGTTCAAGGTGTTGAATACAATGAGATTTTCTCACTCGTATCGATGCTTAAGTCTGTCCGAATCATGTTAGCAATTGCCACGTTTTGTGAAATCTGGCAAATGGATGTCAAAACTGCATTCCTTAATGGATTTATTAAAGAAGAGTTGTATATGATGAAACCAGAAGGTTTCTTCAATCCTAAAGATGCTAACAAAATGTGCAAGCTCCAGCGATCCATCTATGGACTAGTGTAAGCATCTCGGAGTTGGAATATACGCTTTGATGAGTTGATCAAACCATATGGTTTTATACAGACTTTTGGAGAAGCCTGTATTTACAAGAAAGTGCGTGGGAGCTCTGTAGCATTACTGAAACAATATGTAGATGACATATTGTTGATTGGAAATGATATAGAAATTCTGGATAGCATAAAAGGATACTTTAATAAGAGTTTTTCAAAGAAAGACCTCGGTGAAGCTACTTACACATTGAGCATCAGGATCTATAGAGATAGATCAAGACGCGTGATAAGATTTTTCAATGAGTACATAACTTGATAAGATTTTGAAGTATTTCAAAATGGAACAGTCAAAGAAGGAGTTCTTGCCTGTGTTGCAAGGTGTCAAGTTGAGTAAGACTTAAAACCCGACCATGGCAGAAAAAAGAAAAAGAATGAAAAGTCATTCCCTATGCCTCAGTCATAGGTTCTATAAAGTATACTATGTTGTCTACCAGATCTATTGTATACCTTGCTCTGAGTTTGGCAAGGGAGTACAATTTTGATCAAGGAGTAGATCACTGGACAGCGGTCAAGAATATCCTTAGTGAGGACTAAGGAAATATTTCTTGATTATGGAGGTGATAAAAGAGCTTGTCGTAAGGAGTTACATCGATGCAAGCTTTTACACCGATCCAGATGACTCTAAGTCTCAATCTGGATACATATTGAAAGTGGGAGAAATTAGCTAGAGTAGCTCCGTGCAAAGCATTGTAGACATAGAATATTTGCAAAAATACACACGGCTCTGAATGTGAATAACCCGTTGACTAAACTCCTCTCGCGAGCAAAACATGATCATACCTTAGTACTCTTTGGGTGTTAATCACATAGCGATGTGAAATAGATTATTGACTCTAGTAAAACCTTTGGGTGTTGGTCACATGACGATGTGAACTATGGGTGTTAATCACATACAGATGTGAATATTGGTGTTAAATCACATGATGATGTGAACTAGATTATTGACTCTAGTGCAAGTGGGAGGCGAAGGAAATATGCCCTAGAGGCAATAATAAAGTTGTTATTTATATTTCCTTATATCATGATAAATGTTTATTATTCATGCTAGAATTGTATTAACCGGAAACTTAGTACATGTGTGAATACATAGACAAACTGAGTGCCACTAGTATGCCTCTACTTGACTAGCTCGTTAATCAAAGATGGTTAAAGTTTCCTAGCCATGGACATGAGTTGTCATTTGATTAATGGGATCACATCATTAGAGAATGATATGATTGACTTGACCCATCCGTTAGCTTAGCACGATGATTGTATAGTTTGTTGCTATTGCTTTCTTCATAACTTATACATGTTCCTGACTATGAGATTATGCAACTCCCGAATACCAGAGGAACACTTAGTGTGCTATCAAACGTCACAACGTAACTGGGTGATTATAAAGATGCTCTACAGGTGTATCTGATGGTGTTTGTTGAGTTGGCATAGATCGAGATTAGGATTTTTCACTCCGTGTTTCGGAGAGGTATCTCTGGGCCCTCTCGGTAATGCACATCACTATAAGCATTGCGAGCAATGTGACTAATGAGTTAGTTGCGGAATGTTGAATTACTGAACGAGTAAAGAGACTTGCCGGTAACGAGATTGAACTAGGTATGATGATACCGACGATCGAATCTCGGGCAAGTAACATACCGATGACAAAGGGAACAACGTATGTTGTTATGCGGTTTGACTGATAAAGATATTTGTAGAATATGTAGGAACCAATGAGTGCATCCAGGTTCCGCTATTGGTTATTGACCGGAGATGAGTTTTGTTCATGTCTACATAGGTCTTGAACTCGTAGACTGAAGGAAATATGCCCTAGAGGCAATAATAAAGTTATTATTTATTTCCTTATTTCATGATAAATGTTTATTATTCATGCTGGAATTGTATTAACCGGAAACTTAGTACATGTGTGAATACATAGACAAGCAGTGTCACTAGTATGCCTCTACTTGACTAGCTCGTTGAATCAAAGATGGTTAAGTTTCCTAGCCATAGACATGAGTTGTTATTTGATTAACGGGATCACATCATTAGAGAATGATGTGATTGACTTGACCCATTCCGTTAGCTTAGCACTTGATCATTTAGTATGTTGCTATTGCTTTCTTCATGACTTATACATGTTCCTATGACTATGAGATTATGCAACTCCCGTTTAACGGAGGAACACTTTGTGTGCTACCAAACATCACCACGTAACTGGGTGATTATAAAGGTGCTCTACAAGTGTCTCCGAAGGTACTTGTTGAGTTGGCGTTTTTCGAGATTAGGATTTGTCACTCTGATTGTCGGAGAGGTATCTCTGGGCCCTCTCGGTAATGCACATCACTATAATCCTTGCAAACAATGCGACTAATGAGTTAGTTGCGGGATGATGCATTACATAATGACTAAAGAGACTTGCCGGTAACGAGATTGAACTAGGTATTGAGATACCGACGATCGAATCTCGGGCAAGTAACATACCGATGACAAAGGGAACAATGTATGTTGTTATGCGATTTGACCGATAAAGTTCTTCATAGAATATGTGGGAACCAATATGAGCATCCAGGTTCCGCTATTGGTTATTGACCGGAGATGTGTCTCGGTCATGTCTACATAGTTCTCGAACCCATAGGGTCCGCACGCTTAAAGTTCGGTGATGATCGATATTATGAGTTTATGTGATTTGATGTACCAAAGGTATTTCGGAGTCCCAGATGAGATCGGGGACATGACGAGGAGTCTCGAAATGGTCGAGACGTAAAGATCGATATATTGGACGACTATATTCGGACATCGGAAAGGTTTCGAGTGATTCGGTATTTTGAGTACCGGGAAGTTACGGGAATACGAGGAAGAAGTAACGGGCCTCATGGGCCAAGTGGTGGAAGAGAGGAGGCAGGGCGCGCGGCCCCCTTGCCCAAACCTAATTGGACTAGGGGGCCGACCCCTCTTTCCTCCTTTTCCTCCCTCTCCTTCCTTCTCCCTCTCCTCCTTCCTTTCCTCCTCCTAGTAGGTGTAGTAAAGGGGAGTCCTACTCCTACTAGGAGGAGGACTCCTCCTCCTAGGCGCCCTACAGGGGCCGGCTAGCCTCCCCCTTGCTCCTTTATATCTGAGGCGGGGAGCACATCGGTGTCAAACCGGCGGATCTCGGGTAGGGGTCCCAGGCTGTGCGTCTAAGGCTAATGGTAACAGGAGGCAGGGGACACGATGTTTTACCCAGGTTCAGGCCCTCTCGATGGAGGTAATACCCTACTTCCTGCTTGATTGGTCTTGATGATATGAGTATTACAAGAGTTGATCTACCACGAGATCGTAGAGGCTAAACCCTAGAAGCTAGCCTATGATTATGATTGTTGTTGTTCTCTGGACTAAACCCTCCGGTTTATATAGACACCGGAGGGCTAGGGTTACACAGAGAGTCGCGACAGAGAAGGAGATCTATACATCCGAATTGCCAAGCTTGCCTTCCACGCAAAGGAGAGTCCCATCCGGACACGGGACGAAGTCTTCAATCTTGTATCTTCATAGTCCAATAGTCCGGCCAAAGTATATAGTCCGGCTATCCGAGGACCCCTTAATCCAGGACTCCCTCAGCAGCCCCTGAACGAGGCTTCAATGACGATGAGCCCGGCGCGCAGATTTTCTTCGGCATTGCAAGGCGGGCTCCTTCTCCGAATACTCCATAGAAGATTTTGAACACAAGAATCGTGTCCGGCTCTGCAAAACAAATTCCACATACCACCGTAGAGAGCACAATATTCCACGAATCTAATCTGCTGACAACTTTTCATAGCGTGACGTCACACCACGGCCCGGTCTTTATTCGAACCGTTTTTCACGACCAGCTACTGCACATAATGCGAGGCGGTTTCATTGACACGTCTTGTCGAAGCAGAGATCATGTCCCCTTATCGCGGAATTCTCATCAATACGGGCATGGGTAACCCAACTGTGCCATCAATCGTGGAGCTTGGGGAATAAGCGATTTTAACGGGCGAGCGGGGAGGCGCACAGTTTCTACCGCCTTTATAAGGAGATAGGGATTCTCCTTTTTCACCCACGCCTTCTTCTTCCTTTGCTCATCCATTCTCGCACGCTCGAGCTCCAGCGCCCCAGTTCTCACCTTCTCCGTACAACCATTCCAAACATGTCCGGAGCGGGAGGCAAGTGGATGGCCTCCTCCGTCACGGAGGAGAACATTATGAAGTTTCGGGAGGCCGGATACCTGGACGCTGACATCACGCACTGGCTCCCGGACACGGGGCAGATTGTTCCGACTCCGGAACCCCACAAAAGGGTTGTGTTCCTCCCCCACTTCATCCGCGGACTGGGATTCCCCCTTCACACATTTGTCCAAGGGCTCATGTTTTACTATGGGCTAGATTTTCATGATCTGGCCCCTAATTTCATCCTCAACAGCTCGGCGTTTATCGTCGTGTGCGAGGCTTTCCTCCGCATCAAGCTCCACTTTGGCCTGTGGCTGAAGATTTTCAACGTGAAGCCGAAGATAGTGGTCGGCCAGCAAGCGGAGTGCGGAGGCGCCATGGTGGGCAAGATGCCCAACGTCACCTGGCTCGAAGGCTCCTATGTGGAGACCGTGAAAGGGTGGAAATCGGGGTGGTTCTACATCACCGTCTGCGGCGACGCCAACTGGTGGCGGCCCCGAATTCCGATATGGCATCCACATGCGGCTCACCTCTGGAAGAGGAAGGGCTTGGCACAGGAGTGCGCCATGAGCTGACGGACTCGTAATCGCATCAAAAATATGATAAGCAAGAAGATCAAGCTTGTCAATGTGCTCCAGGTCATGCTCTTTCGCCGGATTCTCCCGTGCCAAAGACGGGCATTCAACATGTGGGAGTTCGATTCAGCCAAACACCGGATGCTGCGAGAGCTCTTCGACACGACGCATAAAGACGTCTGGAAGGTGTTGTTCAAGGCCGCCGAAGTTCCTCCTCCCACCACCGAGGACCGCGGGCTTAGTGCAAGGCGCCCCGCCAATCCGGTAAGCTCTCTATATTTCACGAGATATGCCCTTCCTCAGTATGTTTGTGGGAGGAATCTAAGCCATCGTACTGATTGAACAGGACTATGTGGCGACAATGAGCGGATCAGATCGGCTAGGTTGCACGAAGATCCAACAACCGCTCTCTTGACGGAGATCTTGTTTCCGGCGCCCTATGAGGTCTTGGGAGAAGAAGGCCAAGAAGAAGGCCACGGGTACCAGAAAAAGTCTCCGGTGCAAGGTGGTGTTGGACTCATCGTCTGAAGACACCGAGGCGCACTCCTCCAACGACAACAAGGAGGAGGAAGAAGAAAATCCTCTCCCCCAAACCGAGGGGGAGAAGAAAAGGAAGGCCGCCCCTTCCGGGGAGGCCGAAGGGTCCAAGAAGGGAAGGACCCTCCCTCCGGACCACTCCACAACCGCCGCCTACAGCGAGGAGGAGTGGCTACCCAGGGCCAAGCCCCTGGCGAAGTCGTAAGTATCCGGATGCCACAATACCTTTTGCATGTTCTTAGCTTTATAGCTTCTTATTATGTCAAAATATGTTTGTGCAGCCCGTCCAAAGCCCACATCGACTTATCCTCCTTGGATGGGTCCTTGAGCTCATCGGAGATGAACAACTATTCGCTCCCAACGGCCTCCACTCCCCGGCCCGCAGATGACACCGAGGTGTTATCTCAGAGGATACCGAGCCAGGGAGAGATAGTTCTGGAGATGCCTCAAGGCGAAACCCCCGATGCCGGGCTCGTGGGGGGGGGAGATCCCCATGGATTCTGATGAGGGGGGCCGCAGCAAGCTTGGCCCCCAGCCGGATACTGCGCTGGAACCTCCAGTGGTTCCAGATTCAGGCAGGCAGCCCCTCACCAAGGGGGCGAGCCGCCTGTGCCGATGACCTCTGTCCATCCAGAGGCATTGGATAACTTGGTGGAAGCGCTTCAGAGCGCTTCCCTTGATGAAGGACACCGTACTCTTATGAGTATGGTGATTGCGAAGGTTCAGTCCGCCACAAGCGGATTGATCGAAAGCTTGCGCCAACCTCTGACGAGCTTTGAGGTAAGTAATTTAAATTATGAGAAAGTATCATAGTATAGAGCGGTAGCCCACGATGCTCTGTTTGGTGTTCGCAAAGAAAGGCCGAACAGAGGATCAAATATTATTCCCAGGAGTCTAATCATATTATGTCTATGTGAATAAGCAGGCGTCGCTGCTGGCCACCGCCGCCGCCACTATGGAGGTCTCCGGACTGAGGCAGAACCTAGGGCTGGCCAAAGAAGAGCTCGGCCTCGTGAAGAGGCAGCTCGAGGACAACAAAGGTAAGTAATACCCCGTCTGAATGTTATATAAAGTAAAAAAGTCGTTGATGCTAATAGAACCACGATGAATTTTACTAGGGGCCATGACCGAAGTGGCGGCCCTTAAGAAGGCACTGTCCGAGGCCAAAAACAAAGCGGCCAAGGAGCGCACCGAGCCTTGAAAAACAAGAGGCTTGGGTTGATGAGGTCCAGCAAGAGCTCCAGGATTTTGTCAAAAAACTCGAGTCCTTGGAGCGTGACTCCAAGACGCAAGAGTTGGAGCTTGCGAAGGCCCGTCAGAGTGTGCAAGACACCAAGATCGAAGCCCAGAAGGCCCTCCAGGAAATTGAGGCGGCCAAGAAGATAGCTGCGGGTAAGGCTTTCATTATGCAAAGCAGGCATGTGAAGGATACTTTCCTTTTACTTACCCGAATTCGGAGCTCTCCAGGAGCATTGACAGATCTGCCGCATAGCATCTCTGATGCCGCAGAGTTCTACCGGGTTGAGGAAGGGAGCTCGACGGATAAGTTGTTTTGGTCCCAGTATATTGGGGTCAAACATCCGATGTTCTTATGAGCGACCAAACAAGCAACCGGTCGAACTTCACAAGGCGCCTGAACAGCCATGAAGGACTTCATAGTCCGGCTGTGGCTGGCGAGCCCCTCGCCTCAATGACTACTTTGGCCTTGTCAAGCGGATGGTGAATGCATGTCCCGGCTTGAAGTCATTAAGTGGTCCGTCTGCATTGAGGGTGCACGCAGGGCTTTGGCCCGTGCGAAAGTGCACTGGGGGAAGATGGACGCCGAGAAGTTGGTGACGGAGGGGTTTCCGAAGGGCAAGGAGCATCGCCGCCCCGAACAATATTATGACAATGTCATTAAGGGTGCCCGCCTTGTGGCGGATGAATGTACCAAGGATGTAATATTTGAATGAATGTACTCATGTCATCCTGTAATATGAAAATGAGTTCATGTGCGCTATATGGCGCTTGTTAATTTAAAATATAACCTTCTGTGCGGCCGTTTATAAATTCTTGAGAGTTGCCATTAAATAAACTTCTGCCCCATGTAACTAATCTTTGGGGTGTTCGGGATAAGTATAAACACTCTTTATCCAAATTTTTGGTCCTTTTAAGGAGGTGTTTAGCGCAACGAACAAGGCAATCGGACTATACAGCTTTATCGCTCTCACTTGGCCATAGAAGTCTACAATTTTAAATTTTGGCGAAGCCCCTAGTATCGGAAGGCCGGACTCGGGGCGCTATACACGCCTAAATCGGACGAGGCCGATTCCTCGCCTGAAGCGGAAAAAATCTTTAAGGATTTGAGACCTCTCGAACAGCGACCAGCTCTCGCCTTATCATGATAGTCAGTTTTCGGCTTTCTCTACTGAGGTGTTCGTCTGGGAGAACCGGGACACAATCGCAGTAGTTCTCCCTGTGCTACCTTAGCCGATATAAGCGGGCGTAAGGTACCAAAACATAGGAGCAGGCAAACCCAACTATTGACCCAAGACATGATTCGGAGCTGATGCATATAGTGCTATAAGTTCGGGTTGCCGCACTGTCAAAAGTGTTCGGACTTTTCTTGCCAGGTTATGGGGTACACTGATGCCCCTGGCAAACTGGTCGTGCGAAAATGCACGGGTATAATAAATAAGCAGTAGAGGAAAGGGGTATATAAAAGTAATAGTAAGTCGGCTGTACACTATTTTCCCCTGTTATTCAAATGATACGTCAAAGCGTACATATACAAGTATTGCGATAAGCAAAATAGGACTGTTTGACACATCCTGACCAAGAGCGGGTTGTATGCGGGTATGTAAAACAGGTATAACGATCGTTATCAGAGACCACCGGAGGATTCCCTTGGACGCGCCAGCTTCTTGTATTCTTGATGTGTCCGTCCCGCTATGTGTCCGATAGTCTGTCTATCGGAGGAGCCTCCCGAAGATGAGGACCTGAAAGGAAAAAGGTGCAAAGATGCGTGGGTCCTGGGGCGGTCGAACCGCATTGTGGACCGTGTCATAGTCGTGCCTCCGCCCAAGCCCATGGTATTTTAAGTGCGTAATTATGTACGCGCGACACAAATTTCGCCGCTTGTCTGGGACTAGGACGGAGGCCGAATTGCTAGTCGAGCTCTGAACGTGCCGGATGATCCTGTTGCAGGGTACTCCGGACTCGTTTGACGGTTTCCGGGTTCTTTATCGCCGAATGGGCTGTTTGCCGAAGAAGGCTGCTTTGTACTTCCGCCGCGAGGGCCGCAGTGTGCTCCTCCATACGGAGCGAGCACTCTGTGTTTCCATTAACTGTTATAACCCCGCGAGGTCCTGGCATTTTGAGCGAGAGGTATGCATAATGCGGTACCGCATTGAATCTGGCAAATGCGGTTCATCCGAGCAGTGTGTGATAGCCACTACGAAAGGGGACGATGTCGAAGATTAACTCCTCGCCGAGAAATTGTCCAGGAGATCCGAAGACCACTTCGGTGTGATTGAGCCCGTGCTGTGAGCCTCCACACGGGTATGACACCTTTGAAGGTGGTTTTGTGGGTTTGATCCTCGAGGGTCGATGCCCATTTTGTGCCTTTGTATCCTGATAGAGCAGGTTCAGGCTGCTACCACCGTCCATGAGGACTCGTGTGAGATGGAATCCGTCGATGATGGGGTCAAGGACCAATGCGGCCGAACCGCCATGATGGATACTGGTAGGATGGTCCCTGCAATCAAAAGTGATCGGACAAGAGGACCATGGGTTGAACTTTGGGGCGACTGGCTCCATCGCATAGACATCCCTTAGTGCACGCTTCCATTCCCGTTTGGGAATATGGGTTGCTTATATCATATTCACTGTTTTCACCTGGGGAGGGAATTTCTTCTGTCCTCCTATGTTCGGCGGCTGGGGCTCCTCGTCGTCATTGCTATGCAGCCCCTTTTCCTTGTTTTCGGCATTCAATTTGCCGGCCTGTTTAAACACCCAGCATTCTCTGTTGGTGTGGTTGGCTGGTTTATCGGGGGTGCCGTGAATTTGACATGAGCGATCGAGTATGCGGTCCAGACTGGACGAGCCCAGATTGTTTCTTTTGAATGGCTTTTTCCGCTGTCCGGATTTAGAGCCTCTGAATTCGGCGTTGACTGCCGTGTCTTCGGCGTTGTTGCCATTATTGCGACGCTTGTGTCTATTGCGTCGTGGCTTGCCGTTGCTGTCTCTGGCGTCTGAATCGCTGGGGTTTTTGGGTGTGATGTTGCTACGAGCCAGCCAGCTGTCTTCGCCCATGCAGAAGCGGGTCATGAGTGTCGTAAGGGCTGCCATGGATTTTGGCTTCTCTTGGCGGAGGTGCCGGGCAAGCCATTCGTCGCGGATGTTATGCTTGAAGGCTGCTAAGGCTTCGGCATCCGGACAGTCGATAATTTGGTTCTTCTTAGTTAGGAACCGAGTCCAGAATTTCCTGGCCGACTCTCTGGGCTATTGGGTTATGTGACTTCCGTCATCAGCATCCAGTGGTCGCACGTAAGTGCCCTGGAAGTTATCAAGGAATGCGTCTTCCAGATCCTCCCAACTGCCAATGGAGCTTGCTGGCAGGCTATTCAGCCAATGCCGAGCCGGTCCTTTGAGCTTAAGTTGTAGGTACTTTATGGCATGTATGTCATCGCAGCGGGCCATGTGAATGTGTAGGACAAAATCTTAAATCCATACCGCGGGGTCTGTTGTGCCATCATATGATTCAATGTTTACGAGTTTAAACCCTTCTGGGAATTCATGATCCATAACTTCACCAGTGAAGCATAGGGGTGTCTTGGCGCCTCTATGCGGGCTACATCTCGGCGTAGTTCAAATGAATCTGATGCATTGTATTCGGCCCGGCGGACTTTGGTTTATTGTATCGGTGTGATGGTCATTAAATCACGCGTGTTGTGGCGTGCCCTCGTGATCTGTAGATCGATCTTGACTGTCCCGCTTTGTTTTCCAATACATCTCGCAGGTCCTTCGTGTAGCCGGGCCTTAGTATTATCGTTTGATTGGCGATGGGGTGCGATGCGGACTTCGGGCTGGTATGCGCTTTGTCTCGCCACGCAGGGTGGCCGGTCAGCCGCATCATGCGCTGGTAGTGTGGGCTTTAGCGCCTTCTCCTCGAGTTGAGGTAGCAACCTGCGCTTTGGGTAACTTTTGGTAGGGCGCTCGAGTCCGTATTCCTCAGCAGCCAGGACCTCGGTCCATCTATCAGTTAGCAGATCTTGATCAGCTTGAAGCTGTTCTTTGCTTTTTCTTGAGCTTTTGCGGTGGCTATAAGCGGCGCTTGAAGCGCTCCTGCTCGACGGGATCCTCAGGCACGATGAATTCTTCGTCGCCAAGGCTCACTTCGTCTTTGGAGAGAGGCATGTAGTTATCGTCCTCTGATTCTCCATCTTTTGCCTATTCCTTAGGGCTAGATTGCCCATCCCCTTGCTCGGCCTGCTCGAAGCCTGGCTGGGCGGGATTGTTTTGGTCTTCGGCACCATCTCGATTGTTTTCTCCTGTGCCGGTATCACTATTTTTGCTATGGCGGGGCTTGGGCGGCGCCTATGACGCTTGATGCCTAGATTGCTTCTCCACGGGGTTATCTTCCGTTGCCTCATCGCCATTGCTTTCTTTGGGGTGTCCACCATATATATATCGTATGATGAGGTGGTATCCGACACCCTATAGGCGGTGGTTCCTGTTCTTCTCTGCATTGTCGTCCATACCATCGATGTCTTCGGAGTTGAAGTCAAAACGCGTCGATTAAGTCATCGGCGGTGGCTATTAAGTGGGTGGTGGGTGGGGGACGAATTTCTTCATCGTCCGCTTCCCACTCGAGCCGGACATAGTTCAGCCAAAAGTCTCCCGACAAGGAAAGAGACCTTAATGAATTTAGCACATCACCCAAGGGCGAGTGCTGAAAAATATCCGCGGAGGTGAACTCCATGACTGGTGCCCAATCAGATTCGATAGGCACAGACGTACGCGGTTCGGATCTTGTAGCCGGAGATGAGTCCGAGAGTCTGAGGATACCATCCTCACAGGAGGTGGCTTTAGTGTTCGGCTCCAACGCCAATGAGTGTTCGGCCTCCGTGGCGGGGTCTATCCACCCGTCCTTGGAGGGCGCGATCTGCTCCGAATTGATTCCCGGGGCCGCCATAAGTGCGATCTCCAGAACACGGTCTGATGGCAGATCTAAGTCATGCTCGTCGCGACTGTTCGGCGTACCTGACATGGGCTCGAATCCGTCGAAGATCAAGTCTCCGCGGATATCGGCAGTATAGTTCAAGCTTCCAAACCTGACCTAATGGCCAGGGGCGTAGCTATCGATCCGCTCAAGGTGGCCAAGCGAGTTGGCCCGCAGTGCGAAGCTCCCGAATACGAAGATCTGTTCGGGAAGGAAAACCTCCATCTGGACCGCGTCGTTGAAGATGATTGAAGGAGCCATCGAGCCTTATCGCGACGACACAGTGGAACTCTCAATGAAAGCACCAATGTCGGTGTCAAAACCGGCGGATCTCGGGTAGGGGGTCTCGAACTGTGCGTCTAAGGCTAATGGTAATAGGAGGCAGGGGACACGATGTTTTACCCAGGTTTGGGCCCTCTCGATGGAGGTAATACCCTACTTCCTGCTTGATTGATCTTGATGATATGAGTATTACAAGAGTTGATCTACCATGAGATCGTAGAGGCTAAACCCTAGAAGCTAGCCTATGATTATGATTGTTGTTGTTCTACAGACTAAACCCTCCGGTTTATATAGACACCGGAGGGGGCTAGGGTTATACAGAGTCGGTTACAGAGAATGAAATCTATATATCTGAATTGCCAAGCTTGCCTTCCACGCAAAGGAGAGTCCCATCCGGACACAGGACAAAGTCTTCAATCTTGTATCTTCATAGTCCAACAGTCCGGCCAAATTATATAGTCTGGCTGTCCGAGGACCCCTTAATCCAGGACTCCCTCAGCCACCTCTAGACACACAAGTTGATCTGTTGATCTCTCCCAGCCGTGTGCGGTGGCCCCCTCCACCATATTCCACCTTGGTAATATCGTAGTGGTGCTTAGGCGAAGCCCTGCGTCGATAGCATCATCAACACCGTCATCACGCTGCCGTCGTCTTGACGGAACTCTCCATAAAGCTCGCTGGATCGGAGTTCGTGGGGCGTCATCAAGCTGAATGTGTGCTGAACTTCGGAGGTGCCGTCGTTCGGTACTTGGATCGGTCGGATCGTGAATACGCACGACTACATCAACCAGCGTTGTGCTAACGCTTTCGCTTTCGGTCTCACGAAGTGCGTGACAACACTCTCCCCTCGTTGCTATGCATCACCATGATCTTGCGTGTGTGTAGGAATTTTTTTGAAATTACTACGTTCCCCAACAACGATGTGTGTTGGAAGTGATTCCAAGGTTGATAAGATCACCATCGCACACTCCCTTTACCTTCGGGATTAGTGTTGAACCTAAAATAAATGTTATTTGATGTTTGCGTTGAGCATAAGATGATTGGATCATGTTTATTGCAATACGGTTATTCATTTAAGTCAAAGAATAATTGTTATTCTGTTTACATGAATAAAACCTTCTGTGGTCATACACCCAAGGTGAATGGTTTATTGAATCTCGATCGTAGTGATACACATATTCATAATATTGAAGCCAAAAGATGCAAAGTTAATAATGATAGTGCAACTTATTTGTGGCACTACCGTTTAGGTCATATTGGTGTAAAGCGCATGAAGAAACTCCATGCTGATGGGCTTTTGGAATCACTTGATGCTTGCGAACCATGCCTCATGGGCAAGATGACTAAAACTCTGTTCTCCGGAACAATGGAGCGGCGGTGACTTTATCGGAAATAATACATACTGATGTATGCAGTCCGATGAGTGTTGAGGCTCGCGGCGGGTATCGTTATTTTCCGACATTCACAAATGATTTGAGCATATATGGGTATATCTACTTAATGAAACATAAGTCTGAAACATTTGAAAAGTTCAAAGAATTTCAGAGTGGAGTAGAAAATAATCGTAAAAAGAAAATAAAGTTTCTACGATATGATCGTGGAGGAGAATATTTGACTACGAGTTTGGTATTCATTTGAAACAATGCGGAATAGCTTCGCAACTCACGCCACCCGGAACACCACAGCGTAATGGTGTGTTCGAACATTGTAACCGCACTTTATTAGATATGGTGCGATCTATGATGTCTCTTACTAATTTATCGCTATCATTTCGGGGTTATGCATTAAAGACAACTGCATTTACGTTAAATAGGGCACCATCTAAATCCGTTAAGACGACACCATATGAATTGTGGTTTGGCAAGAAACCTAATCTGTCGTTTCTTAAAGTTTGGGGCGGCGATGCTTATGTGAAAAAGATTCAACTTGATAAGATCGAACCCAAATTGGAGAAATGTGTCTTCATAGGATACCCAAAGGAAACTGTTGGGTACACCTTCTATCACAGATCCGAAGGCAAGATATTCGTTGCTAAGAATGGATCCTTTATAAAGAAGGAGTTTCTCTCGAAAGAAGTGAGTGGGAGGAAAGTAGAACTTGATGAGGTAATTGTACCTTCTCCCGAACTGGAAAGTAGTACATCACAGAAGTCAGTTCCAGTGATTCCTACACCAATTAGTGAGGAAGCTAATGATGATGATCATGAAACTTCTGATCAAGTTACTATCGAACCTCGTAGGTCAACCAGAGAAAGATCCATACCAGAGTGGTACGGTAATCCTGTTCTGGAGGTCATGTTACTTGACCATGATGAACCTACGAACTATGAGTAAGCAATAATGAGCCCAGATTCCGCAAAATCGCTTGAGGCCATGAAATCTGAGATGGGATCCATGTATGAGAACAAAGTGTGGACTTTGGTTGACTTGCCCGATGATCGGCAAGCCATAGAGAATAAATGGATCTTCAAGAAGAAGACTGACGCTGACGGTAATGTTACTATCTAGATCGACTTGTTGCGAAAGATTTTCGACAAGTTCAAGGAGTTGACTACGATGAGACCTTCTCACCCGTAGTGATGCTTAAGTCCATCCGAATCATGTTAGCAATTGCTGCATTTTATAATTATGAAATTTGGCAAATGGATGTCAAAACTGCATTCCTTAACAGATATCTTAAAGAAAAGTGGTATATGATGCAACCAGAAGGTTTTATCGATCCAAAAGGTGCTAACAAAGTGTGTAAGCTCCAGCGATCCATCTATGGACTGGTGCAAGCATCTCGGAGTTGGAATATATGCTTTGATAGTGTGATCAAAGCATATGGTTTTATACAGACTTTTTGACAAGCCTGTATTTACAAGAAAGTTAGTGGGAGCACTACAACATTTCTGATTTGTATATGTGAATGACATATTGTTAACCGGAAATAATATAGAATTTTACGGAAAGCATAAAGGAGTGTTTGAAAGGAGTTTATCAAAGAAAGACCTCGATGAAATTTGCTTACATATTGAGCATCAAGATCTATAAAGATAAAACAAGACGCTTGATAAGTTTTTTCAATGAGTACATACCTTAACAAGATTTTGAAGTAGTTCAAAATGGAACAGTCAAAGAAAGAATTCTTGCACGTGTTGCAAGGTGTGAAGTTGAGTAAAGACTCAAAAACGACCACGGCAGAAAATAGAAAGAGAATGAAAATTCATTCCCTATGCCTCGATTATAGGTTCTATGAAGTATGCTATCTCGTCTACAGGACCTATTGTGAACCTCACCATGAGTTTGGCAAGAGGGTACAATAGTAATCCAGGAGTGGATCACTGGACAACGGTCAAAATTATCCTTAGTGGAATAAGGAGACATTTCTCGGTTATGGAGGTGATAAAGAGTTCGTCGTAAGGAGTTACACTGATGCAAGCTTTGACACTGATCCGGATGACTCTAAATCTCAATCTGAATACATATTGAAAGTGGGAGCAATTAGCTAAATTAGCTCCGTGCAGAGCATTGTAGACATAGAAATTTGCAAAATACATATGGCTTTGAATGTGACAGACCCATTGACTAAACTTCTCTCACAAGCAAAACATGATCACTCTTTGGGTGCTAATAACATAGCTATGTGAACTAGATTATTAACTCTAGTAAACCCTTTGGGTATTAGTCACATGGAGATGTGAACTAATAACATAAAGATGTGAACTATTGGTGTGAAATCACATGACGATGTGAACTAGATTAATGACTCTAGTGCAAGTGGGAGACTGAAGGAAATATGCCCTAGAGGCAATAATAAAGTTGTTATTTATATTTCCTTATATCATGATAAATGTTTATTATTCATGCTAGGTATTAACCGGAAACTTAGTACATGTGTGAATACATAGACAAACTGAGTGCCACTAGTATGCCTCTACTTGACTAGCTCGTTAATCAAAGATGGTTAAAGTTTCCTAGCCATGGACATGAGTTGTCATTTGATTAACGGGATCACATCATTAGAGAATGATGTGATTGACTTGACCCATCCGTTAGCTAACCACGATGATCGTTTAGTTTGTTGCTATTGCTTTCTTCATAACTTATACATGTTCCTATGACTATGAGATTATGCAACTCCCGAATCTGGGAGGAACACTTAGTGTGCTATCAAATGTCACAACGTAACTGGGTGATTACAAAGATGCTCTACAGGTGTTTCTGATGGTGTTTGTTGAGTTGGCATAGATCGAGATTAGGATTTGTCACTCCATGTTTCGGAGAGGTATCTCTGGGCCCTCTCGGTAATGCACATCACTATAAGCCTTGCAAGCAATGTGACTAATGAGTTAGTTGCGGAGTGTTGCATTACTGAACGAGTAAAGAGACTTGCCCGTAACGAGATTGAACTAGGTATGATGATACCGACGATCGAATCTCGGGCAAGTAACATACCGATGACAAAGGGAACAACGTATGTTGTTATGTGGTTTGACCGATAAAGTTCTTTGTAGAATATGTAGGAACCAATAAGAGCATCCAGGTTCCGCTATTTGTTATTGACCGGAGATGAGTTTTGGTCATGTCTACATAGGTCTTGAACCCGTAGAGTTCGCACGCTTAATGTTTGATGACGATCGGTATTATGAGTTATGTGTTTTGATGTACCGAAGGTTGTTCGGAGTCCCAGATGGGATCACAAACATGATGAGGAGTCTTGAAATGGTCGAGACATAAAGATTGATATATTGGAAGGTTATATTCGGACACAGGAACGGGGTCACCGGATAAATACCGGAGTACCGGGGAGTTACCGGAACCCCCCCCCCCCCGGGGGGTCAATTGGCCTTCATGGACCTTAGTGGAAATAGAGGGCATCAAGGGAGCTGTGGGGCGTGCCCCCCTAGGCCCAAATCGAATTGGTTTAGGGCTTGGGGGGCTGGCCCCCTCTTTCCTTCTCCCCTCCTCCTCTTTCCTTCCCCTCCTAGTTGGACTAGGAAAGGGGAACCTACTCCTAGTTGGAGTAGGATTCCCCCCTTGGGGCGCACCCTATGAGGCCACCGGCCCCCTCCCCTTGCTCCTTTATATACGGGGGCAGGGGGCACCCTTGGACACACAAGTTGACAGTTGTCTTAGCCGTGTGCGGTGCCCCCCTCCACCATATTCCACCTCGGTCATATCGTCGTAGTGCTTAGGCGAACCCTGCGCCGGTAACTTCATCATCACCGTCACCATGCCGTCGTGATCACAAAACTCTCCCTCGGCCTCAACTGGATCGAGAGTACGAGGAACGTCATCGAGCTGAACGTGTGCTGAACTCGGAGGTGCCGTATGTTCGGTGCTGAGATCGGTCGGATCGTGAAGACGTACGACTACATCAACTGCGTTGTTATAACGCTTCCACTTTCGGTCTACGAGGGTACATAGACAACACTCTCCCTCTTGTTGCTATGCATTACCTAGATAGATCTTGCGTGATCGTAGGAATATTCTTGAAATTACTGCGTTCCCCAACACTTTGAACTTTTCAAATGTTTAGGACTTATGTTTCATCAAGTAGATATACCCATATCTGCTCAAATCATTTGTGAAGGTCGAGAAAATACTTGATACTGCCGCTTGAGCCTCAACGGTCATCGGACCGCGTACATCAAGATGTATTATTTCCAAGAAGTCTATTGCTCGCTCCATTGTTAGGAGAACGGAGTCTTAGAAATCTTGCCCATGAGGCATGGTTCGCAAGCATCAAGTGATTCATAATCAAGTGATTCCGAAGCCCATCAAGATGGAGTTTCTTCATGCGCTTTACACCAATATGACCTAAACGGCGATTACCATGAGATAAGTTGCACTATCATTATTAAACTTATATCTTTTGTCTTCAATACTATGAATATGTGTATCACTACTATCGAGATTCAACAAAAATAGACCACTCATCAAGGGTGCATGACCATAAAAGATATTACTCATATAAATAGAAAAACCATTATTCTCCAATTTAAATGAATAACCGTCTCACATCAAACAAGATCCAGATATAATGTTCATGCTTAACGCTGGCACAAAATAACAATTATTCAGGTCTAAAACTAATCCCGAAGGTAGATGTAGAGGTAGCGTGCCGACGTCGATCACATCGACTTTGGAACCATTTCCCACGCGCATCGTCACCTCGTCCTTAGCCAATCTTCTCTTAATCCGTAGCCCCTGTTTTGAGTTGCAAATATGAGCTACAGAACCAGTATCAAATACCCAGGCGCTACTACGAGCATTAGTAAGGTACGCATTAATAACATGTATATCAAATATACTTTTCACTATGCCATCCTTCTTATCTGCCAAATACTTGGGGCAGTTCTGCTTCCAGTGACCAGTCCCTTTGCAGTAGAAGCACTCAGTCTCAGGCTTAGGTCCAGACTTGGGCTTCTTCACTTGAGCAGCAACTTGCTTGCCATTCTTCGTGCAGTTCCCCTTCTTCCCTTTGCCCTTCTTCTTGAAACTAGTGGTCTTGTTAACCATCAACACTTGATGCTCCTTCTTGATTTCTACCTCCACAGCCTTTAGCATCGCGAAGAGCTCGGGAATTGTCTTATCAATCCCTTGCATATTATAGTTCATCATGAAGCTTTTGTAGCTTGGTGGCGGTGGTTGAAGAACTACATCAATGACACTATCAACCGTAAGATTAACTCCCAAATTGAGTCAAGTGATTATGATACCGGACATTTTGAGTATATGTTCACCCACGTAACTATTCTCCTCCATTTTGCAGCTGTAGAACTTATTGGCGACTTCATATCTCTCAATCCGGGCATTTGCTTGAAATATTCTTCAACTCCTGGAACATCTCATATGCTCCATGACATTCAAAACGTTGTTGAAGTTCTAGTTCTAATTCGTAAAGCATTGCACATTGAACTATTGAGTAGTCATCAGCTTTGCTCTGCCAGGCGTTCATAATGTCCGGTGTTGCTCCTGCAGCGGGTCTTCCACCTAGCGGTGCTTTCAGGACGTAATTCTTCTGTGCATTAATGAGGATAATCCTCAAGTTACGGACCCAGTCCGTGTAGTTGCTACCATCATCTTTCAACTTAGCTTTCTCTAGGAACGCATTAAAATTCAACGGAACAGTAGCACGGGCCATTTATCTACAACAACATAGACATGCAAAAATACTATCAGGTACTAAGTTCATGATAAATTAAAGTTCAATTAATCATATTACTTAAGAACTCCCACTTAGATAGACATCCCTCTAATCATCTAAGTGATCACGTGATCCATATCAAACAAACCATGTTCGATCATCACGTGAGATGGAGTAGTTTTCAATCGTGAATGTCACTATGTTGATCATATCTACTATATGATTCACGCTCAACCTTTCGGTCTCAGTGTTCCGAGGCCATATCTGCATATGCTAGGCTCGTCAAGTTTAACCCGTGTCTTCTGCGTGTGCAAAACTGCCTTGCACCCGTTGTATGTGAATGTAGAGCTTATCACACCCGATCATCATGTGGTGTATCTAACGTAGAGCTTATCACACCCGATCATCATGTGGTGTATCTGCTTGACGAACTGTCGCAACGGTGCACACTTAGGGAGAACACTTATACCTTGAAATTTAGTGAGAGATCATCTTATGATGCACCGCCGTACTAAGAAAAATAAGATGCATAAAGGATAAACATCATATGCAATCAATATAAGTGATATGATATGGCCATCATCATCTTGTGCCTTTGATCTCCATCTCCAAGCACCATCATGATCACCATTGTCACCAGCTTCACACCTTGATCTCCATTGAAGCATCGTTGTCGTCTCGCCAACTATTGCTTCAACGACTATCGCTACCACTTAGTGATCGATAAAGTAAAGCAATTACATGGCGATTGCATTTCATACAATAAAGCGACAACCATAAGGCTCCTGCCAGTTGCCAATAACTTTTACAAAACATGATCATCTCATACAACAATTAATATATCATCACGTCTTGACCATATCACATCACAGCAAGCCCTGCAAAAACAAGTTAGACGTCCTCTACTTTGTTGTTGCAAGTTTTACGTGGCTGCTACGGGCTTCTAGCAAGAACCATTCTTACCTACGCATCAAAACCACAATGATTTTTCGTCAAGTGTGCTGTTTTAACCTTCAACAAGGACCGGGCGTAGTCAAACTCGATTAAGCTAAAGCTGGAGAAATAGACACCCACTAGCCACCTGTGTGCGAAGCACGGCGGTAGAACAAGTCTCATGAACACGGTCATGTAATGTCGGTCTGGGCCACTTCATCCAACAATACCGCCGAATCAAAGTATGACATGCTGGTAAGCAGTATGAGTATTATCGCCCACAACTCTTTGTGTTGTACTCGTGCATATAACATCTACGCATAGACCTGGCTCGGATGCCCTTTGTTGGGGAACGTAGTATTTCAAAAAAATCCTACGATCACGCAAGATCTATCTAGGAGAAGCATAGCAACGAGCGGGAGAGTGTGTCCCACGCACCCTTGTAGACCAAAAGTGGAAGCGTTTATCAACACGGTTGATGTAGTCAGACGCCTTCGTGATCCGACCGATCTTAGCACCAAATGTACGGCACCTCCGAGTTCAGCATACGTTCAGCCCGATGACGTCCCTCATACTCTTGATCCAGTTGAGGCGAAGGGAGAGTTCCGTCATCACGACGGTGTGTCTACGGTGATGATGAAGTTACCGGTGCAGGGCTTCGCCAAAGCACTACGACGATATGACCGAGGTGTGTTTCTGTGGAGGGGGGCACCGCACACGGCTAAGAGAAACTTTTGTGTGCCTTTGGGGTGCCCCCTTCCCACGTATATAAAGGGGGGAGGGAGGAGGAGGCCGGCCAAAGTGTGGCGCCTGTGGGGAGAGTCCTACTCCAAGTAGGATTCGCCCCTTTCCTATTCCCACAAGGAGAAGGGGGAGGAGGAGGAGGAGAAGGAAAGGGGCGGCCCCAACCCTAGTCCAATTCGGTTTGGGCTAGGGGTGGTAGCCACTCCCCGGCATGTCTCCTCTCTTCCACCACTAGGCCCATGAGGCCCAATAACTTCGGAGGTTCCGTAACCTCCTGCATCTCAAACCCATCCGAAACGACCCTAACCATTCCGGTGTCCGAATGTAAGCTTCCAACATATGAATTTTTATGACTCGACCATTTAGAGACTCCTCGTCATGTCCGTGATCTCATCCGGGACTCTGAATAAACTTCGGTAAATCAAATCACATAACTGATAATACAAATCGTCATCGAATGTTAAGCATGCGGACCCTACGGGTTCGAGAACTATGCAGACATGACCGAGACACATCTCCGGTCAATAACCAATAGTAGAACCTGGATGCTCATATTGTCTCCTACATATTCTACGAAGATCTTTATCGGTCAAACAGCATAACAACATGTGTTGTTCCCTTTGTCATCGGTATGTTACTTGCCCGAGATTCGATCATCAGTATCATCATACCTAGCTCAATCTCGTTACCGGCAAGTCTCTTTACTCGTTCCATAATGCATCACCCGGCAACTAACTCATTATTTACATTGCTTGCAAGGCTTATAGTGATGAGCATTACCGAGAGGGCCCAGAGATACCTCTCTGACACTCAGAGTGACAAATCCTAATCTCGATCTATGCCAACTCCACAAACACCATCGGAGACACCTGTAGAGCATCTTTATAATCATCCAGTTATGTTGTGACGTTTGATAGCACATTAAGTGTTCCTCCGGTATTCGGGAGTTGCATAATCTCATAGTCATAGGAACATGTATAAGTCATGAAGAAAGCAATAGCAATAAACTAAATGATCATAGTGCTAAGCTAACGGATGGGTCTTGTCCATCACATCATTCTCTAATGATGTGATCCCGTTCATCAAATGATAACACATGTCTATGGCTGGGAAACTTAACCATCTTTGATTAACGAGCTAGTCAAGTAGAGGCATACTAGGGACACTCTGTTTGTCTATGTATTCACACATGTACTAAGTTTCCGTTTAATACAATTCTAGCATGAATAAACATTTATCATGATATAAGGAAATATAAATAACAACTTTATTATTGCCTCTAGGGCATATTTCCTTCAACGGCCCCTCCCGTTAATCATTTGTTGTTTGCTGATGACAGCTTACTCATGTTCAAGGCAAATGACGTTCCAGCAACTATTATTAGAGATACAGTTCAACAGTACTGCGATGCTTCGGGACAGAGAGTGCACTTGTCCAAATCCTCCATCCTTTTTGGTAAGGGCTGCCCGGAGTCTAGAAGGAACTCTATCAAATCTATACTCACTGTTCCAAATGAGTCACTGAATGAAAGGTACCTTGGTCTACTGTCAGATGTGGGGAAAAAAGTAAGAATGGTTCATTTAATACATAAACGACAGATTGTGGGTAAAGGTTCAAGGATGGATAGAAAGGTGTATGGCCTCGTCGGGGAAGGAAATTTTGATAAAGTCTATTGCCCGGGCGATTCCAACTTACTCTATGTCTTCCTGCTACCTCGAGGACTTTGTAATCAGGTGAACACAATGCTTTGAAATTTTTTCTAGGGAAGTAAGGACGGAAAAAGAAAGATGGTTTGGGTTTCTTGGGAAGATCTCACCATGCCAAAGTACATGGGTGGGTTGGGATTTAGAGATCTTGAGTTATTCAACCTTGCTATGCTAGCAAAGCAAGGATGGAGGATACTTCAGGAGCCTGGCTCACTCAGTGCGAGAATTCTAAAGGCAAAGTACTTCCCGTCAGTTGATTTATTGAGCGCGGAACTTGGATCACATCCGTCACAAGTATGGAGAGCATCACAAGTATGGTGAGCAGTACATGAAGGTTTGGAAGTTTTAAAGCAGGGGCTTATTCGAAGGATTGGTAACGGAGAGTCCACTTCTGTGTGGAACCAAAACTGGATTCCAAGAAACAATATGTTGCGAGCTTTGCACCCTATTTCAGCTAACCCGCTGGTGTTGGTATCGGAACTGGTCGATGGACCTTCTAGGAAGTGAAATCGAGCTGCTGTGTATGAGCACATGAGCGCCATTGATGCTGATGCCGTTTTAAATATACCTCTGAGCACTTCAAAGTCTAGCGATTGGTGGGCATGGCACTACGAGCGCTCTGGTATTTTTCCGGTTCGCTCTGCTTATCGCCTCCTGGTTGACACGAAACGACGTAGGGAGCACTGGCTTGAACAACGTGGAGGTGTGTCAGATACGTCCGCAAATCAGATGCAATGGCAGAAGTTATGGAAAGCAAACGTCCTTGGGAAGATCAAATTTTTTGCTTAGATGTTAGCGAGGAACTCTATTCCGACTGGTGAGGTACTAAAACAGCGACATATCTCTGATATTGACACTTGTTTTTTGTGCAACCGAAGTGGATAGCTGGCGCCATGCACTAGTCGACTGTCACATGTCCAAATGTGTTTGGGCTTTGTTCGAAGAGGAGCTAGTTGAGCATATGATCTCATGTAGGGTCACCGATGCGCGGCTGTGGCTTACAACGATGCAAAGCTCAACTACTGAACAAGACTTTGCAAAGATTTTAGTCACGCTGTGGGCAATTTGGTGGGCAAGGAGACAGGCTAAGCATGAAGAGATCTTTCAGAGTCCTTTATCCACGTTCTCTTTTATTTAGAGGTTCTTGGCTGAGCTGGAATTAGTGCCAACAAAGAAGTTACAAAAGCCCATCTCAAAGCCAGGTGCAGCCACAAAACGTTGGCTTAAGAGTGATCCAGGTGTGGCAAAAATAAACGTAGATGCTGCAATCTCTAGGAACAATGCAAAAGGCGCAAGTGTAGCCATCTGTCACGACGACCAAGGTAATTATCTGGGTGTGTCAGTGACAGTCTTTGATGATCTTATTGATCCTGAATGCTTGGAAGCCCATGCCTGCTGTGAAGCTTTTGCTCTCGCTACGGACTTACAGGTGAGAAGGATCAGAGTTGCAACGGATTGCCTGTCCATTAATAACTTGTCTAGGAATTTTATGGGCTGCTCGGCGACAGTTATCAGGGATATCAAGCAAATAATGATGCTTTTTTATGAGCCAGAAGTGGTGCATGAAGCTAGAGAATCAAATTTTGAAGCTCACGACTTGGCAAAGGCCTCGGCCTCTCTTGCCGCTCTACGGCACATTTGGTTATCCACAACTCCTACTATTTTATTTGTACCAAACATTCTGGAAGTTTGAATAAAGTGTGGTAACCCCTCAAAAAAAATCCTAAAAAACGCCAGAATGCCTTATTTCCTTAAAAAAGCCAGGACGCCTTCTACTACTCCCCTGTAGTAGAAGGAAGATGTGTCCTCTCGCTAGGGTTTGGTTCCTCTCACCGCCGTCGACAGAGTTGAGATTTCTTCCCTACAAGTCACCGGCTACCCTCGTTGGTCTTTTCTTGGGCCGATTAAGGGCAGGCTAGTCCTGCTAATATCATAAAAAAGAGTGTGTTCTAGATTTTTGGTGAGTCTTGATGCAGAAGATTGAAAGGAGAAGGGGTTTATTTATTATTTATCATTTAACAAAATAGTGAAATCTGATATCTAAATTAATTATTTAATTAATACAATATGATGATGCGATGTTTATGAGATGCACAAACAATATAATAGGCTAATATATCTATGGTATTACTCCGGGGTTGTTACAATCGTGACCACTAGCATGTCACTATAGGAGATTCCCAACTAGGCTAGAAATTTTGTCGGCGGTGTTGCACATCCATGTCCTCTACCTCAAGCCGTCGTTTATAGATCTCACTCAGGAGCAACGCCACCAAGCACGGGATCAGGCCCGATCTGTGCAGCCGCAACAACGACACACCATCGCTAGGTTTGGGGCACAAGCCACGCCACCTCGACACAGCCCACCGCCGTGGTCTCGCCACGTGGCGGCTGAGTTGGAACAGATCTATCGGCTAAGCCCCGCCGGGGTAGCCTCCCGCCACCACGCCTGGGGCCTCTGCCCGCGCCACTCTTGTTTGGGGTTAGTCAATTTCCGTATTGGACTTGAAATTCTCTACTTTTTAGGCGATTTCTCTTTTTAATCTTTATGGGTATTTTCTTGATGTTGGGTGAATGTAAATGTGTACACATAAGTACAAAGTACTGCACAATATGTGTGCAAATTATACTAGATTTCGAAAATTGCACTATTATATGTTTATTCTTTGCATATTGCAAAAGGTGCAATTTAAGTGCAAAGTTGTGTGTGAGTTTTAATAAAATAAATCTTAAAGGGTAATACTAGTGCCACTACTTCATTCTTTCTAAGAAAACTTTTGACATAAAGGCGGGTAAACAAGCTTTTACCCACTGCATCGCCAGCTTGGGAAAACTTGGAGAGCTATACTATAGTGAGAAGGGACTTCAGGTTCTGAAATCTGGCCCCCTATCTTTCCCGACTGTAACGATTTCCGAAGCAGTCCGCTTCGCACTGAGGACACGGGTGACCAATAACATTGACGAAGAACTGGATAGTCCGGTACCCAAGGAGCACAGTGAGATGTTCAACCAGTGGGCGGACATTTCACGTCATGTGGCGCAAGACAAACCTTGGAGCGGGATTGCAGCAACTGATCTGATGAAGAAGCTCAGAGTTGTGAAGAGAGGTGACTACATCAAACCTGATAAAGTTCAGTGGGCGTCTTCAGCAAGTTCTTTGAAAAAGAAGTGATGCCGAGGTTAGCGTTGCCAGATATATGACGGAATGAATCTTCATTCATTATGTTTAATTATGCCTCTTTTCTATAATTGAGTACAATATGACTTGAGACTTTTTATTAGCCTCCTTATAGTCAAGTATAATACTAGTATGACTTGAGATTTTTGATGGCCTCCCCTTTTTGTTACCTTTCAATGATCTTAGCATATGATGAAGCAAACAACAAATTAGTATGTGCATTTACAGCAAATAAAGGAATTTCCCTCCAAGAAGAAAGATACTCATGACTATCAAATATACCTCCTGGTTCCATTATCACTAATACCAAACATCCAGCAAGCACAACTCTAATACCAAACATTCAGCGAGCACAACTCTTACAACTTGGTAAGATGAGAGGAAGAGGCTGCTAGCTGGCTACAGGGCCATGTCCTCCCACGTCACACAGACAAGGGGCAACAATCACCATCATCAACCACTGTAATTCAGTGAACCATAACGCTCGGTCCAAGAGAGGTTCCTCTTTGGGCTATATTTGGCACCCATCGGTCTTGTGAGGATGGCAGTCCATGTAACCTTCATTTTAGCTCATAGGAACCATGAGTGCAAACATGCTCTTCGTAAGGGTGCTGCAGAGTAACATGAGTGCCTTGATCCTCATCATTATCAAAAATACAAACATGGACCAAAAACTCTTCATCATCGTCCCATGTAGGTATAGGGATAACTACCAAATTACGACTCAAGGGAATGGAGCCCTCATCTCCGACTAATATCCCGCTGCAACTCATTGCTCTACCATCATATAGAGTAATATGGGTCTCGGAATTTCTAGTCCCAGCAGATACTTTGCCAACGAAAGGGGCATAGGGCGGACCGTTCAGAATGTTGATTTGGAGGCTAGCCGCCACCGGATGTTTAACAGGTGCAAATACTAATTCCACTGTACTGAGCCAACTAGGTAGCATCATAGTTATGGGTCCAGAGTCAAAGGTGCGGGACTCGATTACGCCTTTGCTAAAGTCTTCATCGTCAGGATCACCCTTTACCTTCAGGTTGAACTCAAAATGTATATTATCGAATGCTACTAATCCTCGACGTGGACCTGTCAATGCTAACATATCCTCCTGCAAGTATTTAATAAAAAAAGGTCACAACATGTCTACGTAGTTGAACAAGCTATGTACCTAGCTGGACATGAAAAGCAAAGCACACTTAACAAGTTGGACAGATTCAAACAGTTTGAAGATATGTTGTTTAACTAGCTTGGGAGCATCGATCACTCATGTAATTCTGTTGCCGCACTCCTTTAGTGCCCATAAATTGCTACCACAGCAACCAGATATTTGTGGCTTGCATAGTAGTACATTCAGATGGACAAACTATTTATTCCTACATAGTTTCTTTTATTTCCTGTATATAAAAGGCATATTTTACAGCATGACGCCATGACATAATAAACAACTGGCCGTACCACATTCCATAGACAGAATAAACAACCAGGTCTCAAAGAGGACTGCTACTGAGAAACAAAATGTAAACAAGCGTAGCACCAAAATAATATGATGAAGTTGTATGGTTTAGCAACAACACCCATTCTTAGAGCACTTACTTCGACAGATTAAATAATAGTCCCTCTGTAAAGAAACATAAGATCATTTACGATCTTATATTTCTTTACAGAGGGAGTAGGTATCAACTGTAGTCCACAACTACTTCTAAGAGAAACTGACGTGTACCAATATGAAATCAATCATGGTATTTGCAGCTAGAAAAACAAAATAACTACTATTAAGTTTAATTTTTTAGCTTAAGTACGCAGCTGTCCGTGTTTTAGTCAGTCTAAATTGTTTGGGAGGAGACAAAGGGGCGAATTAGTTAGTGCACACAATTACCTTGGAGTTGATGATCTGGGGATCTTCTCTCTCGCGTCTGAACAGATAGACGCATCTGTAGTCGATGGTATCTCTCACGAGAACCGTACCGAACACACTGACCGGGTAGCCCCGATCGGATTCGATTACCTTGACGGAAACGACATTGTACGACGTCCCCGCCCGAAGCTCCCACAGCTGCGGCGTTACATCCTCAAGCAGCGGCCCGAGGCCAACCTTGGCTGCAAGCAAAGCAAAATCAGGGACAAGAGATATACACCCCAGATCAGGTTCAGGAGAACCATTTCAGTTCCCCGCCAAACTACAGGAGATTAAACTGAAATGGTTGTAAATTGGAAAGTAGTGGAGATACTGACACTTTCTGTCGAGGTCGAAGCCGGCGAGGTTGACGCCGCAGAAGCATGTGAGGACGCGGGCTCTCTTCTTGGGGTCGTACTCGGTGATGCGGTCGCGGCACGCGGCGTGTAGGGCTACGATCTCCTCCGGCGACTTCAGATCGATCTCCTCGTCGTCGTCGCTGTAACAGATTGTCATGGGGAACCTGGCAGCATCGATCTCGTCGGCGGGGGGAATCCGGCGGTGGTGCCTGACGTCGTCGTCGCCATCGCCGCGCCGCATCGATCGACCGATCCAAACTTTTTTTTTTTCTAGAAAAGGAAGAGGATGGCCAGCGCTACAAGAGCCTGCACTGACGCACCGCGAGCCCAATACCAGCGTAGTGGGCCTTCAAACCTATTTATTCCGGTCACGCCAGAACGCCTAATCTTGGTGATGATGATGTGTAATTTCTAACCATGAGATCTGTATCTAACGGTTGTAAGATTAATTGTGGCTTTTTTGCAACAATACCCCACTTCTCTGCTCCAATCTGCAGAAAGCCCTTTAGTATCTTGAAACTAATCACATTCCTTCCTCACCTCATCAAAACAGCCCGAGGAATATATTTTGAGTGAAATGTAATATATTTTAATGCTATATACATATACCAAAACTAGAGTGTTTTTTCACTTTGTATCCGGTAAACGCAAGCGGGCACATTGCTAGTTTCCTTAAAAAAAAGCCAGAACTCCTTCTACTACTCTCTTGTAGACTGCAGTAGAAGGAAGATGCGTCCTCTCGCTAGGGTTTGGTTCCTCTCGCTGTTGTCGATGGTGTTGAGATTTCTTCCCTGCAAGTCACCGGCTCCCCTTGCTGAAATTTTCTTGGGTCGATTAAGGGGCAGGCCAGTCCTGCTAATATCGTAAAAAGAGTGTGTTCTAGGTTTTGGGAGAGTCTCGATGCAGAAGATCGAAAGGTGAAGGGGTTTATTTATCATTTAATAAAATGGAAAAATCTAATATCTAAAGTAATTATTTAATTAATACAACATGATGATGCAATGTTTATGAGATGCACATGATGCACAAACAATATAATAGGCTAATATATACATCGAATTACTCCTGACTTGTTACAATCATGGCCACTAGCGTGTCACTATAGCAGATTGCCAACCAGGCTAGATAATTCGTCGATGACTTGTTACAATCGTGGCCACTAGCGTGTCACCATAGCAGATTGCCAACCAGGCTAGATAATTCGTCGATGCTGCACATCCATGTCCTATGCCTCAAGCCGTCGTTTATAGATCTCACTTCGGAGTCCGGAGCAATGCCACCAAACACGAGATCAGGTCCGATCCATGTAGCCGCAACGAAGGCGCAACATCGCTAGATTTGGGCCACAAGCCATGCCACCCCCGACACAGCCCGCCGTCGGCAGCTGTCGTCGCGTAACTGGCTGAGATGGAGCAAATCAATCAACTAAGCCCCTCTGGTGCAGCCTCCCGCCACCACGCCACTGCCCGCACCACTCCTGTTTGAGGTTAGTCGATTTTCTTATTGGACTTGAAATTCTCCTGTTTTTAGGCGGTTTCTCTTTTTGTTCTTTATGGGTATTTTGTTGATGTTGGGTGAGTGTAAATGTAAAATAAAAAAAAATAGCGCCGCTACAACAAAATAGCGGCGACCTCAAAATACGCTTATTAGCGTGCTATTAGCAAGATGTTGTACATCAATATATTTAGTGAGGCAATTCTCAATACGCTTATAAGGCTATTAGCGACGCTATAGCGCGCTATTTTTTTCCAGTGAAATGTATACACGTAAGTACTACACAATATGTGTGCAAATTATACTAGATTTTGAAAATTACACTATTATATGTTTACTCCTTGCATATTACAAAAGGTGCAATTTAAGTGCAAAGTTGTGTGCAAGTTCTTTTTTAAAATATCTTGAAGGTTAGTACCGATGCCACTACTTCTTTCTTTCTGAGAAAACTTTGACATAAACGGGTAAACCAGCTTTTACCCACTGCATCGCCAGCTAGGAAAAAAACCGCAGTGAGGAGGGACTTCAGGTTCTGAAATCCGGCCCACTATCCTTCCCGACTGTAATGATTTCCGAAGCAATCCGCTTCGCGCTCTGGAGGAGATGGGTGACCAACAACATTGGCGAAGAACTGGATAGTCCGGTACCCAAGGAGCACATTGAGCTGTTCAACCAGTGGGATGTCATTTCAGGTTCTGTGGCGCAAAACAAACCTTGGCGCGGGATTAAGGTAACTCATCTGATGATGAAGCTCGCAGTTGTGAAGAGAACTGTCAATATCAAACCTGAAAAAGTGAAGTGGGCGTCTTGAGCAAGTTCTTCGAAAAAGAAGAAGTGATGCCGAGGTTAGCGTTGCCAGATATATGACGGAATGAATCTTCACTCATTATGTTTAATTATGCCTCTTTTCTATAACTGAGTACAATATGACTTGAGACTTTTTATTAGCCTCCTTATAGTCAAGTATAATACTAGTATGACTTGAGACTTTTGATGGCCTCCCCTTTTTGTTACCTTTCAATGATCTTAGCATATGAAGCAAACAACAAATTAGTACGTGCATCAATATACAGCAAATAAAGAAATTTCCCTCCAAGAAGAAAGATACTTATGACTATTAAATATACCTCCTGGTTCCATTCAGCGAGCACAACTCTTACAACTTGGTAAGATGAGAGGAAGAGTCTGCTAGCTGGCAACTGAGCCATGTCCTCCCACATCACACAGACAGGGGCAACAATCACCACTATCAACCACTGTAATTCAGCGAACCATAACACTCGGTCCATGAGAGGCCCCTCATTGGGTGATATTTGGCACCTCTCGGTATTATGTGGATGGCATGCATTTAACCTTCACTTGTAGCTCATAGGAACCGTGAGTGCAAACATGCTCTTCATCAGGGTGTTGTAGAGTAATATGAGTGCCTTCATCCTCATCATTATCAAAAATACAAACATGGACCAAAAACTTTTCAACATCGTCGCATGTAGGTATAGGGATAACTACCAAATTACGACTCAAGGGAATGGAGCCATCATCTCCGACTGATATCCCGCTGCAATTCATTGTTCTACCATCATATAGAATAATATGGGTCTCGGCATTTCTAGTCCCAGCAGATAGTTTGCCAACGAAAGGGGCATAGGGCGGACCGTTCAGAATGTTGATTTGGAGGCTAGCCGCCACTGGATGTTTAACAGGTGCAAATACTAATTCCACTGTACTGAGCCAACTAGGTAGCATCCTAATGATGGGTCCAGAGTCAAAGGCGCGAGACTCGATTACGCCTTTGCTAAAGTCTTCATCGTCAGGATCACCCTTCACCTTCAGGTTGAACTCAAAATGTATATTATATGCTACTAATCCTCGACGTGGACCTGTCAATGCTAACATATCCTCCTGCAAGTAATTTATAGAAAAGGTCACAACAGGCCTACGTAGTTGCACAAACTATGTAGCTAGCTGGACATGAAAATCAAAGCACACTTGACAAGTCGGGCAGATTCAAACAGTTTGAAGATATGTTGTTTAAATAGCTTGGGGAGCATCGATAACTTGTGTAATTCTGTTGTCAAGACTGCTTTAGTGCCCATAAATTGCTACCAGCAGCCAGATATTTGTGGCTTGCAAATCTTATATTATGGGATGGAGGGAGTAGTATATTCAGATGGACAAACTATATACTCCTACATAGTTTCTTTTATTTGAGTGGGGCGTTTTGGTGACCGAGCTCCATGGAGCCCTTTATTTTTGAAAAATTCTAAAATCAAACTTTTTGACTTCGAAAAATTCTGGAAAAAAATATGCAACTTTACAAGGATGAAATGTATGTGTGTGTTTAAATTCAAGGTGAAATACTTTGAAATGCGACCTACACAAAAAAGACAAATTTCTGGACTTTGAGGATGAATAGTATCATGTGTTAAAAGCCTCAAATTTGTCTTTTTGCACAGACTTCATTTTAACGTATTTTGTCCTAAAATTTACACGCATGTGTGTTATGCCTCCATGTATATCTGTATTTTTTTTCAGATTTTTTTGAATTGTAAAAATATGAATTTTCATGAATTTTGCGTTTTTCAAAAACTGGCCTCCATGGAGGCCGAGCTCCAAAAGGCATTTTCGCTTTTATTTCCAGTATAGAAGCCATATTTTACAGCATGACGCCATGACAAAATTTAAACAAGCGTAGCACTAGAATAATGTGATGAAGTTGTATGGTTTGGCAATAACACCCATTATTACAGCACTTACATCGACAGATTAAATAATAGGTATTGACATCAATCTATTTATTTCTACAAGAAATTGAAGTGTACTAATGTGAAATCAATCATGGTATTTGCAACTAGGAACCAAAAGAACTACTAGTAAGCTTAATTTAGCTTAAGTACGCAGCTGTCCTCGTTTGCAAAAGGCTTTTCGCCCGCTTTATATATAAAGCTGTCCTCGTTTCAGTCAATCTATAAATAGTTTGGCAGGAGACAAAGGGCAAACTACTCCCTCCATTCCGATTTACTCGTCGTGGTTTTAGTTCAAATTTGAACTAAAACCACGACAAGTAAATCGGAACGGAGGGAGTACCTTGGAGCTAATGATCTGGGGATCGTCTCGCTCGCGTCTGAACAAATAGGCGCATCTGTAGTCGATGCTATCTCTCGCGACAACTGTACCGAACACACTGACCGGGTAACCCAGATCGGATTCGATTATCTTGACGGAAACGACATTGTACGACGTCTCCGCCCGGAACTCCCACAGCTGCGGCGTTACATCCTCAAGCAGCGGCCCGAGGCCAACCTTGGCTGCAAGCAAAGAAAAATCAGGGACAAGAGATATACACACCAGATCAGGAGAACCATTTCAGGAGAAATTTATTACTAAAATGGTTGTAAATTGGTAAGTAGTGGAGATACTGACACTCTCTGTCGAGGTCGAGCCGGCGAGGTTGACGCCGCAGAAGCGGGTGAGGACGCGGGCTCTCTTCTTGGGGTCGTACTCGGTGATGCGGTCGCGGCACGCAGCGTGGAGGGCTACGATCTCCTCCGGCGACTTCAGATCGATCTTCTCGTCGTCGTCGCTGTAACAGATTGTCATGAGGAACCTGGCAGCATCGATCTCGGCGGCCCAGGGAATCCAGCGGTGGTGCCTGACGTCGTCGTCGCCATCGCCACGCCGCATCGATCGACCGATCCAGCCCCCTTTTTTTTCTGGAGAGGAGGAGGATTGCCCAGGCTGCCGTGCCTTCTTCGTACAGCGAGCGCTAGAAGAGCCCGCACTGACCTTCCCCCCGCGAGCCCAATACCAGCATAGTGGGCCATAAAACCTATTTATTCCGGTCACGCTAGAACGCCTTATTATAATCCTCAAAAATTGCGATCTCGTCGCAGACGTCTGAGCGCTGAACACCGTCGGATGGCGATTTATCCCAGCGCCTGAGGCGATGAGGGTTTCTTTACTCCGCCGGCAGCTTTTGCCGGCGTTGAGTCGTCCTTACCGGTGCCCTCCCCGGCGGGTCTCTCAAAGCTTGGTACCTAGGGCTTATTGGCCCCGGTCTTTTGCAGCGAGGGTGTCCAGCGGAGATTGCGTCGGTGTCTGGGATCTGTACGCTATGGTGCCTCCAAGATCGAAACCGGACAAAGTGCCCATAGTCGAGAGGATGCAGGGGAGCGAAGTGGAAGCGGAAGACATGGATACAATGACTGAGGCGGGCTCCTTGAGGAGGTCCGCCAAGATCGATGAGGATTATTTCCTGGAATTGTCGCGGGATTGGCGACCCCTTGAATGATTCGCTCATGAGCTCAAAGAGCTCATTCGGTGTAAAAGGCGTGAGGTTGTATGTTTGCTTGAGACGCAATTGTGCAAGCAGAGGGTGGAGGGTGACTAGTTTGCTTGGTTATGATGGTGGCTATGCAGTTGGAAGGCGATGGGAGAAGCGGAGGTTCAGCTATGTTTTGGAAGAATCCAATAAGTATGCGGTTGCTGAACTATTCTAAATACCACATCGATATGATTGTTTTAGAGCCAGGCAAAGAGGAATGGAGACTTACTTACTTCTATGGAGATGCAAACAGGAACTTGAGGCAAAACACATGGGACATGATGACATTTTGAGGGTGAATCCACATTACCATGGGCTTTTATTGGTGACTTCAATGAGATCCTCGGGAAGGAGGAGCAACTTGGCCCCAATGAACTAGATTACGCTCAAATGGCAGGTTTTGGGAGGCGATTGATATTTGTGAATTATGTGATCTTGGATATGTTGGCATTGACTGAACTTGGGAGAAAAGGGTAGCCGGCGAACACTTCTGTCGGGTTCGGTTGGACAGGGTGTTGGCGACTGCAAGCTAGAGCGCCCTATTCCCCTTCACATCAGTGAGACACCTTGTCGCTGCAAAATCAGATCACTCACCAATAATATTGTTTAGCGATTTGGACGCTGCTAATAGGAGGATTGCACTGGATCGGCCTTTTCGTTATGAGCAGATGTGGGAGACCCATGATGAATATTTTCCGATCCTTGAGCAGGTGTGGTCATCCCTTGGAAAGGCCGAGACTGTGCAAGATACAAGTGTGAAACTGCAGGCCATGGCCTTGGCTTTGGCTGCACGGGGAAGAAATACTTTCGGTCGGGTTAGAAATGAGTTGAGAAACCTGAAGAAGAAACTGGAGGAACTACGTTCTAAACCCAACAGGCAAGGCCCTTCTTATGAAGAGTTGAAAGTGCAAAACAGGATAGTAGAATTGTATTTTGGAGAAGAGATCATGTGGCGCCAACGCTCTCGAATACAATGGTTGGCAGAAGGCGATGGCAACACGAAGTTTTTTCACCAAAGAGCATTGATGAGGAAAAGGAAAAATAGGATCAGCGAGCTTTCAAGAGCTGATGGAACCATCTGTAGGGATGATAAAGAGTTGGGAAATATGGTGACTAAGTTTTATAAAACCTTTATGCATCAGAGGGTACTGTTGGGATGGAGGAAGTTTTGTCACATATTCCTTGTAAAGTCACGAATGAGATGAATGAAATGGTCAACGCACCTTACAAAACCAGTGAAGTGAAGGAGGCCCTATTCCAAATGTATCCCACTAAGGCACCGGGTCCGGATGGATTTCTGGCGCATTTTTTTCAGCGGAACTGGGGTGTTTGTGGTGAAGAGGTTACCGAGATGGTACTGCGTGTTCTCAATGGGCTAGACTCTCCGGAGGTTATAAACAAAACGTTCATAGTTCTTATCCCTAAGGTACAAAACCCAACCTCTTTGGTCAAATTCCGCCCTATTAGTTTGTGCAACGTAATCTTTAAGATTATTTCAAAAGTGCATTCTAACCGGCTGAAAAAAGATCCTACCGGAGATCATTTCCCAAGAGCAATCCGCTTTTGCTCTGGCAGACTCAAGTTACCGACAATGTTATAGCTGCATATGAATGCCTTCATTTTATGAAGAGATCGAGAAGCAAAAATAATTCACATTGTGCGTTGAAGCTCGACATGATGAAATCATATGATAGGGTCGAGTGGAACTACTTAGAAGCTGTAATGCTGAAAATTGGCCTACATCCAACCTGGGTGAGTAAAGTAATGAATGCGTAAACACTATATCGTTCTCGGTTTCTTTGAATGAAGCAGACAGAGGAGTTTAGACCCTCTGTGGAATTAGCCAAGGTGATCCAATATCTCCCTATTTGTTTTTGTTGGCGGGAGAGGGTTTCTCATGTTTGCTGAACTCAAAAGGAAAGAATGAGAATGTTAGAGGAGTAGTGGTCGCACCCACGGCTGTTGGGGAACGTAGTATTTCAAAAAAAAATCCTACGATCACACAAGATCTATCTAGGAGAAGCATAGCAACGAGCGGGGAGAGTGTGTCCATGTACCCTCGTGGGCCAGAAAGCGAAGCGTTTATCAACGCCGTTGATGTAGTCATACGTCTTCACGATCCGACCGATCTTAGCACCAAGCGAGCGGCACCTCCGTGTTCAAAGACACGCTCAGACTTGATGGCGCCCTCGTACTCTTGATCCGGTTGAGGCCGAGGGAGAGTTCTGTCGACACGACGGCGTGGCGTGGTGATGATGAAGTTACTAACGCAGGCTTCGCCTAAGCACTACTGACGATATGACCGAGATGTGTTTACGTGGAGGGCACCGCACATGGCTAAGAGAAACTTTTGTGTGCCTTTGGGGTGCCCCCTTCCCACGTATATAAAGGGGGGAGGGAGGAGGAGGCCGGCCAAGGTGTGGTGCGCCCAAGGGGGGAGTCCTACTCCAAGTAGGATTCGCCCCGCCCCCCCTTTCCTATTCCCACAAGAAGGGGAGAAGGAGGAGGAGAAGAGAAGGAAGGGGGGTGGGCGCCCCCCCAACCCTAGTCCAATTCGGTTTGGGCTAGTGGAGCGCGCGCCACTCCCTGGCCTGCATCCTCTTCCACCACTAGGCCAATGAGGCCCAATAACTTCCCGAGGGGGGCGTTCCAGAACCCCAGATCTCAAACTCATCCAAAACGACCCGAACCATAACGGTGTGCGAATGTAACCTTCTAATATATGAATCTTTATGTCTCGACCATTTCGAGACTCCTCGTCATGTCTGTGATCTCATCCGGGACTCCGAACAAACTTCGGTACATCAAATCACATAACTCATAATACAAATCGTCATCGAACATTAAGCATGCGGATCCTACGGGTTCGAGAACTATGTAGACATGACCAAGACACATCTCCGGTCAATAACCAATAGCGGAACCTGGATGCTCATATTGGCTCCTACATATTCTACGAAGATCTTTATCGGTCAAACCGCATAACAACATACGTTGTTCCCTTTGTCATCGGTATGTTACTTGCCCGAGATTCGGTCGTCGGTATCATCATACCTAGTTCAATCTCGTCACCTGCAGGTCTCTTTACTCGCTCCGTAATGCATAATCCCGCAACTAACTCATTAGTCACATTGCTTGCAAGGCTTATAGTGATGAGCATTACCAAGAGGGCCCAGAGATACCTCTCCGACACTAGGAGTGACAAATCCTAATCTCGATCTATGCCAACTCAAAAAACACCATCAGAGACACACGTAGAGCATCTTTATAATCACCCAGTTATATTGTGACATTTTATAGCACACTAAGTGTTCCTCTGGTATTCGGGAGTTGCATAATCTTATAGTCATAGGAACATGTATAAGTCATGAAAAAAGCAATAGCAATAAACTAAACGACCATAATTCTAAGCTAACGGATGGATCTTGTCCATCACATCATTCTCTAATGATGTGATCCCGTTCATCAAATGATAACACATGTCTATGGCTAGGAAACTTAACCATCTTTGATTAACGAGCTAGTCAAGTAGAGGCATACTAGGGACACTCTGTTTGTCTATGTATTCACACATGTACTAAGTTTCCGGTTAATACAATTCTAGCATGATAATAAACATTTATCATGATATAAGGAAATATAAATAACAACTTTATTATTGCCTGGGGCATATTTCCTTGATCTCCCACTTGCACTAGAGTCAATAATCTAGATTACATAGTAATGATTCTAACACCCATGGAGTCTTGTCACGATCATGTTTTGCTCGTGAGAGAGGCTTAGTCAATGGGTCTGCAACATTCAGATCCGTATGTATCTTGCAAATCTCTATGTCTCCCTCCTTGACTTGACCGCAGATGGAATTGAAGCATCTCTTGATGTGCTTGGTTCTCTTGTGAAATTTGGATTCCTTTGCCAAGGCAATTGCACCAATATTGTCACAAAATATTTTCATTGGACCCGATGCACTAGGTATGACACCTAGATCGGATATGAACTCCTTCATCCAGACTCCTTCATTTGTCGCTTCAAGCAGCTATGTACTATGCTTCACACGTAGATCCCGCCACGACGCTCTGCTTAGAACCGCACCAACTTACAGCTCCACCATTCAAGATAAATACGATCCGGTTTGTGACTTAGAGTCATACGGATCGGTGTCAAAGCTTGCATCGACATAACCATTTACGACGAGCTCTTTGTCACCTCCATAAACGAGAAACATATCCTTGGTCCTTTTCAGGTATTTCACGATGTTCTTGACCGCTGTCCAGTGATCCACTCCTGGATTACTTTGGTACCTCCCTGCTAAACTAATAGCAAGGCACACATCGTGTCAGTACACAACATTGCATACATGATAGAACCTATGGCTGAAGCATAGGGAATGACTTTCATTTTCTCTCTATCTTTTGAAGTGGTCGGGCATTAAGTCTGACTCAACTTCACACCTTGTAACACAGGGAAGAAACCTTTCTTTGCTTGATCCATTTTGAACTTCTTCAAAACTTTATCAAGGTATGTGCTTTGTGAAAGTCCAATTAAGCGTCTTGATCTATCTCTATAGATCTTGATGCCCAATATATAAGCAGCTTAACCGAGGTCTTTCATTGAAAAATCTTATTCAAGTATCCTTTTATGCTATCCAAAAATTCAGTATCATTTCCGATCAACAATATGTCATCCACATATAATATCAGAATGCTACAGTGCTCCCACTCACTTCCTTGTAAATACAGGCTTCTCCAAAAGTTTGTATAAAACCATATGCTTTGATCACACTATCAAAGCGTATATTCCAACTCTGAGAGGCTCGCACCAGTCCATAAATGGATCGCTGGAGCTTGCACACTTTGTTAGCACCTTTTGGATCGACAAAACATTCTGGTTGCATCATATACAACTCTTCTTTAAGATATCCATTAAGGAATGCAGTTTTGACATCCATTTGCCAAATTTCATAATCATAAAATGCGGTAATTGCTAACATGATTCGGACAGACTTAAGCATCACTACGGGTGAGAAGGTATCATCATAGTCAACTCCTTGAACTTGTCGAAAACCTTTCGCAACAAGTCGACCTTTGTAGACAGTGCCATTACCATCAGCGTCAGTCTTCTTCTTGAAGATCCATTTATTCTCTATGGCTTGCCGATCATCGGGAAAGTCAACCAAACTCCATACTTTGTTCTCATACATGGATCCCATCTCAGATTTCATGGCCTCAAGCCATTTCATGGAATCTGGGCTCATCATCGCTTCCTCATAGTTTGTAGGTTCGTCATGGTCAAGTAACATGACCTCCGTAACCGGATTACCGTACCACTACATTGCGGATCTTACTCGGTTGACCTTCGAGGTTCGGTAGTAACTTGATCAGAAGTTTCATGATCATCATCATTATTAGCTTCCTCACTAATTGGTGTAGGAATCACTGGAACTGATTTCAGTGATGAACTACTTTCCAATAAGGGAGCAGGTACAATTACCTCATCAAGTTCTACTTTCCTCCCACTTACTTCTTTCGAGAGAAACTCCTTCTCTAGAAAGGATCCATTCTTAGCAATGAATATCTTGCCTTCGGATTTGTGATAGAAGGTATACCCAACAGTGAACCCTTTGGGTATTAGTCACATGGAGATGTGAACTAATCACATAAAGATGTGAACTATTGGTGTGAAATCACATGACGATGTGAACTAGATTATTGACTCTAGTGCAAGTGGGAGGCTGAAGGAAATATGCCCTAGAGGCAATAATAAAGTTGTTATTTATATTTCCTTATATCATGATAAATATTTATTATTCATGCTAGAATTGTATTAACCGGAAACTTAGTACATGTGTGAATACATAGACAAACTGAGTGTCACTAGTATGCCTCTACTTGACTAGCTCGTTAATCAAAGATGGTTAAAGTTTCCTAGCCATGGACATGAGTTGTCATTTGATTAACGGGATCACATCATTAGAGAATGATGTGATTGAATTGACCCATCCGTTAGCTTAGCACGATGATCGTTTAGTTTGTTGCTATTGCTTTCTTCATAACTTATACATGTTCCTATGACTATGAGATTATGCAACTCCCGAATACCGGAGGAACACTTAGTGTGCTATCAAACGTCACAACATAACTGGGTGATTATAAAGATTCTCCAGGTGTTTCCGATGGTGATTGTTGAGTTGGCATAGATCGAGATTAGGATTTGTCACTCCGTGTTTCGGAGAGGTATCTCTGGGCCCTCTCGGCAATGCACATCACTATAAGCCTTGCAAGCAATGTGACTAATGAGTTAGTTGTGGGATGATGCATTACAGAACGAGTAAAGAGACTTGCCAGTAATGAGATTGAACTAGGTATGATGATATCGACGATCGAATCTCGGGCAAGTAACATACTGATGACAAAGGGAACAACGTATGTTGTTATGCGGTTTGACCGATAAAGATCTTCGTAGAATATAACCAATATGAGCATCCAGGTTCCGCTATTGGTTATTGACAGTCGGTCATGTCTACATAGTTCTCGAACCCGTAGGGTCCGCACGCTTAATGTTTGATGACGATCAATATTATGAGTTTATGTGTTTTGATGTACCGAAGGTTGTTCAGAGTCCCGGATGAGATCACGGACATAACGAGGAGTCTTGAAATGGTAGATACATAAAGATTGATATATTGGAAGGTTATATTCGGACACCAGAAAGGTTCCGGGGGTCACCGGATAAATACCGGAGTACCGGGGAGTTACCGGAACCCCCCGGGGGTCAATGGGCCTTCATGGACCTTAGTGGAAATAGAGGGCAGCAAGGGAGCTGTGGGCCCCCCTAGGCCCAAACCGAATTGGTTTAGGGCTTGGGGCCGCCCCCTCTTCCTTCTCCTCCTCCTCTTTCCTTCCCCTCCTAGTTGGACTAGGAAAGGGGGAACCTACTCCTAGTAGGAGTAGGATTCCCCCCTTGGGGCACACCCTATGAGGCCGCCGGCCCCCTCCCCTTGCTCCTTTATATACGGGGGCAGGGGGCACCCTTGGACACACAAGTTGACAGTTCTCTTAGCCGTGTGCGGTGCCCCCCTCCACCATATTCCACCTCGATCATATCGTCGTAGTGCTTAGGCGAAGCCCTGAGCCGGTAACTTCATCATCATCGTCACCCCACCGTCGTGCTGACAAAACTCTCCATCGGCCTTAACTGGATCAAGAGTACGAGGGACGTCATCGAGCTGAACGTGTGCTGAACACGGAGGTGTCGTACGTTTGGTGCTGAGATCAGTCGGATCGTGAAGACGTACGACTACATCAACCGCGTTGTCATAACGCTTCCGCTTTCGGTCTACGGGGGTACGTAGACAACACTCTCCCCTCTCGTTAATATGCATCACCTAGATATATCTTGCGTGATCGTCGGAATATTCTTGAAATTACCTCGTTCCCCAACAGTGGCATCCGCGCCAGGTCTATGCGTAGATGTTATATGCATGCGTAGAACACAAAGAGTTGTGGGCGATAATAGTCATACTGCTTACCAGCATGTCATACTTTGATTCGGCGGTATTGTTGGATGAAGTGGCTCAGACCAACATTACGCGTACGCTTAGGCAAGACTGGTTCTACCGACGTGCTTTGCACAGAGGTGGCTAGTGGGTGTCTGTTTCTCCAATTTTAGTTGAATCGAGTGTGACTACGCCCGGTCCTTGTTGAAGGTTAAAACAGCAAACTTGACGAAAAATCGTTGTGGTTTTTTATGCGTAGGTAAGAACGGTTCTTGCTAAGCCCGTAGCAGCCACGTAAAACTTGCAACAACAAAGTGGAGGACGTCTAACTTGTTTTTGCAGGGTATGTTGTGATGTGATATGGTCAAGACGTGATTATATAAATTGTTGTATGAGATGATCATGTTTTGTAACACAGTTATCAACAACTGGCAGCAGCCATATAGTTGTCTCTTTATTGCATGAAATGCAATCGCCATGTAATTGCTTTACTTTTTATCACTAAGCGGTAGCGATAGTCGTAGTAGCAATAGTTGGCGAGACGACAACGATGCTTCGATGGAGATCAAGGTGTCAAGCCGGTGACGATGGTGATCATGACGGTGCTTTGGAGATGGAGATCAAAGGCACAAGATGATGATGGCCATATCATATCACTTATATTGATTGCATGTGATGTTTATCCTTTATGCATTTTATTTTGCTTAGTTCGGCGATAGCATTATAAGATGATCTCTCACTAAATTTCAAGGTACAAGTGTTCTCCCTGAGTATGCACTATTGAGATAGTTCGTCGTGCCGAGACACTACGTGATGATCGGGTGTGATAAGCTGTGACAGTCTGATTTTTGGCCCTTTCTTTTTCTTTTGTTTTTCCGAGGTTTTTGCTTGAGCTTTATTTTTTCATGGCTTTGTGGTCTGGAAACTGAAGAAGATGCCCTCTTCTTTGTTTCCAGAGTGGCTTGTCATTCCCAAATCCTTCCCTAGACCTGTCATTTTCATCCTAGCCCAAATCCCAATATTCTTCTTTTTGGGAATATTCCTTTTCTATTAAAGGAATAACTCAAATTGCCCTAGGTTGTGAAGCAACCTATGTTTCCATCACTCCTAAAATTTCCAAATAATTCTCATAAATTGTTGAGGTTATATCTTTCTCAAATATGACAAAATATTTCATTTTTCATGTTTATCATCATGCTCAAATAATTCATTTCCTATTCTGCCCTAAATGGCACATTGTGAAGCAAGTGCTATTTTCCTCTACCCAATTGACCTCAGACTCCTTGGACTCTTTTCATGTCAATATCATTGCCACATGCCAAAATGCAATCTCATTTGCCTAGTAATTATTTAATTATGATTTTCCAAAGTTTCTGTCCAGAAAGAAACTTTGTGAAGGAGGTATAAGCTAGGCATATCCACATGAGTTGCCATTTTGCATGATCCTTCATATCATCATATCTTAGCCCTCCACCAAAGTAGAGCTCATGTCATGCCTCCATGTGAGCTCATCTTCAATTCTTAGATTCTGCCCAAATTTTCAGTCTGTGAAGCAAGTATATTTTATATTGCTCCATTATGGCCGCAAATTTTTTTAGACCTTCTAGTGTCCATATAACCTATCTCCACCCATTTTGGGCATATTTCATCAAGGCATTATTCCTCTAGAATTTTTGCAAGTTTCTGTCCAGAGGAGATGTTTGTGAAGGAAGTACCATTTTGGCTTGGCCAATTGGTGTGATACTTTTTGAGCATATTCATAAGACCAAATGACTCTGCCTTGCCCAATTTGAGATCAATTTGACACTCCATGTGAGTGCACCTTCACGATCAAGTTTACGGACAAGATTATGCGATTCTTGAAGCAAGTGCATTAAATCTTGGTCCATTTCTGCCAAACTCCCCAGGACTGTAGTCCTTCCTAGCCTAAACACCCCACACAACATTTGACCCATAGCATCTCTATGTTGATCACACTTAGTTGATCAAGTTTACTGCAGTAAACTTCAGAGGTTGCTTACCATTTAACCAGAGCAGTTTTCACGAACTAACTACCACCATAGTTGCAACCTACCGGAAGGACAAACCCCTAGACATCATTTGCCAGCTGTTTGCCTCCCACGCATGCCAAGATCTGGGGGTGACCACCGATTTAGCATGCGATGTGCGCGTCGAGGCGTCTTCTTGCTCGGGCCCCTCCTCGCGTCGGCCAAGGCGTGGAGCGTGTCCAGCAGGGTAGCCAGCGTTGTCGCCATCCTCCTGAGCCACCTCCCCTCCGTAGAAGTCCCTCCGGCGCTTTGTCGCCAGCATACCATTTAAAACCGATACGTCTCCGTCAGATCTATAATTTTTGATTGTTCCATGCCAATATTATTCAACTTTCATATACTTTTGGCAACTTTTATACTATTTTTGGGACTAACATATTGATCCGATTGCCCGGTGCAGTTCCTGTTTGTTGCATGTTTTATGTTTCGAAGAAACCCAATATCAAACAGAATCCAAACAGGATAAAAACGGACGGAGAATTATTTTGGAATATTTGGGATTTTCCGGAGGAAGAATCAACGCGAAATGGTGCCTAAGGTGGCCAGGAGATAGGGGGCGCCCTCCCCCCTGGGTGCGCCTGGCACTCTCCTGGGCCACCCATAAGGCGGTTGACGCTCTTCTTTTGCCGCAAGAAAGCTAATTTATGAGAAAAATCTGGGCGAAAGATTCACCCCAATCGGAGTTACGGATCTCCGGATATAAAAGAAACGGAGAAGGGGCAGAATCTGAGAACGCAGAAACAAAGAGATAGGTCCAATCTCGGAGGGGCTCTCACCCCTCCCACGCCATGGGAGCCAAGGACCAGAGGGGAAACCCTTCTCCCATCTAGGGAGGAGGTCAAGGAAGAAGAAGAAGAAGGGGGGCCCTCTCCCCCTTGCTTCCGGTGGCGCCGGAGCGTTTCCGGGGGCCATCATCATCACCGCGATCTTCACCAACACCTCCGCCATCTTCACCAACATCTCCATCACCTTCCCCCATCTATATTCAACGGTCCACTCTCCCGCAACCCGCTGTACCCTCTACTTGAACATGGTGCTTTATGCTTCATATTATTATCCAATGATGTGTTGCCATCTTATGATGTCTGAGTAGATTTTAGTTGTCCTACCGGTGATTGATGAATTGCTATGATTGGTTTGAGTTGCATGTTTTATTATTGGTGCTGTCCTATGGTGCTATTAAGTGTCGGCATAAGCGTGAGGGATCCTCGCTGTAGGGTTTGCAATATGTTCATGATTTGCTTATTGTGGGTGGCGTGAGTGATGTAAGCACATACCCGAGTAAGTAGGTTGTTTGTGTATGGGATAAAGGGACTTGATGCTTTAATGCTATGGTTGGGTTTTACCTTAATGATCTTTAGTAGTTGCGGATGCTTGCTAGAGTTCCAATCATAAGTGCATATGATCCAAGAAGAGAAAGTATGTTAGCTTATGCCTCTCCCTTAAATAGAATTGCAATAGTGATTACCGGTCTAGTAACGTAGTCAATTACATAGGGACAATTTCACAACTCCTACCACCACTTTTCCACACTCGCTATATTTACTTTATTGCATCTTTATCTAAACAACCCCTACTTTTTATTTACGTGTTCTTTATTACCTTGCAAACCTATCCCATCACACCTACAAAGTACCTCTAGTTTCATACTTGTTCTAGGTAAAGCGAATGTCAAGCATGCGTAGAGTCGTATCAGTGGCCGATAGGACTTGAGAGAGTATTTGTTCTACCTTTAGCTCCTCGTTGGGTTCGACACTCTTACTTATCGAAAGAGGCTACAACTATCACGTATACTTGCGGGTTATCAAGACCTTTTTCTGGCGCCGTTGCCGGGGAGTCATAGCGTGGGGGTGAATATTATCATGTGTGCTTGTTTGCTTTATTACTAAGTAATTTTTATTTGATGTCCTTAGTTGTTCTCTATCTTTAGTTATTGATATGGAACACGAAATACCAAAAATATTAGGTGTACTTGCTACTCATGGAGATGGGGAACCTCCTAAAACCCTCGATGCTCGCTATGTTCAAAAAATTATGTACTACTTTAATAATCCTGAGAAAACCCCATTCAACTTTGTTATGGGAGACAAGTTGGATCAACGTGAATACTTTAGGGATTATCGCTTGACACAAAAAGGGAGACTATTATGGGATCAAATTTATATGTTGCGTTGGTATGCTCGGGATCTATGCTTGAGATATGATATTACTTGTTGCTCTAGGATGAAGGCTCCACACCTTCCCTTTTCATGCAAATTTAATGATAATGAAACCTTAGCTTCTTATGCTAGAGGTATATATGATTACTATGATGTTGAACAAATTGAAGAATTTGTTGCTTTTAAGGCTGCTTATGAAATCGAATCTTTGTTTGAAAAGTATGAAGCTTTAGATGATGATGTTTATAGGCCTGAAAATTATGCTATATTGAAATATTGCTATGAAAATTATGATTACAATTACAATATTAATGCATTTATTGAGAAAGTCCCCTCTGTCCAAGAAGAGACTAATATTTTGCAGGAAGCTATGGAAGAAGAAATTGATGAAACTGTGAGCTCATTGGATGAAAAAGATGATGAGGAGAGCGAAGAACAAAAGGAGGAAGAGTGAATTGATCACCCGTGCCCACCTTCTAATGAGAGTAACTCTTCAACTCATACATTGTTTAATTCCCCTTCATGCTTACCGAAGGATGATTGCTATGATCCCTTGAATTTATTTGAAATATCCCTTTTTGATGATGCTTGCAATGCTTGTGGCCAAGATGCCAATATGAATTATGCTTACTAGTCAACAACCCGTGCACCTGCACGGGCTAGCAGTTTTAAAGACCATGGAATATATTCTCACTACTATGTACGCTGATGCATTTTTATTTTTTGTGATGTTTTTTTATTGGACATGTACAAATGCATGCATACTTAGAGCATATTTCAGTCATATCTAACTTTTTTTTGCGGGGTAGTCATATCTAACTTTGACAGAGCTCAGTTTAGTTCAACTGATTCCTGTCTAGAAATGTGTCAAGGCTAACAAAAGCCAGGACATGATTTTGGAAAAAATAGCAAAATATAGAGTATAAGCTAGATGTAAATGTATAAACATTAAAGTGTAGAAAATCACAACTGCACGTGGTGTAAATCAAATACATACTTCCTAGTTCATGACCTTCATTGAACTGAATCTATGTACTTTATTTTAGTTCCAGCATTGATATGTATATGGAATCTAAGACATGGGTATATGTTGTACGCATATGCATGTGATTGGACTATTAGATAGTGTACATAGATAGATGTCTTGTATATTTTGTCCAATGTGATACTTTATTTGGGACCTTGAGATTTGAAGGTATTTTCATATCATAACATGATATACTGAGAAGGGATTCTATCATTAGGTACAAATCATTGCTAAACGATCAATATGATGAATAAATACATGCATGCATATATGCCAGGCATCAATGGGAATCATGTCGTGAATTATGTGATTGAGATGACTGATGCATGAATATGGTAGGCCATACATATGAGCAAAAACTGCTACGTGCATGAATATGATGAATAAATACATACATGCAATATATATCAGGCATCAATGGGAATCATGTGGTGAATTCTGTGATTGAGATGAATCATGTGAGATATCATGCAAACAAACCAACCATGTAAACAACCATTAGTCCATCACCAACTTGCTTTTCTATCTGTTCCTACCACCAAACATCTTCTAGTAAAAAGGCTAGTTCTGAAACTGGTGTTGTAGACACCTGACGCCGACAACAATCATCGATATGTCTTGATCAGGGGCATCGAGCACCTGGGACGTCGTCGGCTAGTTACCGTCCGAGCCTCTTAGACTTGTGCTTGATTTGGTAAGATGAGTCTTGAGCTTAACCAACAATTCTACATTTGAAACATCTACTGTGGAATCTGTACACACAAAAAAATCTGGGTGTGATAAGGTAATAGTAGCATTAAATTCGCACCAAAATACATCTGAATACGTCATAAACTAAGTAGTGTATGGCAGCTATTAATGTAGATTTAAACTATTAGAATAGTTTATATAACATGAGTGGGCAGGCCATTGCAATATGATGTGCAGTCTAGCATGACAAATTTCTTGTTGATAAGTTTTTGTTGCAAAAAAGAATCATATAATGTGACATACCAAACTACACAACATGCTGGGAAAAGGGACAATCTTTTGTTTAGCAAAATAGTTAAGTAAAGATATTTTAATAAAGTTAAGTAAAGATATACTGGTGTAAAATACTTAGTTGTGTTTTTCAGTTGTCACACTTCATCTTGCAATTCCTAATAGGGTTCATCTGTATGTTTTTTCTTGGTTGACAAATCCAAGACGTTGCATGTGCACATGGCGTTACAAACAAACAATTAATCTCCTGAAGGAAACACACGTATGTACTTAGGCAGCCTGCATATGCATGACGGATACATGGTGGCTTATATGATTATTACTAATTCGGTTGCATCTATATGCTGCTAAATTAATGACACACAGGATTTAGGGATACCTGTAGGCAGAGATGATGCGTCCATCTTGCCATATTACAGACGCGGGAGCACGTGTTGCCTCTGCCGTTGCCGCCGAGGAATCTTCTGTCCTATGTGAGATTGGAATTAGAGTGCAGAAGATTGTCCTCTGTGAGAAAAGGGACAATCCTTACATGAACCGCAGCCTGACAATAGCTACAAATACAAAATCCTTGTGAATCTGATGACACCCACGCTGACCGTGGTAGCCGCTGGAAGGATCATAAAATTAATATTAAGCTTGGCAATCCATTAGCTCTCTCGGTCGGTTGTTGCTTACTGTCGTATGATTTTGTATATTTTTTCTTGATCCTTCCCGAGTCCAGCAGCATGTGCATTGCTGCCTCCACATGCATGTTTCTCGCAGCCTGGCCGGGTACAGCGTGATGAACGCCCAGACTCCTGTTCATCTCAAGGGACGTAGCCTCGGCAAGAATATCAGTAGATGAGAAAAAAGAACAGTATCAGCTCCATTGTACACAAATATGAAAGCACGGTCTCTCTTTTTTAGATGGGAAACCAAGTAATACATGCAGGATTCGTCCTTAATTTTCTCATGGTAGTGGGCAATCCAAGAAGGCGTGGCGCTGTCTGTATCGTCTGGTTGGCAAGCTCGATCGACTCCATGTCCGCAAACTACAGAAGGTTGAGATTTATTTTATGAGCTAGCATCTAGAAAAAAATAAGATCTACAATAATTGAATTCTGAAAAAAGGAAAATATAACCGCAATACAAAACCTAGTTCCTGTAATCGCTGGCGAGGGAAGCTCCTCATCTGTGCGGCACCTGGTCTCGGACTTCGTCCTGGTTCCGCAACAGCCAAGAGGGTAGAAAAATGCACTTGATGTGAAGAGATAGAAAATCACTGCCACGGGCAACTGCTAAGACAATACAGGATTTTTCTGTCAAAAAAAGACAATATAGGATTTAAGGGGAGGAGAAGGCAACGTTGGCTTTTTTAATCAACAGATTTTTTTTCTGTCCGCAATCTGGTTGGAAGGGCGTACCTCCATCAACATGGTCGTGGATATTTTTTTTGGTTTTGAGAACGTGGAATCTTTTTTTCCCTTTATATCTATATCATAGAGTTTCCTTGCGTGGAGTTTCACTACTCGTGGACATCATGGATTTTTCAGGCTTCTATTTTTTAACTGCATGTGACAGATCTTTTTTACTTTTTTTGAGACAAAGATCCTTTTTTACTGGAACATGGAGTTTCCATGGGTGGATGGTCGGATTCTAATTTTTTTCCACTATGGCTGGACGTGACAGATCCTTTTATACTGGACCATCTTTGTTACATAACTTTCTTTTTATCCTGTCCATAAATTTTCTAATCCAACGGTAGAATTAATATTGATGATGTGGGTTAATTAAACGGCTTGGAAGGTGCCTCCAATTAGTAAATATAAGATGGAGATGAACTTGTTATAGTTCCTTATGTTAAACATGAAATTGTTGCTATTGCATCCACGCACGATTGTCATTTTATCTTTTTGAATTCTCCAATCTACACTAGCTCAGAGAAGTTTGTGCTTATTAAGGATTATATTGATGGGTTGCCTTTTACCGTTGCACATGATAATTTTGATGAATGTAATATGCATGTGCTTTCTGCTCCTACTTGCAATTATTATGAGAGAGGAACTTTATCTCCACCTCTCTATGTTTCCAATATGATAAAATTGCAAGAAACTGCTTATACTATGCATTGGCCTTTACTTGGTGTGCATGAATTGTTCTTTTATGACATGCCGATGCATAGGAAGAGGGTTAAACTTCGTTGTTGCTTGATATTTGTTACTTTGTGCTCACTACTAAATCACAAATCATTGTTAATTAAAATTGGCTTTGATATACCTTGGGATCCGGGTGGATCCATTACTTGAGCACTAAATACCTAGCTTAATGGCTTTAAAGAAAGCGCTGCCAGGGAGACAACCCGAAAGTTTTAGAGAGTCATTTATTTCTGCTGAGTGCTTTTATATAGTTTGAAAACAAAAAAAATAAAGAGGGGAACCTAAAAACTTTTCAAAAAGGAAAGTGAAAGTAAGAAAGACAAGCATTGTTGAAGTGGGAGAGCTCCTTGAACTTTGTTCATGCTCACGGAAACTTTGTAAATCTTAATTACAGAAAATTTTCATCAAAAATAATTATCCTCTTGTATAATTCCATTGTATTATAAAAATAATGTGCCAAGGTTTGCCTTTAGGATGTTTACAATGCTTGTTAGTTTGTACGGTGTAGGACAGAAACTTTGGCTGTAGTGCGCGATTTTACATTTTTAACTCGAAAGTCAAACGGTTCTGATTCCTTCTGCACTGTCCTGCTGTACAAATTGTTTATTTTTCATAATTGTAATTTTTTGGGGTACCAGAAGTATGGTGAATGTTCAGATTGCTACAGACTGTTCTGTTTTTGACAGATTCTGTTTTTGATGCATAGTTTGCTTGTTTTGATGAATCTATCAATTTATATCAGTGATTAAGCCATGAAAAAGTTATGTTACAGTATACACAATGCAAAAACAAAATTTGAATTGGTTTGCAACAGTACTTAGAGTGGTGATTTGCTTTATTATACTAACGGATCTTACCGAGTTTTCTGTTGAAGTTTTGTGTGGATGAAGTGTCTAATCGAGAAGGTCTCGATATGAGGAAAAGGAAGAGAGGCAAGAGATCAAGCTTGGGGATGCCCGAGGAACCCCAAGTAAATATTCAAGGAGACTCAAGCGTCTAAGCTTGGGGATGCCCCGGAAGGCATCCCCTCTTTCTTCAACAAGTATCGGTATGTTTTCGAAATTCGTTCATGTGATATGTGTGAATCTTGGAGCGCCTTTTGCATTTAGTTTTCACTTTTATTTTATGCACCATGCTAGTATGAGATAGTCCTTGGTTGATTTATAGAATTCTCATTGCACTTCACTTAAATATTTTGAGTATGGCTTTATAGAATGCTTCATGTGCTTCACTTATATCATTTGAAGTCTGGATTGCCTGTTTCTCTTCACATAGAAAACCGCCATTTGTAGAATGTGTTGGGGAACGTAGCAATAATACAAAATTTTCCTACGTGTCACCAAGATCAATCTAGGATATGCTAGCAACGAGAGAGAGGGAGTGCATCTTCATACCCTTGAAGATCGCTAAGCGGAAGCGTTGCAAGAACGCGGTTGGAGGAGTCATACACGTAGCGATTCAGATCACAGCCGAATCTGATCTTAGCACCGAACAACGGTGCCTCCGCGTTCAACACACGTGCAGCCCGGTGACATCTCTCGCGCCTTGATCCAGCGAGGAGGAGGGAGAGGTTGAGGAAGAGGGCTCCAACAGCAGCACGTCGGCGTGGTGGTGATGGAGTGGCGATTCTCCCACAGGGGCTTCGCCAAGCACTTGCGGAGGAGGAGAGGTGTTGGGGAGGGGAGGGGCTGCGCCTTGGATGTGGTCTTGCAGCCCTCCCCTCGCCCCTCTATTTATAGGGAGAAGGGGGAAGGGCCCCAGCTCTCTAGATGGGATCTAGAGGGGGGGGGGGGGCGGTGGCCAAGGGGGAGGGGGCTTGCCCCCCAAGTCAAGGGGGGCGCCCCCTTTAGGGTCCCCCCCCCAACCCTAGGCGCATGGACCCTAGGGGGGTTGGCGCCCCAGCCCACTTGGGGCTGGTTCCCTTCCACCTACAGCCCATAAGGTCCTCCGGGGCAGGTGGACCCTACCGGTGGACCCGGAACCCTCCCGGTGGTCACAGTACAATACCAGTATACCCCGAATATTTCCAAATGACCGTATGATGACTTCCCATATATAAATCTTCACCTCCGGACCATTCGGAACTCCTCGTGACGTCCAGGGATCTCATCCGGGACTCAACAACATTTGGTAATCACATACAAACCTTCCTTATAACCCTAGCGCCATCGAACCTTAAGTGTGTAGACCCTACGGGTTCGGCAACCATCTTGAGACATGGCCGAGACAACTCTCCGGCCAATAACCGACAGCGGGATCTTGATACCCATGTTGGCTCCCACATGTTCCACGATGATCTCATCGGATGAACCACGATGTCGAGGATTTAGAATCTCGTATACAATTCCCTTTGTCAATCGGTACATTACTTGCCCGGGATTCGATCATCGGTATCCCAATACCTCGTTCAATCTCATTACCGGCAAGTCACTTTACTCGTTCCATAATGCATGATCCCGTGACTAACTACTTAGTCACATTGAGCTCATTATGATGATGCATTACCGAGTGGGCCCAGAGATACCTCTCCGTCACACGGAGTGACAAATCGATCTCGATTCGTGCCAACCCAACAGACACTTTCGGATATACCCGTAGTGCACCTTTATAGCCACCCAGTTACGTTGTGACGTTTGGCACACCCAAAGCATTCCTACGGTATCCGGGAGTTGCACAATCTCATGGTCTAAGGAAATGATACTTGACATTAGAAAGTCTTTTAGCAAACGAACTACACGATCTTGTGCTATGCTTAGGATTGGGTCTTGTCCATCACATCATTCTCCTAATGATTTGATCCCGTTATCAATGACATCCTATGTCCATGGTCAGGAAACCATAACCATCTATTGATCAACGAGCTAGTCAACTAGAGGCTCACTAGGGACATGTTGTGGTCTATGTATTCACACATGTATTACGGTTTCCAGTTAATACAATTATAGCATGAACAATAGGCAATTATCATGAACAAGGAAATATAATAATAACCATTTTATTATTGCCTCTAGGGCATATTTCCAACAGTCTCCCACTTGCACTAGAGTCAATAATCTAGTTCACATCGCTATGTGATTGTAATGAATCCAACACCCATGGGGTTTGATCATATGTCGCTTGTGAGAGAGGTTATTAGTCAACGGTGCGAACCTTTCAGATCCGTGTGTGCTTTTACAAATCTATATGTTATCTTGTAGATGCAGCTACCATGCATTACTTGGAGCTATTCCAAATAACTACTCTACTATACGAATCCGGTTTACTACTCAGAGTCATCTGGATTAGTGTCAAAGTTTGCATCGACGTAACCCTTTACGACGAACTCTTTTACCACCTCCATAATCGAGAAAATTTCTTAGTCCACTAGTTAATAAGGTTAAGTTTGACCGACGTCATGTAACCCATTCCTGGATCACACTTGTACCCCTTGACCATACTTCAGGTGCGGTACTCAGCATAGCATACTGTAGAGCCTACGTCTAAAGCATAGGGGACGACCTTCGTCCTTTCTCTCTCTTCTGCCGTGATCAGGTCTTGAGTCTTTCTCAACACTCACACCTTATAACATAGACAAGAACTCCTTCTCTGCCGATCTATTTTGAACTCCTTCAAAATCTTGTCACGGTGCGTACTTATTTGAAACTACTCTTGATGCTCAATGTTCAAGTAGCTTAATCCAGGTTTTCCATTGAAAAACACTTTTCAAATAACCCTATATGCTTTCTAGAAATTCTACATCATTTCCAATCAACAATATGTCAACAACATATACTCATCAGAAATGCTATAGTGCTCCCACTCACTTCTTTGGAAATACAAGTTTCTCATAAACTTTGATAAACCCAAAATCTTTGATCATCTCATCAAAGCGTACATTCCAACTCCGAGATGCTTACTCCAGTCCTTAGAAGGATTGCTGGAGCTTTGCATACTTGTTAGCATCTTTTAGGATTTGACAAAAACTTCTGGTTGTATCACATACAACCTTTCCTCAAGAAAACTGTCGAGGAAACAATGTTTTTTGACATCCTATCTGCAAGATTTCATAAATAATGCACGATGGCGTAATATAATTCCAACAGATTCTTAGCATCGCTACGAGTGAGAAAGTCTCATCGTAGTCAACTCCTTGAACTTGTCGGAAACATCTTAGCGACAAGTCGAGCTTTCTTAATGGTGACACATACCATCATTGTCTGTCTTCCCTTTTAGAATCCATCTGTACCCAACAGCCTTACGACCATCAAGTAGTTCTTCCAAAGTCTACACTTTGTTTTCATACATGGATCCTCTCTCGGATTTTATGGCCTCGAGCCATTCGTCGAAATCCGGGCCCACCATCGCTTCTCCATAGCTCGTAGGTTCATTGTTGTCTAGCAACATGACCTCCTAAGACAGGATTACATACCACTCAAGTAGTACGCATCCTTGTCGACCCTCACGAGATTGGTAGTGACTTGATCCAAGTTTCATGATCACCATCATAAGCTTCCACTTCAATTGGTGTAGGTGCCACAGTAACAACTTCCTGTGCCCTGCTACACACTAGTTGAAGTGACGGTTCAATAACCTCATCAAGTCTCCACCATCCTCCCACTCAATTCTTTCGAGAGAAACTTTTCCTCGAGAAAGGACCCGTTTCTAGAAACAATCACTTTTGCTTCTGGATCTCAAATAGGAGGTATACCCAACTATTTTGGGTATTCTATGAAGATGCATTTATCCGCTTTGGGTTTGAGCTTATCGGCTGAAACTTTTCCATATAAGCGTCGCAGCCCCAAACTTTCAAGAAACGACACTTAGGTTTCTCTAAACCATAGTTCATACGGTGTCGTCTCAACGAATTACGTGGTGCCCTATTTAAAGTGAATGTGGTTGTCTCTAATGCCTAACCCATAAACGATAGTGTTAATTCGATAAGAGACATCATGGTATGCACCATATCCAATAGGGTGCAGTTATGATGTTCGGACACACCATCACACTATGGTGTTCCAGCGGTATTAGTTGTGAAACAATTTCCACTATGTCTTAATTGTGTGCCAAACTCGTAACTTTCAGATATTCATCTCTATGATCATATCATAGACATCTTATCCTCTTGTCACGACGATCTTCAACTTCACTCTGAAATTACTTGAACCTTTCAATAATTCAGACTCGTGTTTCATCAAGTAAATATACTCAGAATCCACTCAAATCATCCGTGAAGTAAGAGCATAACGATATTCACTGCGTGCCTCAGCACTCATTGGATTGCACACATCAAATGTATTACTTCCAACAAGTTGCTCTTTGTTTCATCTCACGGGAAAAACGAGGCCTTTCAGTCATCTTGCCCATGTGGTATGATTTGCATGTCTCAAGTGATTTAAAATCAAGTGAGTCCAAACGATCCATCTGTATGGAGTTTCTTCATGCATATATACCAATGGACGTGGTTCCCATGTCTCAATCTTTTCAAAAATGAGTGAGTCCAAAGATCCATCAACATGGAGCTTCTTCATGCGTTTTATACCAATATGACTCAAATGGCAGTGCCACAAGTAGGTGGTACTATCATTACTTATCTTATATCTTTTGGCATGAACATGTGTATCACTACGATCGAGATTCAATAAACCATTCATTTCAGGTGCATGACCATTGATGGTATTATTCAAATAAACAGAGTAACCATTATTCTCCATAAATGAATAAACGTATTGCGATAAACATAATCCAATCATGTCTATGCTCAATGCAAACACCAAATAACAATTATTTAGGTTTAGCACCAATCTCGATGGTGGAGGGAGAAGGCGATGCTTGATCACATCAACCTCGGAAACACTTCCAACACACATCGTCATCTCACCTTTAGCTAGTCTCCGTTTATTCCGTGGCTCTTTTATTTCGAGTTACAAATGCTTAGCAACCAAACCGGTATCTTAATACCCTGGTGCTACTAGGAGTACTAGTAAAGTACACATTTAATACAATGTATATCCAATATATACATGAACCTTGCCAGCCTTCTCATCTACCAAGTATCTAGGGTAGTTACTGCTTGATGACCGTTCCCTCATTACGTAAGCACTTAGTCTCGGGTTTGGGTTCAACCTCGGGTTTCTTCACTAGAGCAGCAACTGATTTGCCATTTCATGAAGTATCCCTTCTTGCCCTTGCCCTTCTTGAAACTAGTGGTTTTTCCAACCATCAACAATTGATGCTCCTATTTGATTTCTACTATCGCGGTGCCAAACATCGCGAATTGCTCAAGGATCATCATGTCTGTCCCTGATATGTTATAGTTCATCACGAAGCTCTAACAGCTTGGTGGCAGTGACTATGGAGAACCATCACTATCTTATCTGGAAGATTAACTCCCACTCGATTCAAGTGATTGTAGTACTCAGACAATCTGAGCACATGCTCATGATTGAGCTTTTCTCCCTTAGTTTGCGGGCTTAAGAAACTTGTCAGAGGTCTCATACCTCTTGACATGGACACGAGCCTGAAATCCCAATTTAAGCCCTTTGAACATCTCATATGTTCCGCAACGCTTCAAAACGTCTTGGCGCCTCAATTCTAAACCGTTTAACATTCTTTGAACTATCACGTAGTCATCAAAGCGTGTATGTCAGATGTTCGCAACATCCACAGACGATGTTCGACGTTCAGCACACCGAACAGTGCATTAAGGACATAAGCCTTCTGCGTAGGAATGAGGACAATCCTCAGTTTACGGGCCTAGTCCGCATAATTGCTACTATCATCTTTCAACTAAATTTTCTCTAGGAACATATCTAAAACAGTAGAACTAAAGCGCAAGTTACGACATAATTTGCAAAGACCTTTTGACTATGTTCATGATAATTAAGTTCATCTAATTTGATGAACTACCACTTAGATAGACATCCCTCTAGTCATCTAAGTGATACATGATCCGAGTCAACTAGGCCGTGTGCGATCATCACGTGGGATGGACTAGTCATCATCAGTGAACATCTTCATGTTGATCGTATCTACTATACGACTCATGTTCGACCTTTCGGTCTCTTGTGTTCCGAGGCCATGTCTGTACATGCTAGGCTCGTCAAGTCAACCTAAGTGTTTCGCGTGTGTAAATCTGGCTTACACCCGTTGTATGCGAACGTTAGAATCTATCACACCCGATCATCACGTGGTGCTTCGAAACAACGAACCTTCGCAACAGTGCATAGTTAGGGGGAACACATCTCTTGAAATTTTGGTGTGGGAGCATCTTATTTATGCTACCGTCGTTCTAAGCAAATAAGATGTAGACATGACAAACATCACATGCAAAATCATAAAGTGACATGTTATGGCCAATATCATCTTGCGCCTTTTGATCTCCATCTTCGAGGCGCGACATGATCACCTTCGTCACCGGCATGACACCATGATCTCCATCATCATGATCTCCATCATCGTGTCTTCATGAAGTTGTCTCGCCAACTATTACTTCTACTAATATGGATAACGGTTAGCAATAAAGTAAAGTAATTACATGGCATTTTTCATTGACACGCAGGTCATACAATAAATTAAGACAACTCCTATGGCTCCTGCCGGTTGTCATACTCATCGACATGCAAGTCGTGATTCCTATTACAAGAACATGACCAATCTCATACATCACATATATATAATTCATCACATCCTTTTGGCCATATCACATCACATAGCATACCCTGCAAAAACAAGTTAGACATCCTCTAATTGTTGTTGCATGTTTTACGTGGCAGCTAAGCCACAACGGTGATATGCCAATTGCTACTTACCCTTTATAAGGACCCTCTTCATCGAATCCGATCCGACTAAAGTGGGAGAGACAGACACCCGCTAGCCACCTTATGCATCAAGTGCATGTCAGTCGGTGGAACCTGTCTCACGTAAGAGTACGTGTAAGGTCGGTCCTGGCCGCTTCATCCCACAATGCCACCGAATCAAGATAAGACTAGTAACGACAAGCAAATTGAACAAATCATCGCCCACAACTACTTTGTGTTCTACTCGTGCATAGAATCTAGGCATAAACCTAGCTCATGATGCCACTGTTGGGGAACGTAGCAATAATTCAAAATTTTCCTACGTGTCACCAAGATCAATCTAGGAGATGCTAGCAGCGAGAGAGGGAGTGCATCTTCATACCCTTGAAGATCGCTAAGCGGAAGCGTTGCAAGAACGCGGTTGGAGGAGTCATACACGTAGCGATTCAGATCGTGGCCGAATCCGATCTTAGCACCGAACAACTGTGCCTCCGCGTTCAATACACGTGCAGCCCGGTGACGTCTCCCGCACCTTGATCCAGCAAGGAGGAGGGAGAGGTTGAGGAAGAGGGCTCCAACAACAGCATGACGCCGTGGTGGTGATGGAGTGGCAGTTCTCCGGCAGGGCTTCGCCAAGCTCTTGCGGAGGAGGACAGATGTTGGGGAGGGGAGGGGCTGCGCCTTGGATGTGGTGCTGCAGCCCTCCCCTCACCCCTCTATTTATAGGGAGAAGGGGAAGGGTGCGGCCCTCTAGATGGGATCTAGAGGGGCGGCCAAGGGGAGGGGCTTGCCCCCCAAGCCAAGGGGCGCCCCTTTAGGTTCCCCAACCCTAGGCGCATGGGCCCTAGGGGTTGGTGCCCCAGCCCACTTGGGGCTGGTTCCCTTCCACCTACAGCCCATAAGGCCCTCCGGCAGGTGTACCCTCGGTGGACCCCAGAACCCCTCGGTGGTCGGTACAATACCGGTATACCCCCGAATATTTCCGGCGACCGTATGATGACTTCCCATATATAAATCTTCACCTCAGGACCATTCCGGAACTCCTCGTGATGTCCCGGATCTCATCCGGGACTCCGAACAACATTCAGTTATCACATACAAATCTTCCTTATAACCCTAGCGTCATCGAACCTTAAGTGTGCAGACCCTACGGGTTCAGGAACCATGCAGACATGACCGAGACAACTCTCTGGCCAATAACCAACAGCGGGATCTGGATACCCATGTTGGCTCCCACATGTTCCACGATGATCTCATCGGATGAACCACGATGTCGAGGATTCAAGCAATCATGTATACATTTCCCTTTGTCAATCGCTACGTTACTTGCCCGAGATTCGATCGTCGGTATCCCAATACCTCGTTCAATCTCGTTACCAGAAAGTCACTTTACTCGTTCCACAATGCATGATCCCGTGACTAACTACTTAGTCACATTGAGCTCATTATGATGATGCATTACCGAGTGGGCCCAGAGATACCTCTCCGTCACACAGAGTGACAAATCCCAGTCTTGATTCGTGCCAACCCAACAGACACTTTCGAAGATACCCGTAGTGCACCTTTATAGCAACCCAGTTACGTTGTGACGTTTGGCACATCCAAAGCATTCCTACGGTATCCGGGAGTTGCACAATCTCATGGTCTAAGGAAATGATACTTGACATTAGAAAAGCTTTTAGCAAACGAACTACGATCTTGTGCTATGCTTAGGATTGGGTCTTGTCCATCACATCATTCTCCTAATGATGTGATCCCGTTATCAAAGACATCCTATGTCCATGGTCAGGAAACCATAACCATCTATTGATCAACGAGCTAGTCAACTAGAGGCTCACTAGGGACATGTTGTAGTCTATGTATTCACACATGTATTACGGTTTCCAGTTAATACAATTATAGCATGAACAATAGACAATTATCATGAACAAGGAAATATAATAATAACCATTTTATTATTGCCTCTAGGGCATATTTCCAACAGAATGCTCTTTTTCTTCACTTATATTTGTTAGAGCATGGGCATATCTTTTGTAGAAAGAATTAAACTCTCTTGCTTCGCTTATATCTATTTAGAGAGATGACAGGAATTGGTCATTCACATGGCTAGTCATAAAATCCTACATAAACTTATAGATCGCTGAATATGATATGTTTGATTCCTTGCAATAGTTTTGCGATATAAAGGTGGTGATATTAGAGTCATGCTAGTCGGTGGTTGTGGATTGTAGAGACACTTGTCTGAGGTTTGCAAGTCCGTAGCATGCACGATATGGTAAACTGCTAGTGACAAATTTGAAGCATGGGGTGTTTCTTTGATTGTCTTCCTTATGTATGGTGGTCAGGGACGAGCGATGATGGTCTTTTCCTACCAATCTACCCCCCTAGGGGCATGCGTAGTAGTACTTTGCTTCGAGGTCTAATAAACTTTTGCAATAAGTATATGAGTTCTTTATGACTAATGTGAGTCCATAGATTATACGCACTTTTACCTTTCCATCATTGCTAGCCTCTTGATGCAGTGCATTGCCCTTTCTCACCTTGAGAGTTGGTGCAAACTTCGCCGGTGCATCCAAACCCCGTGATATGATATGCTCTATCACACATAAGCCTCCTTATATCTTCCTCAAAATAGCCACCATACCTACCTATCATGGCATTTCCATAGCCATTCCGAGATATATTGCCATGCACCTTCCATCATCATCATATTCATGACTTGAGCATTCATTGTCATATTGCTTTGCATGATCGTAAGATAGCTAGCATGATGTTTTTATGGCTTGTCCGTTTTTTTATGTCATTGCTACGCTAGATCATTGCACATCCTAGTACACCGTCGGAAGCATTCATATAGAGTCATATCTTTGTTCTAGTATCGAGTTGTAATATCGAGTTGTAAGTAAATAAAAGTGTGATGATCATCATTATAGAGCATTGCCCCATGAAAAAAAGAAAAAAGGAAAAAAGGAAAGGCCAAAGAAGCCTAAATAAAAAGGGGCCAAAGAAGCCCACCCAAAAGAAAAAAAAATAAAAAATGGGCAAAGTTACTATCCTTTTTCCACACTTGTGCTTCAGAGTAGCACCATGTTCTTCATATAGAGAGTCTCCTATGTTATCACTTTCATATACTAGTGGGAATTTTTCATTATAGAACTTGGCTTGTATATTCCAACGATGGGCTTCCTCATATGCCCTAGGTCTTCATGAGCAAGCAAGTTGGATGCACACCCACTTAGTTTTCAGTTTGAGCTTTCATACACTTATAGCTCTTAGTGCATTCGTTGCATGGCAATCCCTACTCCTCGCATTGACATCAATTGATGGGCATCTACATAGCCCGTTGATTAGCCGCGTCGATGTGACAGTTTCTCCCTTTTTTGTCTTCTCCATATAAACCTCCACCATCATATTCTATTCCACCTAAAATGTATGAACCAATTGCTCTGCTTGTCATCGAGGTTGTGCATGATGGGAGCATTTTTGTGTGACGAAAATGAAGCATGGCCAAACTATATGATTTTGTAGGGATAAGCTTGCTTTGGCCTTGTTGTTTTGGACAATACATGATTGCTTTATTGGTACGCTTGAAGTATTATCGTTTTTTATGTCAAATGATAGACTATTGCTTTCATTCACTCGTGTCTTAATATTCATGCCATGATTAGACATATGATCAAGATTATGCTAGGTAGCATTCCACATCAAAAATTATCTTTTTTATCATTTACCTACTCGAGGACGAGCAGGAATTAAGCTTGGGGATGCTGATACGTCTCCGTCAGATCTATAATTTTGATTGTTCCATGCCAATATTATTCAACTTTCATATACTTTTGGCAACTTTTTATACTATTTTTTGGGACTAACATATTGATCCAGTGCCCAGTGCCAGTTCCTGTTTGTTGCATATTTTATGTTTCGCAGAAACCCAATATCAAACGGAATCCAAACGGGATAAAAACGGATGGAGAATTATTTTGGAATATTTGGAAGAATCAACGCGAAACGGTGCCCGAGGTGGCCAGGAGATAGGGGGCGCGCCCAACCCCTGGGCGCGCCTGGCACTCTCCTGGGCCACCCGTAAGGCGGTTGACGCTCTTCTTTTGCCACAAGAAATCTAATTTTATGAGAAAAATCTGGGCGAAAGATTCACCTCAATCGGAGTTACAGATCTCCGGATATAAAAGAAACGGTGAAGGGGCAGAATCTGAGAACGCAGAAACAGAGAGATAGATCCAATTTCAGAGGGGCTCTCGTCCCTCCCACGCCATGGGAGCCAAGGACCAGAGGGGAATCCCTTCTCCCATCTAGGGAGGAGGTCAAGGAAGAATAAGAAGAAGGGGGGCCCTCTCCCCCTTGCTTCCGGTGGCGCCGGAGCGCTGCCGGGGGCCGTCATCATCACCGCGATCTTCACTAACACCTCCGCCATCTTCACCAACATCTCCATTACCTTCCCCCATCTATATTCAGCGGTCCACTCTCCCGCAACCCGCTGTATCCTCTACTTGAACATGGTGCTTTATGCTTCATATTATTACCCAATGATGTGTTCCCATCTTATGATGTCTGAGTAGATTTTCGTTGTCCTACCGGTGATTGATGAATTGCTATGATTGGTTTGAGTTGCATGTTTTATTATTGGTGCTGTCCTATGGTGATCTCTGTGTTGCGCAAGCGTGAGGGATCCCCGCTATAGGGTTTGCAATATGTTCATGATTTGCTTATGGTGGCTGGCGTGAGTGACAGAAGCACATACCCGAGTAAGTAGGTTGTTTGTGTATGGCATAAAGGGACTTGATGCTTTGATGCTATGGTTGGGTTTTATCTTAATGATCTTTAGTAGTTGTGGATGCTTGCTAGAGTTCCAATCATAAGTGCATATGATCCAAGAAGAGAAAGTATGTTAGCTTATGCCTCTCCCTCAAATAGAATTGCAATTGTGATTACCGGTCTAGTAACATAGTCAATTACCTAGGGACAATTTCACAACTCCTACCACCACTTTTCCACACTCGCTATATTTACTTTATTGCATCTTTATCTAAACAACCCCTACTTTTTATTTACGTGTTCTTTATTACCTTGCAAACCTATCCTATCACACCTACAAAGTACTTCTAGTTTCATACTTGTTCTAGGTAAAGCGAACGTCAAGCGTGCATAGAGTCGTATCAGTGGACGATAGGACTTGAGAGAGTATTTGTTCTACCTTTAGCTCCTCATTGGGTTCGACACTCTTACTTATCGAAAGAGGCTACAACTATCCCGTATACTTGCCATCCCATCCCCGCCATAGCCGCCGCCTCGGCCATCTCAAATTCGAGCAGACCCGAGCTCGTTCCTCTCCCCCTCCACCACCAGATGTATCCACCACACCCCTAGAAGCCTCCCCACCGTTTCCCTCCTCCTCTATTGGCCTCTGGCCAAGGTCCCCATCTGTGCCCGACTTCACTGATACGTCCATTTTGCATCATGCTTTTATATCGATATTTATTGCATTATGGGCTGTTATTACACGTTATGTCACAATACTTATGGCCATCCTCTCTTATTTTACAAGGTTTATCATGAAGAGGGAGAATGCCGGCAGCTGGGATTCTAGCTGGGAAAAGGAGCAAATATTGGAAACCTATTTTGCACAGCTCGAAAAGTTCTGAAACTCCACGAAAGTCATTTTTGGAATTAATAAGAATTATTGAGCAAAGAAAGTACCAGAGGGGGCCCACACCCTGGCCACGAGGGTGGGGGGCGCGCCCACCCCTACTGGGCGTGCCCCCTGTCTCATGGGCCCCTTGGTGGCCCTCCAGGGCCCATCTTCTGCTATATGAAGGCTTTTACCCTGGAAAAAATCATAAGCAAGCTCATGGGACGAAACTCCGCCGCCACTTGCAGGCGGAACCTGGAGAACCAATCTAGGGCTCTCGCGGAGCTGTTCTGCCGGTGAAACATCCCTTCGGGAGTGGGAAATCATCATCATCGCCATCACCAATGATCCTCTCATCGGGAGGGGGTCAATCTCCATCAACATCTTCACCAGCACCATCTCCTCTCAAAACCCTAGTTCATCTCTTGTATCCAATCTTGTATCAAAACCACAAAATGGTACCTATGGGTTGCTAGTAGTGTTGATTACTCCTTGTAGTTGATGCTAATTGGTTTACTTGGTGGAAGATCATATGTTCAGATCCTTTATGCATATTAATACTCCTCTGATCATGAACATGAATATGCTTTGTGAGTAGTTACGCTTTGTTCCACGAGGACATGGGTGAAGTCTTGCTATTAGTAGTCATGTGAATTTGGTATTAGATTCGATATTTTGATGATATGTATGTTGTCTTTCCTCTAGTGGTGTTATGTGAACGTAGACTACATGACACTTCACCATTATTTGGGACTAGAGGAAGGCATTGGGAAGTAATAAGTAGATGATGGGTTGCTAGAGTGACAGAAGCTTAAACCCTAGTTTATGCGTTACTTCATAAGGGGCTGATTTGGATCCACTAGTTTCATGCTATGGTTAGGTTTACCTTAATAGTTCTTTTGTAGTTGCGGATGCTTGCAATAGGGGTTAATCATAAGTGGGATGCTTGTCCAATAAAGGGCAGTACCCAAGCACCGGTCCACCCACATATCAAATTATCAAAGTACCGAACGCGAATCATATGAGCGTGATGAAACTAGCTTGACGATAATTCCCATATGTCCTCGGGAGCGCTTTTCTCGTTATAAGAAATTGTCCAGGCTTGTCCTTTGCTACAAAAAGGATTGGGCCACCTTGCTGCACCTTATTTACTTTCATTGGTTGTTACCTTTTACAAATTATCTTATCACAAAACTATCTGTTACCTACAATTTCAGTGCTTGCAGAGAATACCTTCATCGAAAACCACTTGGCATTTCCTTACGCTCCTCGTTGGGTTCGACACTCTTACTTATCGAAAGGACTATGATAGATCCCCTATACTTGTGGGTCATCAAGACTCTTTTCCTGGCGCTTGCCACGGGGAGTGAAGCGCCTTTGGTGAGTGGAACTTGGTAAGGAAACATTTATATAGTGTGCTGATATTTTACATCACTTGTTGCTATGGAAACTAATCCTTTGAGGGGCTTGTTCAGGGCATCTTCGCCACGATCAGTAGAGCTAAGAGTTTCTCCTCAACCTACTGAACCTACTGAAAATGTTTACTTTGAAATTCCTTCGGGTATGATAGAGAAACTGCTAGCTAATCCCTTAGCAGGAGATGGAACATTGCATCCCGATTTACACCTTATCTATGTGGATGAAGTTTGTGGATTATTTAAGCTTGCAGGTATTCCCGATGATGTTGTTAAGAGGAGGTCTTTCCTTTATCTTTGAAGGCAGATGCATTGACATGGTATAGGCTATGTGATGATACGGGATCTTGGAACTATAAACGATTGAAATTGGAATTTCACCAGAAGTTCTATCCTATGCATCTTGTTCATCGTGATCATAATTACATATAGAATTTCTGGCCTCGTGAAGGAGAAAGCATTGCTCAAGCTTGGGGGAGGCTTAAGTCAATGTTATATTCATGCCCCAATCATGAGCTCTCAGGAGATATGATTATTCAAAAATTTTATGCTCGGCATTCTCTCAATGATCGCACCATGCTTGATACTTCCTGTGCTGGTTCTTATATGCTGAATACTAGTGAATTCAAGTGGGATTTACTGGAAAGAATTAAACACAATTCTGAAGATTGGGGTTCCGACGATGGTAAGGAGTCAGGTATGACACCTAAGTTTGATTGTGTTAAATTTTTTATGGATACCGATGCTTTTCGTGGATTTAGCGCTAAATATGGACTTGACTCTGAGATAGTAGCTTCTTTACGTGAATCTTTTTGCTACTCACGTTGATCTCCCTAAAGAGAAGTGGTTTAAATATAATCCTCCCACTGAAGTAAAAGTAGTTGCACCTATTACAGTTGAAGAAAAGACTATTACTTATAATGATCCTATTGTTCCTACTACTTATGTTGAGAAACTACCTTTTCTTGTTAGAATAAAGGATCATGCTAAAGCTTCAACTGTGGTTCGTAAGAGTAATACTAGAACATATACACCTCCTGAGAAAATTAAAGTTGAACCAAGTATTGCTATGGTTAAAGATCTCTTGGGTGATAATATAGATGGGCATGTTATTTATACGTGATGAAGCTGCTAATATTGCTAGACGGATGCTAAGATACATAGACCTGTTGTAGGCATGCCTGTTATTTCGGTGAAAATAGGAGATCATTGTTATCATGGCTTATGTGATATGGGTGCTAGTGCTAGTGCAATACCTCATTCCTTATATGAATAAATTATGCATGATATCGCACCCGCTGAAATAGTAGATATTGATGTTACTATTAAGCTTGCAAATAGAGATACTATTTCACCAATTGGGATTGTTAGATATGTCGAAGTCTTGTGTGGGATATCCTGCTGATTTTCTTGTTCTTGGTTCCCCACAAGGTAGCTTTTGTCCCATTATATTTGGTAGACCCTTCTTGAATACTGTTAATGCTAGGATAGATTGCAAAAAGGATGTTGTTACGATTGGCTTAGGAGATATGTCTCATGAGTTTAATTTTGCTAAATTTCGTAGACAACCCCATGATAAAGAATTGCCTAGTAAGGATGAAATTATCGGTCTTGCTTCTATTAATGCATTCTCCTACTGATTTGTTAGAACAATATTTGCTAGACCATGAAAATGATATGTTTATGAATGAAAGAAGGAAATAGATGAAGTATTCCTTCAATGTGGTCCTATTCTCAAACACAATTTACCGTTGAAATCCTAGGGGATCCTCCTCCACCCAAGGGTGATCCCGTGTTTGAGCTCAAACCTTTACCTGATAATCTTAAATATGTTTATCTTGATGAAAAGAAGATATATCCTGTTATTATTAGTGCTAACCTTTTAGAGCAAGAAGAGGAAAGATTATTGAAAACTCGGAAGAAGCACCGTGCTGCTATTGGATATACTCCGGATGATCTTAAGGGCATTAGTCCCACTCTATGGCAACATAAAATTAAATTGGACGAAGGCTCCAAACCAGTTAGAGATCATCAACGACGGTTAAATCCTAAGATGAAAGAAGTGGTAAGAAAGGAGATACTAAAGCTCCTTGAGGCAGGTATAATTTATCCAGTTGTTGATAGTGATTGGGTAAGTCTTGTCCATTGCGTCCCTAAGAAGGGAGGTATTACTGTTGTTCCTAATGATAAAGATGAATTGATTCCGCAAAGAATTATTACAGGTTATAGGATGGTAATTGATTTCCGTAAATTAAATAAAGCTACTAAGAAAGATCATTACCCTCTACCTTTTATTGATCAAATGCTAGAAAGACTATCCAAACACACACATTTACGCTTTCTAGATGGTTATTCTGGTTTCTCTCAAATACCGTGTCGTGGACGATCAATCAAAAACTACTTTTACTTACCCTTTTGGTACTTTTGCTTATAGACGTATGCCTTTTGGTTTATGTAATGCACCTGCTACCATTCAAAGATGCATGATGGCTATATTCTCTGACTTTTGTGAAAAGATTTGTGAGGTATTCATGGATGACTTTTCCGTTTATGGATCCTCTTCTGATGATTGCTTGAGCAACCTTGATCGAGTTTTGCAGAGATGTGAAGACACTAGTATCGTCTTGAATTGGGAAAAGTGCCACTTTATGGTTAAGGCATTGTATTGGGGCATAAATTTCTGAAAGAGGTATTGAAGTTGATAAAGCTAAAGTTGATGCTATTAACCATGTCCCAAGGACATTAAAGGTATAAGAAGTTTCCTTGGTCATGCCGGTTTTTATACACTACAAAAAAAGACACATCCGTGACATTTTGTTCCGAACGGAATTTTTTCCTGTCATACTTATGACACTTCTATGACGATAATTGTGACAAAACCGGTATCATCATAGATGTGGTGGGCTCCTACTTCTATGACAAAAATCATGACAAAAATGGGCTTTTCGTCACAGGCGGGCCGGAGACGCAATCGCATGACATTCTTTGGGCCGTCCATGACGGAAAAACCCGTGGTAGAAGCGAGGCGAGGAAAATTTTGGGGAGTTCAGTTACGGTGGGTGGTCGGGGCCTAGGGATGCGCATTTCTTCGTGACACGTGACGCTGCGTGTGCGCAGGCATTGGCTCTAATCGAACTCCGAAGCGAAAGGCGTTAGCTCTAATCAACCCGGAAGCTATTGCAATCAAGCAGTTACGCTAAGCATCGAACCTCGAAAGCGATCGATCGATGGTCGTTAATCGAACCCGATCGGCGATTCCTTCACTCATCGCCGCTAATCGAAGCCGATCGATGCCGCCTCTGGATGAACAGTGAGCGTTGCGGGGGGGTTGGATGAGCAGTGGCGGTGGGGGTGGATGAACAAGACCCGTGGCGTTGCCTTTGGATGAACAGGACCCGATCGATCGAGCCGGTTGGGGCTGGATGAACAGGACCCCGTGGAGGGCTGGATGAACAGGACGACCCCGTGGAGGGCTGGATGAACAGTAGACGGTGGAGGCATGCCTGTGGAGGGGTGGTTGAACAGGAGCCCATCGAGGGGTGGTTGAACAGTAGCCGGTGGAGTAGTGCGCGGTGGAGGCTAGATGAATAGTAGCCCGTGGAGGCTGGAGGAGGTCGATAGTAGCCCGTGGAGGCTGGAGGAGGTTGACGATTGCGGTACTCCACACCCCTCCCGATGAACAGGACCCCCGTTTCGACCGTAGCGCTCCAACACAAGTCCGTTTAGTCTGTTTTGCGGTACACCACACCCCTCCCGATCAACAGGACCCCTGTTTTGACCGTAGGAGGTTTGTTTCTTCTGCTTTGGCAGACGCGGACCCTCCCCGATGAACAGGATCCTGTTTAACGTGGCCGGTCAAACACAAGGCCGCTTCCTCCGCTTCGCGGCACGCCAGCCTCGCTTCCATCGCCTGCTCCGGCCCAAGCCTCCCCGATGAACACGACGACGCATTCTCGTTTCTCGACCCGGGTTGGCTCCCCATGAAAACGACAACGATGATGTTTCCCGTTCCGACCCAGCCATGTACACGCAGCCCTGGCCGCACGTGCGCTTGTAGTAGGCGTTCGAGACCCCGCCCGTACGTACACAGACGTGGCCGTATTTTCTTTCTTGCACACTGGCCGCTGTACGTACGTGTACATGCTACGTGCGCACGTCTACTATGACACATGCGCACCTCTACATCGACCAATATATATGTATGTACACGTTCACGACCAGAATGACAATTCTACATACGCTTCGACCAGGTGGGTCCCGACTGCCAGGCACTTCCTTGTGTGGGAAGATGTAGCTGGTGGGTCCCAGCAGTCAGGAGGGCGAATTGTTTTTTTTTGCCCAGACGCACTTCCTTGCGTGCGAAGGTGTAGCTGGTGGTCCCAGCAGTCAGGGGGAAACGTTTTTTTCACGAAATACGATGGCCTGTCCGGTGGATCCCTGCTGTCAGGTGGAGGAATAATTATTTTGGCGTAATAAGGAGGCACTTCCTTGCGGCGCCGTGGACCCGGTATCGGCCTCTCCATGTACGATACTCTTCCGATGGAAGTCGTTCCTTGAGCATGTTAACCACGCCACATGAGAGCACCATGGCGGTGGACGACGGCGAGGCCTAGGAAGGGGATGACGTGGAGCCGGGAAGACGCAGCGGTAGTGGAAGCCCGCGAGGAGAGGAGTCTGAGGGTTCACCGGTTCTACCGCGCAGGTCGCTGCCGCTGCAGGCTCGCCAGCGGTGGGAATAGTAGGGGGCGGTGAGGCCTCTGCGGCAGCATAGCCGGCCACGGGAGGCAGGAGCATGCGGCACGACCGGCGCTGCTTTGGGCGGCTGGAGCAAGAAGACCAGAGGTTGAAGAAGCACTACGGCCGTTGGATGGACATCGTACGGTCACTAGAGCTAGAATCGTTCATATTGACTAAGTTGACAAAGCCCTCCATCCCCGTCAACTTAGTAGGCCCATTAAGTCAGCCTCCCACCAAAGTGGGTCCCAGCTAGCCGGGGGTATTCATTTTTTGTGCGTAATAGGACGGCACTTCTGGTGGATCCGAGCTGACAACGGGGGGAACGTTTTTTTCACGAAATACGGTGGCCCATCCGGTGGGTCCCAGCAGTCAGGGGGAAACCTTTTTTTCGCAAAATACCGGTGGCCCGTCCGTTGGGTCCCTGCTGTCACGTGGAGGAATAATTATTTTCCACGTAATAAGGAGGCACTTCCTTGCGGCTGCCGTGGATCCAGCTGTCAGCCTCTCCACGTACAGTACTCTTCCGATGGAAGTTGGTCGTTGACCACATTGACCACGCCGCGCCGAGAGCACCACGGCGGTGGACGACGGCGCGGCCTAGGACGGGGATGACACGGAGCCAGGGAAAACGCGGCAGTGGATGCCCACGCGGAGAGGAGTACGAGGGTTCATTGGTTCGGCTGCGGTGTGAGGCTGCCGTCGCCGCAGAATAACAGGGGGTGTGGGTGAGTGGAGGGATGGCCTGGCCAAAGGTGGGAGTAGTATGGGGCGGTGTGGCCTCCATGGTAGCACAACCGCCATGGGAGGCAAGAGCCGTGACACGACCGGGCGCTTTGGGCGGCCGGAGCAAGAAGACCAGAGGTTGAAGAAGCACTATGGCCGTTGGATGGACATCATACAGTCCACCGGAGTATTGACTTAGTTGACAAAGCCCTCCGTCCTCACAACTTAGTAGGCCCACAAGTCAGCCCAACAATATGGTGGGTCCCGGCTAGCGTGGGGTATTCATTTTTTTGGGCGTAATAAGGAGGCACTTCCTTGCGTGCGAAGATATAGCTGGTGGGTCCGACCTGTCAGCGGGTTGAACGTTTTTTTTGCGAAATACAGAGGCCCTTCCTGTGGGTCCTAGCTGTCATTTGGAGGAATCATTATTTTGCGCGTAATAAGGAGGCATTTCCTTGCGTGCGGCCGTGGACCCAGCTGTCAGCCTCTCCACGTACAGTCCACTTCTGATGCATGTCTATCATTGACCACGTTGACCAGGCCACGCCGAGAGCACCAGGGCGGTGGACGAAGGTGAGGCCTAGGAAGGGATTGACACGGAGCCAGGGAATACTCGGTAGTTTTTTCCCACGCGGAGGAGTACGAGGGTTTACTGGTTCGTCTGCCGTCCCCGGAGAATAACAGCAGGTGTGGGTGAGTAGAGGGATGGCTAGGCCAGCGATGGGAGTACGGTGGGGCCGTGAGGCCTGAGCGGCAGCATAGCCGGGCGCGGGAGGAGGGAGCAGGCAGTCCCACCGACGCTTGTTTGAGCGGCTGGAGGATGAAGAGCAAAGATTGAAGAAGCACGACAGCCGTTGGATGGACATCCAACGATCCACGCCTCGTGTGTTGACTAAGTTGACGAGGCGTTGCAAAGTGTCGTCAACCTTTTTTTATGAAAGATACGCGTCAACCTGTAGTAGGCGCACAAGTCAGCCTCAAATGTGTGGAAAACAACATACAACCCATCTGCCATTATTTCTAATAATGTACAACCCATTTGCTAATTCTTAAGAATTTTTTTGGAGCTCATCTTCTTTTTGTTAGCATTACACCCCATATTGTGGCCACGGTTAAAAAGTATACGAAATTTTGCATATTTCGGTGCGATCAACTGTTTTTAATCCAGAAATATCGATTCACATTCAAACTATTTTGAAAAATAATTTATATAAATATAAAATCCAAATAATTGTCCATGCATAAAAATATTTGGAATTTAAAATCTTGTAATGAAAAAAATTGAAACTAATTCCCGGTTTGATGTCTTTTAAAAATGTACAGCCCATTTCTGGGCAAACCGAATGAAACTCTCCTCGTCTTGAAAGATTTGCAGCCAAATGAGGGCCGATAAAGCAAGTAGGCCTTGTTTGGGTATTTCTTTTAAAAAAATAGAACTGGGCTAGCCATTTTCGGCAAGAAAAAAACAACTGGGCTCATGATGTGGTAAACATAAATAAAACCCTAGCTAGACGGGCCACAACCCCCGCACAGCACCGTTGTGTTACCCTGATCCGTCGCTAAAACTAGTACAAATAACAACTGCTTGTTCCTCAAAAAAACTGCGTGACCTGCTGGGTCCCTGGTGTCAGCCGCTCGTAGTGTAATTCTCTCGTTTATTGACTACGTTGACAATGGCGTGAGCCCCAGATGTCCAACCATTAGGAGGAACCATATTTTTCGGCTTGTAATATAGAGGCACTTGCTTGCGTCGCCATGACGTGGTGGGTCCTTTACCGTCATCCTCTCCACGTCTGATCATCTCCTTGTTCCTCTGTTGTTGACGATGTTGACAATGCAAGAGGGCGGCGCATCGCCGCAATGACAGCGAACCAAGGCCGCATAAGGCGGAGGGCGATGGCGAGGCCTCGACGGAATGAACAGAGTCATGGAAGATGCGCCGGTCAAGTCGCATACACGAGGGGAGTACAAGGGGTTGGCTGGTTCGAGCAGATGCGATGTTGGGGCTGACGTCGCCAGAGAATAACAGGACGTGTGGGGGAATAGAGGGAGGGACTGGCCAACGTAGGAGGGTACGTACGGTAGGGCGGTGGAGGCGCAGCTAGCCATGGGAGGCAGAAGCAGGCAAAGCCGACGCGGTGGTTTGGTTTGGGCGGCTGGAGGAAGAAGAAGACAAGACATAGAAGATACACGACAGATGTTGGATGTCAATCCAACGGCTGGTAGGCAGAATCGTTTGTTGATTGGCTAGTAAGTCGACAACACCTTGGATAGGCTATTTCCTCGCGGGTCCCAAATGTCAGAATCCAAATCTTTCACGGTCATGCAGCCTTTCCTATGAAAATTTATAGCCCATTTGATGTGCTAGTTCGAAATAAGTTTGTGGGTGCCGGTGGGGCTAATCACTTGGCTTCAGAATGCACAAGTGAGCTCAAGCAGCCAAGCGAGTGATGTTATTTCCTTTGGTTGGGATTTGTTACAATATTTCACTCTAAATTAAATGAATGGCAAGCCATTAGCCTTGTTTCAAAGAAAATATGATAGTCACAGCCGCGTTGAAAAAGGCAGGAACATCTAACTCCAGCTTACAAACTTTACAAAAGCACGAGGGTTAATTGTTCATTAGGTTTACAAAAAAACCCAGGTTGAAAAGGGCAACAACATCTAACTCCAGCACTGTTTTCGGCAGTCACAGTCAAATGGATTGGTCAGGTCCATAAATGAACATTTTGGGTCGTAAAATTTACTGGATTATGACCACAATATGTTGTAAATAGAAGCCCGCACGCTCGTAAGCTCTTTTGCCCAATTGAAACTCCTTTTTTGCTCTTCGACATACCCATCCATCAAAACCATGCTGCCGATAAACTTAAGCCTGATGGACAATAGTAACCTCGCATTCAGCAGGAAGAATGTGAGAAATCTAGTGTTTGCACGGTTGGCTACATATCGTTCTAGCGTTATTGTCTTCAATCAAATCTCATGAAAAGTGAGAAAATCCCGATGCTTACGAATCCACCGATTGGTTATAACTTTCTTACCCCGTCCTGTTGCCTAAATAGACATGAAGATTGAAAACAGTTAAGGTCTAAAAAAAGAGTGTCGAAAGAGCAACAGCTGAACGGTTAATTCTAGTACACTATATGCGGGCTTCCAATGTGCGTGAAATTATCACCTTTATATACAACTTCTCCAGACATGGAAAGCATTGCATCAAGCCAATAATCTTGTTCAGATCAAAACTATTCATTTGGATATATAAGATCTTGATGAGAATCCAGCACCATTGATAGGCCATCCATGGAGAAACTCTTCATTGAGCATAGAACATAATATTAGTACAAAATGTGTACTCCAAGATGATATATAACTTATGCGGAGAAATTTAAAATGCAACTTATGGTTACAAGTGTAGATGATAATATAAAGTACACAAGAAATGTGGAGCCAAACACCATATTGAAATGAGCACAAAGATCATGTATTACACCCAAGGTCTCCAGTTTAGGCGCAGAGAGGACGGTTATTTGCAATGGTGAATAACTAGAATTAAGGATCGACCTTTGAAGTGAAGGGGCATCTTGGATGATGAGCTGCCTTCCGTCAAAACAAATTCCAATTCTTACAAGGTTAGGCGACTTTATTTGGAGACAACCGATTCTAACTGTGAAAACAAGCACCGAGCACTCCAGGGCAGGGCAACTGGAGTGGATGATCTTGCAATGAGGCCTCCGATATCTGAACCCGCACAAGTGAAAGTTTCTTGAGAAATGGGAGTCGAAGGTTTAGTACCAGATTATGCAGTAGGTAGCACGCACAAAGGTGGCGGCGTGAGAGAGGAGGAAAACCGCGAGATGGACATCGGTGCCGAGGGCACAAGTTCATGGCGTTCAAAGATGTGGTATGTGATTTCCACGGGAATAGTAGAACTCAAGCAGCTGTAGTTACGTGAATTCAGGGATTTCAGCCAAAGGCCCATCGTGCAGGGCATGGTATGCTTGCTCAGGTAGCATGACGGGATGCAGAGGCTTTGAACGGAGCCCTGGTGGGAGGAGATGATGGCTCTGGGATTTCAAAATCATTAAAGAGAGATAGCTGACGACAGTCGAGATTAAGGGGCATGGCGCGCCATAGAGGGCGCCACCGAATTGAGAGGACTTGCATGCGGTAGCAATCCTTGGTGGGGAGAAGAGAGATGATCTCTCCATGGAGATCGCTGATGCGGTCCACCCGAGATTCTACGGGTTCCTGGGATCCGGTGGGGGCGGGGTCGCCGCTTCTCCCTTGACCGGGTGCGGGATCTACAACAGCATCACCGCTGGCAGGAGCATCATCTTCTTGGCGTTGGGGTGATCGACTCCATTTTCCTCGAGGCGTCGTGGTCGCGCTCACGGATTTGAGCAGAGTAACGAATGACGAGCCTAGTTGTAGTGGAGTGAAGAAGAAGGGGAGCTGGGGGTTTTCTGTAGGAGTGAGGAAGAAGGGGAGCTTGGTTTTTTTTGTAGGAGTGAGGTGTGGAATTTGGGGGTACGAGTGGAGCGAGCTGACGTGAGGTGGGTGGGAGCGAGGAGGAAGAAGAGCACCCATGTTTTTTTGGGGGGTGTCTTTGGGTGTGGGTAGCGCCTCTCATTCAAGTAAATATATGGGCTTTTGAATTGATTTTACTATTTAGTAGTGTGGATGGGCTGTTTTGTCTTGGGCCCAGAGAAACAATTACTACTAGTACACCGGAGACACTCTACACTACCTGGAAAAACAATTACTACTAGTACAATGGAGACACTCTACCGCTTCTGGCTCCTCCTAGGTCATTGAAGCGTCTCCCTCTACTGAATGCCGTTATACTTTTGTTCACCGACATGCGGGCCATGCAGCGCGCGGCCCCAAATGCCATCCACCAAATTAGAAGGCAGTATGCAGGCGGAGAGTCACCCCGGTCAGAAGGCCGGGCAAGAACGAGCCATCGTATCACAAAACCCCACCTCCCCGTAGTCTAAGTTTGACGGACGAAGCAACCATCATTTCACTCTTCACTGAATTCCCTTCTCCATCACCGTCTTCAAGAAAGGCAACACTCGGATCTGCCACTGTTCTTCTCTCCCAACGAAGGGAAGGTAAGCGGATCTGTGATGTTGGTATATTTTCGTTCAGAGAAAAAAAAGAACTTTTGCAAAGCAAGAACGATCCTCACTCTCTTTTTTGTTTCATTGTCATTGTCATTGTGTTTCCTTTCAGTGGTCTCCTAGTATTCGCCAGTTTCATGATGGACCAAGGAGAACCAGGCAAAGATCTACCGATACTGGAGCAGACGCAGCAGGCTGATCCCCACGAGACAGCGAGCTCCAAGAAGATGGAGGCAGCCACCGAGCCGACCCCAGATACGCTCACGGCCACTACTAAGATGGTCAACACCTGCTTGAGGTTCTGACCCTCGTGGCACTGCAGGAGCACTTTTCCCCCTTTGAGGATGTGTACCCCCCTAAAGGAAATATGCCCTAGAGGCAATAATAAAGTTATTATTTATTCCTTATATCATGATAAATGTTTATTATTCATGCTAGAATTGTATTAACCAGAAACGTAATACATGTGTGAATACATAGACAAACTTAATGTCACTAGTATGCTTCTACTTGACTAGCTCATTAATCAAAGATGGTTATGTTTCCTAACCATAGACATGAGTTTTCATTTGCTTAATGGGATCACATCATTAGTAGAATGATGTGATTGACATGACCCATTCCGTTAGCTTAGCACTTGATCGTTTAGTATGTTGCTATTGCTTTCTTCATGACTTATACATGTTCCTACAACTATGAGATTATGCAACTCCGTTTACGGAGGAACACTTTGTGTGCTACCAAACGTCACAACGTAATCGGGTGATTATAAAGGAGCTCTCTGGTGTCTCAAAGGTACATGTTGAGTTGGCGTATTTCGAGATTAGGTTTTGTCACTCCGATTATCAGAGAGGTATCTCTGGGCCCTCTCGGTAATGCACATCACTATAAGCCTTGCAAGCAATGTAGCTAATGAGTTAGTTACGAAATGATGCATTACATAGCGAGTAAAGAGACTTGCCGATAACGAGATTGAACTAGGTATTGGGATACCGACGATCGAATCTCGGGCAAGTAACATACCAATGACAAAGGGAACAACGTATGTTGTTATGCGGTTTGACCGATAAAGATCTTCGTAGAATATGTAGGAGCCGATATGGGCATCCAGGTTCTGCTATTGGTTATTGACCAGAGAGATGTCTCGGTCATGTCTACATAGCTCTCGAACCCGTAGGGCCCGCACGCTTAACGTTCGTTGACGATATAGTATTATATGAGTTATGTATGTTTGTAACCGAATGTTGTTCGGAGTCCCGGATGAGATCACGGACATGACGAGGAACTCCGGAATGGTCTAGAGATAAAGTTTGATATATGGGATAATAGTGTTTGATCTCCGGAAGGGTTCCGGAATTCACCGGAAGGGGTTTGGATGTTTCGAAATGTATGGAGTACGAGAACACGTTATTTGGGCCAAAGGGGAAAGCCCACGAGGCTTTTGGAAAGTGCAAAAGGAAGTTTTGTAGATCCCAGAGGCTAGACGCCAGGAACCCTGGCGTCTAGGGGTAGACGCCGGGAACCTTGGCATCTAGCCCTGGAGTCCATGTAGGACTCTTGCCTTTCGGGCTAAACCGACTTTGAGGAAGCTTTTACTCCAAGTTTTGACCCTGTGGCTCAACATATAAATAGAGGGCAGGGCTAGCACCAAAGAGACATTAAGAAACACCAAGCCATGTGCCGCAACCCCGTCCCCTCTAGTTTATCCTCCGTCATAGTTCCCGTGGTGCTTAGGCGAAGCCTGCGGAGATTGTTCTTCACCAACACCGTCTACCACGCCGTCGTGCTGCCGAACTCATCTACTACTTCGCCCATCTTCTTTGGATCGAGAAGGCGAGGACGCCATCGAGCTGAACGTGTGCGTAACTCGGAGGTGCCGTGCGTATGCTCGGTACTTGGATCTGTCGGATCGTGAAGAGGTACGACTACATCAACCTTGTTGATAAACGCTTCCGCTTAGCGATCTTCAAGGGTATGAAGATACACTTCCCCTCTCGTTGCTATGCATCACCATGATCTTGTGTGTGTGTAGGAATTTTTTTGAAATTACTACGTTTCCCAACAGTGGCATCCGAGCCAGGTTTTATGCGTAGATGTTATATGCACGAGTAGAACACAAGTGAGTTTTGGGCGATACAAGTCATACTCCTTACCAGCATGTCATACTTTGGTTCGGCGGTATTGTTCGATGAAGTGGCCCGGACCGACATTACGCGTACGCTTACGCGAGACTGGTTCTACCGACATGCTTTGCACACAGGTGGCTGGCGGGTGTCAGTTTCTCCAACTTTAGTTGAACCGAGTGTGGCTACGCCCGGTCCTTGCGAATGTTAAAACAGCACTAACTTGACGAACTATTGTAGTGGTTTTGATGCGTAGGAAAGAACGGTTCTTGCTTAGCCTGTAGCAGCCACGTTAAATTTGCAACAACAAAGTAGAGGATGTCTTACTTGTTTTTGCAGGGCATGTTGTGATGTGATATGGTCAAGACGTGATGCTATATTTTATTGTATGAGATGATCATGTTTTGTAACCGAGTTATCGGCAACTGGCATGAGCCATATGGTTGTCGCTTTATTGTATGAAATGCAAGCGCCATGCTATTGCTTTACTTTATCACTAAGCGGTAGCGATAGTCGTAGAAGCAATAGATGGTGAAACGACAACGATGCTACGATGGAGATCAAGGTGTCACGCCGGTGAAGATGGTGATCACGACGGTGCTTCGGAGATGGAGATCACAAGCACAAGATGATGATGGCCATATCATATCACTTATATTGATTGCATGTGATGTTTATCCTTTATGCATCTTATCTTGCTTTGATTGATGGTAGCATTATAAGATGATCTCTCACTAATTATCAAGAAGTGTTCTCCACGAGTATGCACCGCTATGAAAGTTCTTCGTCTTTGAGACACCACGTGATGATCGGGTGTGATAGGCTCTACATTCCAATACAACGGGTGCAAAAGCAGTTGCACACGCCGAATACTCAGGTTAAACTTGACGAGCCTAGCATATACAGATATGGCCTCGAACACGGAGACCGAAGGTCGAACGTGAATCATATAGTAGATATGATCAACATAGTGATGTTCACCATTGAAAACTACTCCATCTCACGTGATAATCGGACATGGTTTAGTTGATTTGGATCACGTGATCACTTAGATGACTAGAGAGATGTCTGTCTAAGTGGGAGTTCTTAAGTAATATGATTAATTGAACTTAAATTTATCATGAACTTAGTACTGATAGTATCTTGCTTGTCTATGTATGTTGTAGATAGATGGCTCGTCGTTGTTCCGTTGAATTTTAATCGTTCCTTGAGAAAGCTAAGTCGGAAGATGATGGTAGCAATTACACGGACTAGGTCCGTAACTTGAGGATTATCCTCATTGCTTTGCACGTAAGAATTACGCCCCGGAAGCACCGCCGGGTGCCAAAGCCTGTCAGCCGATGCAACCGACGACGCGTTAAGAATGTCCGGCGAGCAAAGCTGATGACTACTCGATACTTCAGTGTGCCATGCTTTATGCCTTAGAACCGGGACTTCAACGACGTTTTGAATGTCATGGAGCATATGAGATGTTCCAGGAGTTGAAGTTAATATTTCAAGCAAATGCCCGGATTGAGAGATATGAAGTCTGCAATAAGTTCTATAGCTGCAAGATGGAGGAGAATAGTTCACGGGTGAACATATACTCAAAATGTCTGGGTATAATAATCACTTGATTCAACTGGAGTTAATCTTCTTGATGATAGTGTCATTGATGTGATTCTTCAATCATCGCCACAAAGCTACAAGAGCTTCGTGATGAACTTTAATATGCAAGGGATGGACAAGACTATTCCCGCGCTCTTCGCAATGCTAAAGGCTGCGGAGGTAGAAATCAAGAAGGAGCATCAAGTGTTGATGGTCAACAAGACCACCAGTTTTAAGAAAAAGGGTAAAGGGAAGAAGAATGGGAACTTCAAGAAGAACAACAAACAAGTTGTTGCTCAAGAGAAGAAACCCAAATCTGGACTTAAGCCTGAGACTGAGTGCTTCTACTGCAAACAGACTGGTCACTAGAAGCGGAACTGCCCCAAGTATTTGGCGGATAAGAAGGATGGCAAGGTGAACAAAGGTATATGTGATATACATGTTATTGATGTGTACCTTACAAATGCTCGCAGAGCACCTGGTATTTGATAATCGGTTACATTGCTAATATTTGCAACTCGAAACAGGGACTACAGATTAAGCGAAGATTGGCTAAGGACGAGGTGACGATGCGCGTGGGAAATGGTTCCAAAGTCGATGTGATCACCATCGGCACACTACCTCTACATCTACCTTTGGGATTAGTTTTAGACCTGAATAATTGTTATTTGGTGCCAGCGTTAAGCATGAACATTATATCTGGATCTTGTTTGATGTGAGACGGTTAATCATTTAAATCTGAGAATAATGGTTGTTCTATTTATATGAGTAATATCTTTTATGGTCATGCACCCTTGAAGAGTGGTCTATTTTTATTAAATCTCGATAGTAGTGATACACATATTCATAATGTTGAAGCCAAAAGATGCAGAGTTAATAATGATAGTGCAACTTATTTGTGGTACCTTTGTCGTTTGGGTCATATTGGTGTAAAAGCGCATGAAGAAACTCCATCTTGATGGACTTCCGGAATCACTTGATTATGAATCACTTGGTACTTGCGAACCGTGCCTCATGGGCAAGATGACTAAAACGCCGTTCTCCGGAACTATGGAGCGAGCAACTGATTTGTTGGAAATCATACATACTGATGTGTGTGGTCCAATGAATGTTGAGGCTAGCGGTAGGTATCGTTATTTTCTCACCTTCATAGATGATTTGAGCAGATATGGGTATATCTACTTAATGGAACACAAGTCTGAAACATTTGAAAAGTTCAAAGAATTTCAGAGTGAAGTGGAAAATCATCGTAACAAGAAAATAAAGTTTCTACGATCTGATCGTGGAGGAGAATATTTGAGTTACGAGTTTGGTTTACATTTGAAACAATGCGGAATAGTTTTCCAACTCACGCCACCCGGAACACCACAGCGTAATGGTGTGTCCGAACGTCGTAATCGTACTTTACTAGATATGGTGCGATCTATGATGTCTCTTACTGATTTACCTCTATCGTTTTGGGGTTATGCTTTAGAGACGACCGCATTCACGTTAAATAGGGCACCATCAAAATCTGTTGAGACGACGCCTTATGAACTGTGGTTTGGCAAGAAACCAAAGTTGTCGTTTCTTAAAGTTTGGGGCTGCGATGCTTATGTGAAGAAACTTCAACCAGATAAGCTCGAACACAAATCGGAGAAATGTGTCTTCATAGGATACCCAAAAGAGACTATTGGGTACACCTTCTATCACAGATATGAAGGCAAGACTTTTGTTGCTAAATTCGGATCCTTTCTAGAGAAGGAGTTTCTCTCGAAAGAAGTGAGTGGGAGGAAAGTAGAACTTGATGAGGTAACTGTACCTGCTCCCTTATTGGAAAGTAGTTCATCACATGAACCGGTTCCTGTGACGACTACACCAATCAGTGAGGAAGCTGATGATATTGATCAAGAAACTTCAGATCAAGTTACTACCGAACCTCGTGGGGTCAACTAGAGTAAGATCCGCGCAGTGGTACGGTAATCCTATTACGGAAGTCATGTTACTTGACCATGGCGAACCTACGAACTATGAGGAAGCCGATGATGAGCCCAGATTCGCATAAAATGGCTTGAGGCCATGAAATTTGAGATGGGATCCATGTATGAGAACAAAGTATGGACTTTGGTTGACTTTCCCGATGATCGGCAAGCCATCGAGAATAAATGGATCTTCAATAAGAAGACTGACGCTGATGGTAATGTAACTGTCTACAAAGCTCGACTTATTGCGAAAGGTTTCCGACAAGTTCAAGGAGTTGACTATGATGAGACTTTCCCACCCGTAGCGATGCTTAAGTCTGTCCGAATCATGTTAGCAATTGCCGCATTTTATGATTATGAATTATGGCAAATGGATGTCAAAACTGCATTCCTGAATGGATTTCTGGAAGAAGAGTTGTATATGATGCAACCGGAAGGTTTTGTCGACCCAAAAGGTGCTAACAAAGTGTGCAAGCTCCGGCGATCCATTTATGGACTGGTGCAAGCCTCTCGGAGTTGGAATAAACGCTTTGATAGTGTGATCAAAGCATATGGTTTTATCTGAGACTTTTGGAGAAGCATGTATTTACAAGAAAGTGAGTGGGAGCTCTGTAGCATTTACGATATTATATGTAGGCGACATATTGTTAATTGGAAATGATATAGAATTTCTGGATAGCATAAAGGGATACTTGAATAAAAGTTTTTCGATGAAAGACCTCGGTGAAGCTGCTTACATATTGGGCATCAAGATCTATAGAGATAGATCAAGACGCTTAATTGGACTTTCACAAAGCACATACCTTGATAAAGTTTTGAAAAAGTTCAAAATGGATCAGGCAAAGAAAGGGTTCTTGCCTGTATTACAAGGTGTGAAGTTGAGTCAGACTCAATGCCTGGCCACAGCAGAAGATAGAGAGAAAATGAAAGATGTTCCCTATGCTTCAGTCACAGCTCTATCATGTATGCAATGATGTGTACCAGACCTGATGTATGCTTAGCAATAAGTTTAGCAGGGAGGTACCAAAGTAATCCAGGAGTGGATCACTGGACAGCGGTCAAGAACATCCTGAAATACCTGAAAAGGACTAAGGATATGTTTCTCGTTTATGTAGGTGACAAAGAGCTAGTCGTAAATGGTTACGTCGATGCAAGCTTTGACACTGATCCGGACGATTCTAAATCGCAAACCGGATACGTATTTATATTGAACGGTGGAGCTGTCAGTTGGAGCAGTTCTAAACAAAGTGTCGTGGCGGGATCTACATGCGAAGCGGAGTACATAGCTGCTTCGGAAGCAGCAAATGAAGGAGTCTGGATGAAGGAGTTCATTTCCGATCAAGGTGTCATACCTAGTGCATCGGGACCAATGAAGATCTTCCGTGACAATCTTGGTGCAATTGCCTTGGCAAAGGAATCCAGATTTCACAAGAGGACCAAGCACATCAAGAGACGCCTAATTCCATCCGGGACCAAGTCCAGGTGGGAGACATAGAGATTTGCAAGATACATACGGATCTGAATGTTGCAGACCCGTTGACTAAGCCTCTGAAAGATTGTGGATGTCGCCTAGAGGGGGGGGGGGTGAATAGGCTCTTTAAAATAATTATGGTTTATGCTAGAACAAATGCGGAATAAACCTAGAGGTTAATTTGACAAGCACAAAACCTACAACAACTAGGCTCACCTATGTGCACCAACAACTTATGCTAAGCAAGCTAAACAACTAAGTGATAGCAAGATATATGACAAGAAACAATATGGCTATCACAAAGTAAAGTGCATAAGTAAAGGGCTCGGGTAGGAGATACCCGAGGCACGCGGAGACGACGATGTATCCCGAAGTTCACACCCTTGCGGATGCTAATCTCCGTTTGGAGCGGTGTGGAGGCACAATGCTCCCCAAGAAGCCACTAGGGCCACCGTAATCTCCTCACGCCCTCCCACAACGCAAGATGCCGTGATTCCACTAAGGGACCCTTGAGGGTAGTCACCGAACCCGTACAAATGGCAACCCTTGGGGTGGGTCACCGAACCCGTACACTTTGGCAACCCTTGGGGGCGGTCACCGGAACCCGTCAAATTGCTCGGGGCGATCTCCACAACCTAATTGGAGACCCCGACGCTTGCCCGGAGCATTACACCAGAATGATTGAGCTCTGAACACCACCAACCGTCTAGGGCGCCCAAGCACCCAAGAGGAACAAGCTCAAGGGTACCAAGCACCCAAGAGTAATAAGCTTCTCAACTTGTAACTTCCACGTATCACGTGGAGAACTCAAACCGATGCACCAAATGCAATGGCAAGGGCACATGGAGTGCCCAAGTCCTTCTCTCCCAAATCCCACCAAAGCAACTAATGCTAGGGAGGAAAATGAGAGGAAGAACGAAAGAAGAACACGAAGAACTCCAAGATCTAGATCCAAGGGGTTCCCCTCACTTAGAGGAGAAAGTGATTGGTGGAAACGTGGATCTAGATCTCCTCTCTCTTTTCCCTCAAAAACTAGCAAGAATCGTTGGAGGGATTGAGATTTAGCAAGCTCGAAGAAGGTCAACAATGGGGGAAGAACACGAGCTAAAGGGATAGGATCTCAATGGGGAAGAAGACCCTTTTATAGGTGAGGAGAAATCCAACCGTTATCCCTCACTCAGCTCAAGACGACGCGGTACTACCGACGGAGCTGCAAGGTACCTCATGATTGGCTGCAGATACTACAGCTGCAGGTTGCAAGATTACCGCAAGTGCAAAGATCGTGATGAAGGCACATTGCAGACAGTTAACGAAGGTAGAACCACGGAGCAGTACTACCACGCCCTCTCACGGTACTACCGTAAGGCACGCAACACTAGGCGTTAGAGAAAGCACGGAAGTAAAAATTACTTCGTGCCTACTCACCGAGGAGGACCTGCGCAAGAAATCTGGCAGTACTACCGCAAGACATGAAGAGCGGTACTACAGCGTAGAGGGCTGGATGTAAAAATTACATCCGCCCCTACTTCCCTCATGTTTCTAAGCTCGTTGAGCCCACGGTACTACCCCTCCCACAGAGCGGTACTATCGTGAGCACTGCAAGATTATCATAGGGAACTGCGGTACTATCAAGAGGGCTCAAGTACTACCGCCACGGAGAGCAGTACTACCGCATGCCCCAGAACAGCAACACTAGGAGTCCTTCATTTTGCAGAGAAGACAACGGAGGGATACAATAAAATCAGAACTGCCATAACTTCTGCAAATGAGCTCCGAATTGAGCAAACTCAAGCTTGTTGGATACAAGACAACAAGCAGCATCAAAACAGAGAAGATGCTAGTGAACTCCGTTTTCGATGAACTCGAGCTTGTCATAAAAATGACCATAAGCTCCAAAGATCACAAGGAGAAGAACCAAACAAGAACCAATAAAGATGATGCAAGTATTCAATGGTTTGAGCTCTCTACGAACGATACGATCAAGAAACTCATCGAGAGCCCCCCTTGATAGTACGACAATCGATCCTATATCCCGGTCTCCCACAAATACCATGAGACCGGTAAAACAGAAAACCTATCAAGGGCAAACTTTTGCCTTGCACAAAGTCCACTTGAGCTAGATGATGACGATCTTGACTCCCTCAAGTTGGACCACCTTTCTTGATTGCGTTGGCTCGATGAAGACTAGATGATTGCTCCCCCATAGTCCACTATGGGTGAGCCACTCTTGGCTCATCTTCACAAGTCCATAGTCACCACAATGGACGGCAAGCTTCAAGCACTTGATCTCTTCGTGATGCATCACTTGAACTTGCACAATGCATCCTAACCCCACAAAGAACTCTCACGAAGACCATGGGTTAGTACACAAAGCATAATTGACAATGCTTACCATACCATGGGATCACTTGATCCCTCTCGGTACATCTTCTACACTTTGTGTGTTGATCAACTTGATTCACTCTTTGACTTAGTCTTGATCCACCTCTCACAAGACCAATCTTTTAGGTAGTTCCTTGAATAGCACCTTGGTCGACACAAACTCTCCTTGAAACCAACACATGTACTCCAAGAAAAGCCTATGGACAAAACCTTCAAATATAACTCAAGGCAACCATTAGTCCATAGAGATTGTCATAAATTACCAAAACCAAACATGGGGGCACCGCATGTTCTTTCAGCCTCTTCCATGAGCAAAACATGATCAGCACCAAGGCTCCATGGGTGTTAGAATCATTACTGTGCAATCTAGATTATTGACTCTAGTGCAAGTGGGAGACTGAAGGAAATATGCCCTAGAGACAATAATAAAGTTATTATTTATTTCCTTATCTCACGATAAATGTTTATTATTCATGCTAGAATTGTATTAACCGGAAACGTAATACATGTGTGAATACATAGACAAACTTAATGTCACTAGTATGCCTCTACTTGACTAGCTCATCAATCAAAGATGGTTATGTTTCCTAACCATAGACATGAGTTGTCATTTGATTAACGGGATCACATCATTAGGAGAATGACGTGATTGACATGACCCATTCTGTTAGCTTAGCACTTGATCGTTTAGTATGTTGCTATTGCTTTCTTCATGACTTATACATGTTCCTACAACTATGAGATTATGCAACTCCTGCTTAACGGAGGAACACTTTGTGTGCTACCAAACGTCACAACGAATCGGGTGATTATAAAGGAGCTCTACAGGTGTCTCCAAAGGTACATGTTGATTTGGCGTATTTCGACATTAGGTTTGGTCACTCAGATTAACGGAAAGGAATCTTTGGGCCCTCTCGTTAATGCACATCACAATAAGCATTGCAAGCAATGTATCTAATGAGTTAGTTACGGAATGATGCATTACATAATCTAGTAAGGAGACTTGCCGGTAACGAGATTGAACTAGGTATTGGGATACCGACGATCGAATCTCGGGCAAGTAACATACCGATGACAAAGGGAACAGCGTATGTTGTTATGCGGTTTGACCGATAAAGATCTTCGTAGAATATGTAGGAGCAAATATGGGCATCCATGTTCCGCTATTGGTTATTGACCAGAGAGATGTCTCGATCATGTCTACATAGTTCTCGAATCGTAGGGTCCGCACGCTTAACGTTCGTTGACGATATAATATTATATGAGTTATGTATGTTGGTAACCGAATGTTGTTCGGAGTCCCGGATGAGATCACGGACATGACGAGGAACTCCGGAATGGTCCAGAGATAAAGTTTGATATATGGTATAATAGTGTTTGATCTCCGGAAGGGTTCCGGAATTCACCGGATGGGGTTCTGGATGTTTCCCGAAATGTTTGGGTATGAGAACACGTTATTTGGGCCAAAGGGGGAAGCCCACGAGGCTTTTGGAAAGTGCAAAAGGAAGTTTTGCGGAGACCAGAGGCTAGACACCAGGAACCCTGGCGTCTAGGGGGTAGACGCCGGGAACCCTGGCGTCTAGCCCTGGAGTCCGTGTAAGACTCTTGCCTTTCGGGAAAAACCGACTTTGAGGAGGCTTTTACTCCATGTTTCGACCCCAGGGCTCAACATATAAGTAGAGGGGCCGGGCTAGCACCAAAGAGACATCAAGAAACACCAAGCCGTGTGCCGGCAACCCCGTCCCCTCTAGTTTATCCTCCGTCATAGTTTCCGTAGTGCTTAGGCGAAGCCCTGCGGAGATTGTTCTTCACCAAGACCGTCACCACGCCGTCGTGCTGCCGGAAGTCATCTACTACTTCGCCCATCTTGCTGGATCGAGAAGGCGAGGACGTCATCGAGCTGAACGTGTGCAGAACTCGGAGGTGCCGTATGCTCGGTACTTGGATCGGTCTCGATCGTGAAGACGCATCTGACTACATCAGCTGCGTTGATAAACGCTTCCGCTTAGCGATCTTCAAGGGTATGTAGATACACTTCCCCTCTCGTTGCTATGCATCACCATGATCTTGTGTGTGCGTAGGAATATTTTTTGAAATTACTACGTTCCCCGACACCCCCCCCCCCCGCTAAGCTGCCCAAGGTGATTTTCTTCTTTGCCGATCTCGATTGTGGTTTTTCATCTAAGTATGTGGTGATTAATAATGCAAAATTTTATTAGCTTCGATGCCATGCTATACATAGTGGTTTAAATAACTTGTGTTTCTTATCTTTGAAAAGTAATTCGTAATTTGTTTACTGTTTCAATTAGAGCCACGATGCGGACATAAGGATTGTGTGCTTGTACATGTCACTCGCTATGAGGCGGATGACCTGAATATACGACCGGGAAAAACAGAGTTCTTAGGCTGTTGGATCACGGAAGCCATCTGCGGTTATACCAATGAAGAGTTGTATTCGGCCTCACTGTTGTCGAGCGTGTTGTCGAGGTGTACTAAAGCACAAGAAGTTCAAAGCTACTCCTTTGGCTGTGAGGCATATTGTTCTTGTCAAGCTTACGCAGGAAGATGACGTGGCATGCCTCCACAAACAAGTTTATCAGTGGCAAGGCCACAAGGTTGTCTTCATGAAGGTTCACAGGATTGAGCTGCTGCGGGACGTCCTCGATGATGTTCATGGCAAGGTCCATCTTGTGTCCAACCCAAATTAGATCGAGGCATGAAATAGTTGCCCCAGCTAGTGTTTAATAGTAGTTTGGATTGTGTCTAATTATCTGAACCTTGCTCGTTACAATTGACCCCTCCGGGGCTAGTACTCTATTTGAATCCGTCTATGGAACTGCTGCTACTTTTGTGTGCCTGTGAATCATGTGAGAATCATCGTAATTGTTGCCAAAGCAGATGCGCCCTCGCTAGTTTTTTCATGAATATGGCATGGTAAGACATAAGTTGTCATGGTTTATCATACTGAGCGGTGTGTTTTGATGAAATAGAGCACTCGTTCGAGAACTATGCGCCGACGTATACATAAGTGCTTGTAAACACTGTTGGTGCTACCCCACTTTTAAGCAGTTGTGCAAAACACGACACATTGGCTCAGCTCACTTCAACACTAGGCTATCGACCAACTAACAATCAACAATCTGTTGCCTGACATATAAGCAACTATGTATCTTGTTACAGTGGTTCATGCAGTTAACTGAGGCCACAATGTAAATTCCAAACGTTCACACGCTAGTCTAGCGCTCATGTGGAACACTCACATTAAACTCGTCTTCATAAAAAACTTGAAAAGCATAAGTTAAGCAGTTTTATACATCTCAATGATTCATAGAACATAACAAACATATACTAGTTCACAGCAAAAGACAAAGTTGTGAGAAGGTTTACAAATCAGGAAAAACAAGCAAGGCTTCTCTGAGCAAAGGGCCTCCCGATGTGATTAAATTTCACGGAGTTCACTGCAGTTTTTCTTGTTGCCACCATCCGTGGTTAGGTTCTCTCATTCCAGAATAACCAATTATAATTGTGGTCTCGGTGGAATGCTGAATCGAACCATGTAATTATCTTGACTAGGTGAAATTCTTGTGCATTCCACTAAATTTAAGCACCGCTATTTGCAGAAATAAGGCACTAAAATGCCTCTTGTCCGCCAAGACTTTGTCCAAAAAACCGCCGATTGCAAGTAGTGCAACTAGTTCTCGGTCCATGGATGAACCCGGTAGAAAGTGCATTCGACTAGGATGTAGTTGTTTTCGTCATTCCTCGACCGCAATCAGAAGTAAAGCGATTTAATCAGCTTCCTTTAGATTGCGTTGGTCATTCTACCTTAGTTACTGCCAATGTAGGAATACCTTGAAGATTGGAGGTTAGACGACGACAACGAGGGATAGCCATCTCATTTTGCGCAGTTGTACTAAAACTGAGGTGTGTGCTTTTGATTGCGCGGATAGAAACGATACGGAGACAGACATCCCGAAGCGATATGGAGATGTACATCCCTATTTGCGCAAATACGAAATACGGTTATTTAAATAGTGACAGATATTTGAAGTGGCGTATGATTAACAACAACATCTATTGTGTTATAATTGGCACTAGATTGACAGTATGAAGAGTCCTTAAGTAAGTAGCATCACATCACATCACATCAACAATGGCACTAGATTAACATGCAGAGCAATAGCATTAGTATTACTGTCATGAGACTAGCACATGGTCAGTAAATGTGCAATCAAATTTGTGCAGTTCCACTGGGATGAAGCAATGTTAGAGGTGTGAGATTTAAGTGTAACTGCAAAAACACAATTCATGGGAAATAAAAGCAAGACAGAAGCACTTCATAAAATGGTGGTGGCATTGCTTTAATTTATCGATGACACTAGACCATTACTTATAGTGACATTAGGTGGCATTGCTTAATGCTTCATGTGATTTTACATTAACGGTAGCGATATGGGCGTAGGGACAGCAGGGGCATAAAGTGGTGAGGTAGATGTGGCTGCCGAGAGTGGCAAACACTTTCAGCAAAGATGTCCTGCATTTGTCCCATTTTTTATCTCCTCGGCAACATTTTCCTATGTGAGCACAGGAAATCTAGACCTGCTCATTCTCATTTGCGTTGTCCCCCAACACCCATCACTTTCTTTCCTTTCTCAACCAAGAGATAGGTCCACTTCCCCCCACACTTCGCCATCCACCATGCTTTCTTCGTCTTTTCAACCAAGAGACCGGTTGGGTAGCCAGTATCTACTACTTTCCCCCGTTTCCTCTTAGAACCAATTCCTAGATTCATGCTACAGCTTTCCCACTTTCTTCCCTGTTTGAATCAATTCTAAGAGTCGACTGTATGAACTAGCTTTACCTCTAATAATAGTAAAAATCTAGGTGGCTTTGGAACAGCGGACGAAAGTAGAAAAAGATACACGAAGGAGCTGGGGCGAGAGAGCAAGGCAGGTGTTCCGTCAAGGATTATAAACACGAGGGTCGTCGGCATGTGGGAAAGGCGGCGTCGGGAGGCTGCATCTTGGGCACAATACCGAGGAGGAAGAAGGGGTCGGAGGCCCTCGCAGCGCTTCTCGAGAGAAACGACACTGACCGATCGACGGGCCTTGGCAGGCAGCCGTTGGTCTCCTCCTCGCCACCGACGACAGCATGAACGATGCACCTACACCCCTGCCCCGGTCGAGGTTGTCTGGCCGGATTTGTGACCAGCCGTGAGCTGAGAGAGAGTTTGGCCACCTATCTCTTGCTTAGATCTGGAGAGCATGAGAGAGTGAACGAGAGGAACCCTAGTAAAGCAAGTGCTAAGGCTCCTGCTTATATATATTGTGGAGTGATTTTGTTGTACTAGCTTCAAAAAAATGCGCTCCTACGTGTACCCACGAGTGGGTGTGATAGAACTAGTGCGTGCGTGCACCGCTTCTCTTCGTGAGAGTACAATATACTATGCCCAAAGTGAAGGAAATATGCCCTAGAGGCAATAATAAAGTTATTATTTTTTTCCTCATATCATGATAAATTTTTATTATTCATGCTAGAATTGTATTACCCGGAAACATAATACATGTGTGAATACATAGACAAACATAGTGTCACTAGTATGCCTCTACTTGACTAGCTAAATAAATCAAAGATGGTTAAGTTTCCTAACCATAGACATGAGTTGTCATTTGATTAACGGGATCACATCATTAGGAGAATGATGTGATTGACTTTACCCATTCCATTAGCTTATCACTTGATCGTTTAGTATGTTGCTATTGCTTTGTTCATGACTTATACATGTTCCTATGACTATGAGATTATGTAACTCCCGCTTACCGGAGGAACACTTTGTGTGCTACCAAACATCACAACGTAACCGGGTGATTATAAAGGTGCTCTACAGGTGTCTCCGAAGGTACTTGTTATGTTGACATATTTCGAGATTAGGATTTGTCACTCCGATTGTCGGAGAGGTATCTCTGGGCCCTCTCGGTAATGCACATCACTATAAGCCTTGCAAGCAATGTAGATAATGAGTTAGTTACGAGATGATGCATTACGTAACTAGTAAAGAGACTTGCCGGTAACGATATTGAACTAGGTATTGAGATACCGACGATCGAATCTCGGGCAAGTAACATACCGATGACAAAGGGAACAATGTATGTTGTTATGCGGTTTGACCGATAAAGATCTTCGTAGAACATGTAGGAGCCAATATGAGCATCCAGGTTCCGCTATTGGTTATTGACCGGAGACGTGTCTCGGTCATGTCTACATAGTTCTCGAACCCGTAGGGTCCGCACGCTTAAAGAAAGATGATAGTTATGTTATGACTTTATGTGTTTTGATGTACCTGAAGGTTGTTCGGAGTCCCGGATGTGATCACGGACATGACGAGGAGTCTCGAAATGATCGAGACATGAAGATCGATATATTGGACGACTATATTTGGACACCGGAAAGGTTCCGGGTGCAATTGGGACAATACCGGAGCTCCGGGAGGTTATCGGAACCCCCCGGGAGGTATATGGGCATTAATGGGGCTTAGTGGAAAGGAGGGGAAAGGAGCAAGGGAGGGGCGCCCCCCTCCAAGCCCAATCCGAATTGGGAGGGGGCCGTCCCCCCCTTCCTTCCTCCCTCCTTCCTCTTCCTTCCCTCTCCCTCTCCAAATAGGAAAGGGGGGAATCCTACTCCCGGTGGGAGTTGGACTCCCCCCCTAGGGCGCGCCTCTTCCCTTGGCTGCCCCCCTCCTCCACTCCTTTATATACGGGGGAGGGGGCACCCCATAGATACAACAATTGATCATTGATCTCTTAGCCGTGTGCGGTGCCCCCCTCCACCATAGTCCTCCTCGATAATATCGTAGCGGTGCTTAAGCATAACTCTGCGACGGTAGAGCATCATCATCGTCACCACGCCGTCGTGCTGACGGAACTCTCCCTCGACACTCGAATGGATCGGAGTTCGAGGGACGTCATCGAGTTGAACATGTGTAAGAACTCGGAGGTGCCGTGCTTTCGGTGCTTGATCGGTCGGGCCGTGAAGACGTACGACTACATCAACCAGCAGTTAACGCTTCTTCCTCTTACGGTCTCACAGTGCACGTAGACAACACTCTCCTCTCATTGCTATGCATCACCATGATCTTGCGTGTGCATAGGAATTTTTGAAATTACTACGTTCCCCAACGGTGGCATCCGAGCCAGGTTTTATGCGTTGATGTTATATGCACGAGTAGAACACAAGTGAGTTGTGGGCGATACAAGTCATACCGCTTACCAAAGATGTCATACTTTAGTTCGCGGTATTGTTGGATGAAGCGGCCCGAGACCGATATTACGCAGACGCTTTACGTGAGACTGGTTCTACCGACGTGCTTTGCACAAAGGTGGCTGGCGGGTGTCTGTTTTCTCCAACTTTAGTTGAACCGGAGTGGCTACGCCTGGTCCTTGAGAAGGTTAAAACAACACTAACTTGATGGACTATCGTTGTGGTTTTGATGCGAGGTAAGAAAGGTTCTTGCTTTCAGCCCGTAGCAGCCACGTATAACTTGCAACAACAAAGTAGAGGACGTCTAACTTGTTTTTGCAGGGCATGTTGTGATGTGATATGGTCAAGACGTGATGCTATATTTTATTGTATGAGATGATCATGTTTTGTAACCGAGTTATCGGCAGAACTCGCGGGGAGCCATATGGTTTGTCGCTTTATTGTATGCAATGCAATCACCTGTAATTGCTTTTACTTTATCACTAAGCGGTAGCGATAGCCGTAGAAGCAATAGTTGGCGAGACGACAACGATGCTACGATGGTGATCAAGGTGTCGCGCCGGTGACGATGGTGATCATGACGGTGCTTTGGAGATGGAGATCACAAGCACAAGATGATGATGGACATATCATATCACTTATATTGATTGCATGTGATGTTTAACTTTTGTGCATCTTATCTTGCTTTGATTGACGGTAGCATTATAAGATGATCTCTCACTAAATTTCAAGATAAAAGTGTTCTCCCTGAGTATGCACTATTGCCAAAGTTCGTCGTGCCCAGACACCACGTGATGATTGGGTGCAAGTCAGTTTTGCACACGCAGAATACTCAGGTTAAACTTGACGAGCCTAGCATATGCAGATATGGCCTCGGAACACTGAGACCGAAAGGTCGAGCGTGAATCGTATAGTAGATATGATCAACATAGTGATGTTCACCATTGAAAACTACTCCATTTCACGTGATGATCGGTTATGGTTTAGTTGATTTGGATCACGTGATCACTTAGATGATTAGAGGGATGTCTATCTAAGTCGGAGTTCTGAAGTAATATGATTAATTGAACTTAAATTTATCACGAACTTAGCACCTGATAGTATTTTGCTTGTCTATGTTTGTTGTAGATAGATGGCTCGTGTTGTTGTTCCGTTGAATTTTAATGCGTTCCTTGAGAAAGCAAAGTTGAAACATGATGGTAGAAATTACACGGAATTTGGGTCCGTAACTTGAAGATTATCCTCATTCTTTGCACGTAATAATTACGTCCCGGAAGCACCGCTAGGTGCCAAACCTGTATGGGACCAACACGGATGTTATGAGCGTCTGGCGAGCAAAAGCCGATGACTACTCGATAGTTCAGTGTGCCATGCTTTACGCCTTAGAACCGGGACTTCAAAGACGTTTTGAATGTCATGGAGCATATTAGATGTTCCAGGAGTTGAAGTTAATATTTCAAGCAAACGCCTGGATTGAGAGATATGAAGTCTCCAATAAGTTCTACAGCTGCAAGATGGAGGACAATAGTTCTGTCAGTGAGCATATACTCAGAATGTCTGGGTATCATAATCACTTGACTCATTTGGGGAGTTAATCTTAGGTTGATAGTGTCACCAGATGTAGTTCTTCAATCAACGCCACAAAGCTACAAAAGCTTCGTGATGAACTATAATATGCAAGGGATGGATAAGACAATTCCCGAGCTCTTCGCGATGCTAAAGGCCGCGGAGGCAGAAACCAAGAAGGAGCATCAAGTGTTGATGGTTAACAAGACCACCAGTTTCAAGAAGAAGGGCAAAGGGAAAAAGAAGGGGAACTTCAAGAAGAACAGCAAACAAGTTGCTGCTCAGGCGAAGAAACCCAAGTCTGGACCTAAGCACAGGGCCAGTGCTTCTACTACAAGGCGATCGGGTCACTTTGGAAGTGGAACCGCCCCAAGTATTTGGCGGATAAGAAGGATGGCAAGGTGAACAAAGGTATATGTGATATACATGTTATTGATGTGTACCTTACCGTGAGCTCGCAGAGCACCGGGTATTTGATACCGGTTCTGTTTTTAATATTTTCAACTCAAAGCAGGGGACTACGGGTTAAGCGGACACCGCTAAGGACGAGGTGACGATGCGCGTGGGAAATGGTTCCAAAGTCGATGTGATCGCCGCTTCGACACGCTACCTCCACATCTACCTTTCTGGGATTAGTTTTAGACCTAAATAATTGTTATTTAGTGCCGCGTTGAGCATGAACATTATATCTGGATCTTGTTTGATGCGAGGCGGTTATTCATTTAAATCTGAGAATAATGGTTGTTCTATTTATATGAGTAATATCTTTTATGGTCATGCACCCTTAAAGAGTGGTCTATTTTGATGAATCTCTTTATAGTAGTGATACACATATTCATATTGTTGAAGCCAAAAGATGCAGAATTGATAATGATACTGCAACTTATTTGTGGCACTGCCATTTAGGTCACATTGGTGTAAAGCGCGTGAAGAAACTTCATACTGATGGACTTTTGGAATCACTTGATTATGAATCACTTGGTACTTGCGAACCATGCCTCATGGGAAAGATGACTAAAATGCCGCTCTCCGGAACTATGGAGCGAGCAACTGATTTGTTGGAAATCATACATACTGATGTATGTGGTCCAATGAATACTGAGGCTCGTGGCGGATATCGTTATTTTCTCACCTTCACAGATGATTTGAGCAGATATGGGTATATCTACTTGATGAAACATAAGTCTGAAACATTTTAAAAGTTCAAAGAATTTCAGAGTGAAGTTGAAAATCATCGTAACAAGAAAATAAAATTTCTACGATCTGATCGTGGAGGAGAATACTTGAGTTATTTAATTTGGTTTACATTTGAAGCAATGCGGAATAGTTTATAACTCACGCCACCGGGAACACCACAACAGTAATGGTGTGTCCGAACGTTGTAATGTCGTACTTTTTACTAGATATGGTGCGATCTTTTATGTCTCTTACTGATTTACCGCTATCGTTTTGGGGTTATGCTTTAGAGACGGTCACATTCACGTTAAATAGGGCACCATCAAAATCCGTTGAGACGAAGCCTTATGAACTGTGGTTTGGCAAGAAACCAAAGTTGTCATTTCTTAAAGTTTGGGGCTGCGATGCTTGTGTGAAAAAGCTTCAACCTGATAAGATCAAACCCAAATCAGAGAAATGTGTCTTCATAGGATACCCAAAGGAAACTGTTGGGTACACCTTCTATCACAGATTCAAGTCAAGACATTTGTTGTTAAGAATGGATCCTTTCTAGAGAAGGAGTTTCTCTCGAAAGAAGTGAGTGGGAGGAAAGTAGAACTTGATGAGGTAACTGTACCTGCTCCTCTATTGGAAAATAGTTCATCACAGAAACCGGTTCCTGTGATGACTATACCAATAAGTGAGGAAGCTAATGAGGTTGATCATGAAACTTCAGATCAAGTTACTACAGAACCTCGTAGGTCAACCAGAGTAAGATCCGCACCAGAGTGGTACGGTAATCCTATTCTGGAGGTCATGTTACTTGACCATGGCGAACCTATGAACTATGAGGAAGCGATGATGAGCCCAGATTCCGCAAAATGGCTTGAGGCCATGAAATCTGAGATGGGATCCATATATGAGAACAAAGTGTGGACTTTGGTTGACTTGCCCGATGATTGGCAAGCCATCGAGAATAAATGGATCTTCAAGAAGAAGGCGTACGATGGTAATGTTACTATCTACAAAGCTCGACTTGTTGGCGTAAAGGTTTTCGACAAGTTCAAGGGGTTGACTACGATGAGACTTTCTCACTCGTAGTGATGCTTAAGTCTGTCCGAATCATGTTAGCAATTGCCGCATTTTATGATTATGAAATTTGGCAAATGGATGACAAAACTGCATTCCTGAATGGATTCCTTGAAGAAGAGTTGTATATGATGCAACCAGAAGGTTTTGTCGATCCAAAGGATGCTAACAAAGTGTGCAAGCTCGATGATCCATTTATGGACTGGTGCAAGCCTCTCGGAGTTGGAATAAACGCTTTGATAGTGTGATCAAAGCATATGGTTTTATACAGACTTTTGGAGAAGCCTGTATTTAAAAGAAAGTGAGTGGGAGCTCTGTAGCATTTCTAATATTATATGTGGGTGACATATTATTGATTAGAAATGATATAGAATTTTTGTATAGCATAAAAGGATACTTGAATAAAAGTTTTTCAATGAAAGACCTCGGTGAAGCTGCTTACATATTGCGCATCAAGATCTATAGAGATAGATCAAGACGCTTAATTGGACTTTCACAAAGTACATACCTTGATAAAGTTTTGAAAAGTTCAAAATGGATCAAGCAAAGAAAGGGTTCTTGCCTGTAATACAAGGTGTGAAATTGAGTCGGACTCAATGCCCGACCACTTCTTGAGAAGATAGAGAGAAAATGAAAGAAGTTCCCTATGCTTGACCATAGGCTCTATCATGTATGCAATCTTTGTGTACTGACCTGATGTGTGCCTTGCTATTAGTTTAGCAGGGAGGTACCAAAGTAATCCAGGAGTGGATCATCGGACAGCGGTCAAGAACATCCTGAAATACCTGAAAAGGACTAAGGATATGTTTCTCGTTTATGGAGGTGACAAAGAGCTAGTCGTAAATAGTTACGTCGATGCAAGCTTTGACACTGATCCGGGCGATTCTAAGTCGCAAACCGGATACGTGTTTATATTGAACGGTGGAGTTGTCAGTTGGTGCAGTTGTAAACAAAGCGTCGTAGCGGGATCTACATGTGAAGCGGAGTACATAGCTGCTTCGGAACAACAAACGAAGGAGTCTGGATGAAGGAGTTCATATATGATCTAGGTGTCGTACCTAGTGCATCGGGTCCAATGAAAATCTTTTGTGACAATAATGGTGCAATTGCCTTGGCAAAGGAATCCAGATTTCACAAGAGAACCAAGCACATCAAGAGACGCTTCAACTCCATCTGGGACCAAGTCCAGGTGGGAGACATAGAGATTTGCAAATACATATGGATCTGAATGTTGCAGACCCATTGACTAAGCCTCTTCCACGAGCAAATCATGATCAGCACCAAGGCTCCATGGGTGTTAGAATCATTACTGTGTAATCTAGATTATTGACTCTAGTGCAAGTGGGAGACTGAAGGAAATAGGCCCTAGAGGCAATAATAAAGTTACTATTTATTTCCTCATATCATGATAAATGTTTATTATTCATGCTAGAATTGTATTACCCGGAAACATAATAGATGTGTGAATACATAGACAAACATAGTGTCACTAGTATGCCTCTACTTGACTAGCTCGTAAATCAAAGATGGTTAAGTTTCCTAACCATAGACATGAGTTGTCATTTGATTAATGGGATCACATCATTAGAAGAATGATTTGATTGACTTGACCCATTCCGTTAGCTTATCACTTGATCGCTTAGTATGTTGCTATTGCTTTCTGCATGACGTATACATGTTCCTATGGCTGTGAGATTATGTAACTCCGCTTAGGAGGAACACTTTGTGTGCTACCAAAATTCACAACGTGAATCGGGTGATTATAAAGGTGCTCTCTGGTGTCTCCGAAGGTACTTGTAAAGTTGACATATTTCAAGATTAGGATTTGTCACTCCGATTGCCTGGAGAGGTATCTCTAGGTTCTCTCGGTAATGCACATCACTATAAGCCTTGCAAGCAATGTAGCTAATGAGTTAGTTAGCGATGATGCATTACGTAATCTAGTAAAGAGACTTGCCAGATAGCGAGATTGAACTAGGTATTGAGATACCGACGATCGAATCTCGGGCAAGTAGCATACCGATGACAAAGGGAACAATGTATGTTGTTATGCGGTTTGATCGATAAAGATCTTCGTAGAATATGTAGGAGCCAATATGAGCATCCAAGTTGCGCTATTGGTTATTGACCTTAGACGTTTCTCAGTCATGTCTACATAGTTCTCGAACCCGTAGGGTCCGCACGCTTAAAGTAAGATGACAGTTATGTTATGAGTTTATGTGTTTTGATGTACCGAAGGTTGTTCGGAGTCCCGGATGTGATCACGGACACGACAAGGAGTCTCGAAATGATCGAGACATGAAGATCGATATATTGGACGACTATATTTGGACACCGGAAAGGTTCCGGGTGAGATTGGGACAATCTCGAGCTCCGGGAGGTTATCGGAACCCTCCTGGAGGTATATGGGCCTTAATGGGCCTTAGTGGAAAGGAGCAAGGGAAGGCGCCCCCAAGCCCAATCCAGGTGGGAGGGGCGGCCCCTTTGCTTCCTCCCTCCTTCCTCTTCCTTCCCTCTCCCTCTCCAAATATGAAAGGGGGGAATCCTACTCCTGATGGGAGTTGGACTCCCCCCCTAGGGCACGGCTCTCCCCTTGGCCGGCCCCTCCTCCACTCCTTTATATACGGGGGAGGGGGCACCCCATAGATACAACAATTGATCATTGATCTCTTAGCCGTGTGCGGTACCCCCCTCCACCATGGTCCTCCTCGATAATATCGTAGCGGTGCTTAAGTGAAGCTCTGCGACGGTAGAACATCATCATCGTCACCACGCCGTCGTGCTGACGGAACTCTCCCTTGACACTCGGTTGGATCGGAGTTCGAGGGACGTCATCGAGCTGAACGTGTGTAAGAACTCGGAGGTGTTGTGCTTTCGGTGTTTGATCGGTCGGGCCGTGAAGACGTACGACTACATCAACCGCGTTGTGCTGATGCTTCCGCTTACGGTCTATGAGGGTACGTAGACAACACTCTCCCCTCTCGTTGCTATGCATCACCATGATCTTGCGTGTGCGTAGGAAATTTTTTGAAATTACTACGTTCCCCAACACAAAGAACGTTCGCCGCAAGAGTAATAGTATAAGTGTGTGACGTGTGAGCTAAAATAAAATGTGCGCGACGTCTTTTGTTTTTTAGAAGTTCTGAGGGTAGGGTGTGAAGAGCACATATGTGTGTATGGCGTCTACACTCAGAGCAGATAAGCGGTGGAGTCTTGCTGACGTCTGCGAGTCTGTGAGAGGACTCGGGAGAGTCGTGACTCGTGAGGGTGCGTGTGCGTGAGAGAGAGGGGGCCACATATCAATGCAATGCATCCGTAAATCATTATCCGACAAACGTTCGCCACAAGCCTTTTCCTGACGAACACCGTAAGAACCGTTAGATCGGCATCCGACAGTGTTAGTTTTGCCATGTCATTTAACAGAACAGCCACTCCTCCTACACACAAATCTTCCACGTGAGTGTTAGCAACTGCCGTATGCTCCCTCCGTTCCGGAATGCAGTGCATATAGCTTTATTGAAAATTCGAACCTCGCAAACTTTTACCGAGTTTTCGTGTACCAAATTGCACATGTAGAATGCCCTGTATATATCATTTCACTCATCTTCGAGAGGCAACTATAAAGGTGGGGGAGGAGTCTACAAAGAAAGACCATCATATCACCCGCAGCAATTTCAACCATCCTTTGGTGTCGAGGAATATCATAGGAACCCTATATGATATGATTTTTATAGGATTTTTTCCTTTAGAGCCAATTGGTTCATAGGAATAGATTCATATACTCCACATTTCAAAGGAAATAAACATGATATCATTTCAATAGCTTTAGAGCCGCTTGGTTCATATGAATGGATTCCTATACTCCCTTAATTTAAAAGGAAAATAAACATAATATTCAATAGGAAACTTCCTATGATATGAACCAAATTACATCTCTTTTCTAATCCCTCCTCATAGGAATTGAGATAGATGTCATCTCTAGATTCAATAGAAAAGTTCCTATGATGTGAACCAAATGACATATCTTTTCCAATCCCTACTCATAGGAATTGAGATGCTCCATGTCAACTCTTTCCCAACAACTTCCATGGATACATCTTCTATTCCTAAATAGATAGTACAACCCACTAGTAGCTTTTTTCCAAAACATGCAACTATGGCACAAGAACTATATAGTGTGCCAATAACTTTGAAAGATGGTCATTTGGATGAAGCTAATCCGATAGTGTAGAGATGGCAAATCCGAGCACTACCGGCGTTGGATATCATCAACATTCCACCAGATCTGCCACCTGTACAATTTAGAAGACTCCATGGTTGATCTTAAGCATAATACACGAACCTCACAACACAAGCACTGCTCCTTTATTCTAGAATCGTACGTGTCCGAATTGATTTTTTTCTAAATGAATTGCCATTATTTGTTTTTTACTTTATGCTTTACAATGCACAACCCCATGAATCTTAACATTTTATAAAACTAATTGATTTTGAATGAGATGAACTATAAGAACTAAACGAACATCTACATCATTCATATATGACTCAAAGCTTTACATGCTATAGTGTGTATTTATTCATAATTTGGTTTCGAAATCTCATGCATTCAATGCATGTGTACCTTACTAGTTTTGAGTAGAGTAGCAAATTTCCATGCTGCCCCGGGTATATCAAAATGCAGGGCCCATGCATCATTGCCTTCGGTCGAACCCTCGTCCACAATTTTGTATGCATTACTATATCTCCTTGGTCCCCGAACCCAAAATGTTGCCTCGTTCACGTAAAACCAAGCGGCACACACATATTTAAGGCGTCGACTTCGAACCTGCTTACTACGACGCGGGCCTGTGACACACCGTAGTACTCCTACAAACCCTACCATCAAGCACTCATCATCGGTTCTCTTCAAGAGGACGAGGGAGAAGCCGATTTGTAGTGGAGGTGCTTTCAAAAAAGGATGCATAGTGGAGACCCTACCTAGGGTGCCCTAGGTAGCTGCATACGCATCATTGTTTTCTCTTTTCTTTATGCTCTTGCGCCTAGAGTGAAATGATGGTTGCTTCATCGGTCCCGGCTTAATGCGGGAAAGGTGGGGCTTTGTGATTTGACCCCTCATCACTCATTTTCTACTCTTTGTGGCCTTCTGACCGGGGTGCCTCCAATTCCAACCGCACCTCCGAACTGTAAAATGCTGCATCGCACGTGGAACAAGACGGTGGATGACCCACAACTCGGCCAAAGGGGTCCCGTTAAGTGTGTCGCCATTTCGTAATGTGAATGACCACCTTGACTTGCTATGCCAACACAGCAGGAGCAGCCTACCACTTGGTTTTGCTCCTTGGTGAATCCCGACTATATTGATCTAAAAATATACGTCTTTGAACTACCCTCTCTGTCTCGATTTTTTATTTTTAGGCGTCTTGGTTTATAGGGCGTGCACGTAGTTCTAGGTTATCCATTTGACTAACTAAATATGAGTTACTATGTCACAAAAAGTATATCACTGGATTCTTAAGCGGACGTAGTTTTATTTAAAAGTGGAGGGCGGGGCTTTTCCTGCGCGGTAGGCGGGGCAGTTCCGCCTAGTCGGATTCGACGAGACGCGAAAGACGAGGGAGTAGGCTGCTGCAAACGTAGAGGCTGTGTGATTTGACAACGGAGTTACTGCTTTGGACAGGTGGGGCCCGTGATTTGACTTGCCATTATCATTTTAATCATGGCGCTACGACCCGGCGTGAGTCTCGATTCTGACCACCTCCATACGGTGCCTCTCCCAATGCTCCACCATGTAGTAGAGGCTTGGCTCTTGCATGAGCCCACTTCTCCACTTTTTCCTTGCCTCTCTTTCCTCCACATATGCAAAAATGCCATGTAAAGCGCACTATTGTACTTAGGTTGGTCGTAATGCAGATTATCGTATACTAGTATCATGCATACGATACTTTTGTATGATACTACATCCGTAATGCATAGTATCATGTGTTGGTATCATAGGATAGTTTATTTATTGTCATGCATGAGACATAGTAGCACATCATTTAATATGATACAGTATCATATTATGATACTCAAATCTCTCTTTTCTTCATTTAATTTGATATCACCTCATCAAGATTGCATAGTTGGCATGCATGATACTAGCTATGATAATCCCATTACAAGCAGCCTTACTTGCTCCTACAGGTGCTAAGCTTGCCACATAGGCATAAAGTCTGATGTGGCAAGTTAATCAATAAGAGAGAGACTAGTTTGGTGACCCAAGGAAGAAACGGTGCTAAGCGCGTGTACCTAGGTGGAAAGACAATTTTGAGTCTATAGCTAATTAAATGAAGCTTAGCAACAAAAAACTAATAAGCACACCATTTCATTGGAAGAGGTGACTCCTTGGCAAATGCAATAAATACTAGTACTCCCTGTATCCCATAATATAAGAACATTTTTGGCACTACACTAGTGTAAAAAATGTTCTTATATTATGGGACAGAGGGAGTATGAAGAAAGAGATAGAGAGAAGTAAAAAAATACACTTATAGCCAACCTTATAGCTAACCTTGTTGTAGTATGAGTGACTAAGTGATGACTATGTATGACATGCCAACATCAGAAAGCCTAACGCACCGTGTTAAATCTCCAAAGGCGGCGACCGTTGTGATCGTGGTAGGCGTGACCATGATAAAGACTCTTGGCAGGCCTTGAATCTGAGATCAAGTCAGTCGCATGCTAAGTTGCTTTGAAAATTTGCGAATAACCCTCCGGGATAGGATATTCACCAATAGGTCTAGAATCACGCCATACAACCGTTCGATCTCAGATCCAAGGGCTCTCGGAAGCCCGTATCATGGGAGAATGGAAAACCACTACCACGCCATTCGCGCGGCGGCGATTCGCTCCCTACTCGTCCCCGCACGTCCTTTAATACTATGGCGGTTCACTCCTAGTCGTCCCACCTTTCACATTATGGCAGTTCCACTAATCCTAACCCTCCTCCCAAATCCATGGCGTCCCAAGTCTCCATGATCGGCGGTGAGTAAAAGGTTAGAACCATGACCGGCGATGAGTTCGACGTCATCTACACCCGTTCTTCCGCGACGGTGAAAGGATGCCTTTCTCGTTTCGGAGGCATGTTTGAAAACTCATATGATGAGTGGGTCGTTGGGCTAGATGTTGAGTGCACCACAGTCCTGGGATGAGAGAAGGATCTAAAGGACGAAGAGAGGAAGAAGCCCGCCGTGATCTAGGTTTGCGTGCATGACTTATGCTTGGTCTACCACATATGCCATGCCGATGTTGAATGCCTGGATTTTAAGAACTTCCTCGAGAGCAAACTAGTCAAATTCATTACTGTAGACTTTCTGAGCGACAAAGAAGTCTCCGGGTTGGATAGGCCTTGTTGTAGGCAACCCCTTGACCTCCAGGAAGAATGCCTTTTACGCCCTCTCGTCGACCTTCAATGCTGACCTGGCAGGAGCCATGGTTCATCCTTAAGATGCAGTAAAGCCGGAGAAACCTCATTGCACGTTTCATCGTCATGCATGGTAGCGGAATGTACTAGATATAGACCACATCCACTATGCTGCAATGGATGGCCACCTTTGTTTCAATATCTACAAGGGTTGGATGAAGAGCAAGAGCCAAGTGTGCGGTTCAAGCAAAGAAGTATCGGCCAAGAGGAAGAGGGACAAGGACGAAGTCGAGGACGTGGACGAGGACTCTGAGTGAGTAAAGGTGTCGATGCTCGTTGCTCATGGTGGTTCTAATGCGGTTAATCTCTGGGATTAGTTGCATTGTTTAATTTCAGGTGTGCTTAGTTTAATTTGAGGGTGTGTTGTCTTTGAGCCCCAATGAGAACTATGTTACATTTCTTCTCGTTACTTTTAACTCTTAGGTATGTACATACTACTAGTATTTCTTTAATAGAATTTAGCACCCCAATTAAGCATGTACTAGCTTTCTTAATAGTACTATATGCATAATTTGGCGATGAGCGCTCTCTATATGTACCACCTTTTTTTTAATTTCAATTTTTGCTCCATGGCGCAATCCATCGATACTACTACTGTACAAAAGTATACATTTTTTAAAAGGCTAGAGTACTGTTCATCACATATATAGCCAGTTAAATTCTCAACCTAGAACAATGTGCATGCCATGTAGTAAACCGATACGAGGAAGTATAGTAAAAATGAGGTGATTTTAGAAGCGATCGGCGGGGGAGCATGGCACATCATGCGGTCCCACGTGTCATGATGTACCAAGGCTTACGCGCATGTCCCTCTTAAAGCAGAAGCAATACTACGTGGTTTGAGATGATGGTGAACGAAGTGTGAAATAATGGTTGCTTTGTCCGTTCGGGAAGGTGCGACATTGTGATTTGATGTCTCATTGATCATTACTACTCTTTGGGCGATGACGAGGTGGGTGCGTCCCCCTCGCTGTTCGCACTATTATTTGGTGTTTGACATGTCGACCGGTTGCTATATGTCCCACATGTCAGTGACGAGGAAGTACAAAAATTCATGAAAGGGAGGCGTCGGAGGAGGTATACTATAGAATTCATGAAAGGGAGCGACTTAGTTTTGGAAAAATCTGTTTTTACGGAGTACATACCCACTAGGGTTTATAGGTCTCATCTAAAGAACATTTGTTTTTCCGTTTGATAAGTCTCAATTCTACTACTAGTAGTAGTACCATTACATGTTGGATTTCGAGGTGCGTTAGATCACCCGATGCAAGCAGTGTCAAGAGGAAACTAACCAGGGGCGGAGCCAGCTCATTAGCATTGGGTTCAAGTGAACCCAATGAGATTGACATATTCCTTGTAGATCTACATAGCTTAAGACTAAGCAAAGAACCGAACCCACTCTTTAGTAGAGCTGAACCCAATGGTTGATGATCCTGGCTACGCCCCTGAAACTAACCAATGCATGTAGAAGTTCATGGAAATTTAGTGGTCATCCATGCATTCGTTCTAATTAATGCCTCGGTAAACATAACTTCTTGAGAAAAACGAGCGCACTAATTACTTGTGCAAACTACGAAATTAATTCGACCACTCACCGTCTACCTTGGTTGGAGAGATTTTGAAATTGAGCCATAGCTGGAAAGGAGGGAGTAGTAACTTTTGTCTCGATTACTATTTGTGGCCTTGTATAGATGCAAAATGTATTTTTTTATAGTGGCCTTGTATAAGTAAATGGAGGGAGTACTAAAGGACATATATATTCTAAACAATATGATAATCTCTCTAACCAAGGTACGTAGTAGGGACGAGGAGAACGCCGAGCCGCCAGCATGACCGACCAGGCGACGGAAATCGCCATCCAACCGTAGCCGCACATTATGAGAACAACCCAACCAACCGGACGAAATTCACACAAACACGTAGACAAACTGATATTTCATATAAACAACGACGGAAATCATATAAAATACTGGATTTTCATACAAACATGACGGATTTCATTACATTCAAATGAACTACGCTACCGCTAGTTCTGGACAACACATGTATATAATACCAGGCCTAAATGGTCGCCCGTCGATCGATCTGTGTTCCCCATGTCGTGACCACGATCACCGGATTGCGGGAGCCCAGTATATGCTTCAGCGCAAAGGGCGGCTTCGCTTCCCCTTTGCCTTAACTAATATCATTGGCTGATGCCGAAGATGATGGTGGCCAAGCACCGTTCGAGTTCATCATCGGCCACTACTTCATGCCATGGCCCGGCATTGGCTCGAGTTCATCCTAACATTCCCCTCTTACATGGAGCCCATGCGGGTCGAAGGTCCTTGCAACAAAGGATCCGGCAAGACACTGCGTATGCCGGGCGTCGCCTGCATGATGGCCTTCATGGGACCCAAGCGGTAGTGACCACCCGTGTTCTACTTCTCCTCGATGATGGCGGCGGACCCGGAGGTCTTGGCCACCGACTCGTCGCTCTCCAGCGCACCCGGCCACATCACTTTGCTTGCATGGCGCTGCCGGCATGGAGTCTCAGCCACGTAAATGGGAGGCCAGCAGTGCAGTGATGGCATGGACGGCCAAGCACGACGTCGTCGCCGCTCCTAGTCGAGCTGGCACTGGAGCGAAGGATTCTTTGGCTAGCAGCGCCGACTTGGGGCGGCAAGCGCTCCGTCGGGCGAGGGGAGGGAGGTGGATCAGCGAGCTGCATAGCTCGTATCCGGCGGGCTACCCAGCCTACTTGGATGCGGAATAACTACTCTTCGTAAGCCATTGTAAGAGTGGACAAAAAGGTGAAGGAGGAGATAGGGGAGCGGCGGAGGTGTGCGATTCTTAGCCGGCGTTTGGCCTCGTTTAAATAGGAGATTAAATAGATGGCGGACGGGAGGAGCTCAGTCGGCGTTGCGTTTAATGCCGGCCCGTCATGAACGGACGTGTGTTCAGAGTGGGTTTCTCGGCTTCCCTGCAGGCGGGTTTCATGGGCGTTTGAATGCGGCAAGGAGGCGTGTTCAGCCAGGCGTCTGGTGAGTGGCGCCCTCGACTCTGACCTATGACACCGCACTGTTCTTCCACTGACGTGTGGGCTCTTTGGGTACATGGCTTGCATGTCAGTGACCCAACGCATGCAGCGCACAGCACAGGAACCTTTGGTGGGCTTGGGCGGTCAGAAGCGGGCATTTCATAAACCGATGATTGTCCATTGAGTGTGACGTCATCTTTTTCATGTAGATAAGCCTACTATGTTGATAGCCCGTTCGATACGTTATGATTCATAATGACCGCTGCAAACATCAATGTTACGCTTATCATAGATAAGATTGATTAATACCGTAACAATCCATGTCCTTAACAAAGAGTGCATGCGCATTATAGGTTGGCGTGTGTCTTGCGTGCGTGTCTTGTGTGCATGCGAGCGTGCGAGTGTTGCGTGCGTGCAAAGTGCGTTTGATGTTGCATGCATGGAGTGCGTCACGTGCGTGTGTTCGTGAGTGCATGTGTACATGTCGATTGTTGCACGCCCGGCATGCGTGCGTGTATGCGTTATGTGTATGTGTATGGGTGTTGCATGCCTGCATGCATGTGTGTCTTGCATGCGTGCATGTATGCGTCTTGAGATGAGGCTACACGTCGATCGACTAACGTTTTCATCTCTGGTCATTAGATTTTCTAGCGTTGTATCTCACGAAATCAAGGGCCTCAGGTTTATCATCAAACTCCACCCCTGAGCCGCCAGACCACCACCGGCGAACCGCTTGACCCCGCGCCCGTGGCGGCCCGCGCCGCCACGCCGCCCTCCCTCCCCGAAACCACTCCCCGCCGCCGCACCGGCCATCCTTCTAGCCCCCACTGAGGGAGTCCTGGATTAGGGGGTATCCGGACAGCCGGACTGTACACAATGTCCGGACTATTGAAGCGTGAAGAAACAAGACTCAAGACTTCGGCCCCTGTCCGGATGGGACTTTCCTTGGCGTGGAAGGCAAGCTTGGCGATCCAGATATTATATTTCCTTCCTTGTAACCGACTCCATGTAAACTCTAGCCCTCTCCGGTGCCTATATAAATCGGAGAGGTTGGTCCTTAGAAGGCCGATCACAATTACAATCATACCAACATAGGCTAGCTTCTAGGGTTTAGCCTCTGTGATCTCGTGGTAGATCTACTCTTGTACTACCCATATCTTCAATATTAATCAAGAAGGAAGTAGGGTTTTACCTCCATCGAGAGGGCCCGAACCTGGGTAAACATTGTGTCCCTTGCTTCCTGTTACCATCATCCTAAGACGCCTGAGATCGGGACCCCTACCGAGATCCGCCGGTTTGACACCGACATTGGTGCTTTCATTGAGAGTTCCTGCACAGTCGCCATTCTGAGGGCTCGATGGATCCTCCGATCATAAATCAACAACACGATCCCGGGTGAGACCTTTCTCCCGGACAGATCTTCGTGTTCGGTGGCCGCCTGCGAGCCATCTGGAAGCAGATCGGCAGCTACGCCCACAGCCACGAGATCGAGTTGAAACCTGAACTACAGCGGACATTCGCGGAGACTTGATCTTCGATGGATTCGGGCCTATGCCAGAGCACCGGGCGATCACGGAGGAAACGCGGCTTAGACGCTGCTTTGTCAGACGAAGCTTCGGGGTATCACCCCTTGTGATAGCCGAACCTAAATCCGGAGCAGGCTCGGCGCCCCTGGGGAGCGGAGGGATGGACCACCTGCCCCAGTGTCGCACACTCATCGGCGGTGGAGCGAACCAGGTCTTACCTGTGGTGGCATGTGACTCTGACCCGATTACGTATCCGGGGCGCTGGTTCGATCCGTGCACTCCCGAGCCGGTCGAGCCAGGTTGGGCTCGGTAATGGAGTTCACCGCTACGAGATATCTTCCAGCGATGCGCCCTTTGGCGACATCTTTGGACTCATTAAAGTCTCTCTCTTTGTCGAGGAGGCTCTTGGCGAACTATGTCGGCTCGAGTGGGAGGCGAGCGATGAAGGAATTCGTTGCCCACCCACCACCCACTTCATTGCCACGGTCGATGATTTAACCAAGGTCTTGGACTTGAACTCGAAAGAAATCGACGGTATGGACGACGATGCAGGAGAAGAACATGAACCACCGCTCACTGGGCAGTGGACAGCCACCTCTTCCTAAGATATATATATATGGTGGACACTCCAAAGGAAACAAATAGCGATGAGGCAACGGAGGATAAAACCTCAGGGAAAAAAAGCAAAGAATGGGCGTCGTCGGTGCCACTCCAAGCCCCACCACATTAATACCAGCCCAGGGAGGCGAAAACAATCCGAATGGTGCCGAAGAAGAATACAACCCTGATCAGCCCGCCTTGAGCGGGCCGAGCGAGAGGATGAGCAGAGTCAGCCGGAAGAACAGCTGACAGGCCGAATACCCGGAGGAGGACAGCTACATGCCCCCCTCCGAAGGCGAGATTAGCCTCGGCTGACGACGAGTTTGGTGTGCTGAGGATCCCGTTGGCGGGAGCGCTTCAGCGTCATCTTATAGCCCGCTGCGAGGAGCACGAAAAGAAGCGACAACAACTCAAGCTGATCAAGACCTGCTCACAGATAGATGGGTGAAGTCACGGCAGCCGAGGAATCTGGACTTCGGCGCCATCTGGCTGACCGGTCACCTCGTGGCGGGATAAACGGCATATCAGTCCGCGCCAGCCAACACCCCCACGCCAACATACTACGGCCCGGGGCAACAAAACAGGACAGCCAAGATCGATCTACGGATCACGGGGGCGCGCCTCGGCACACGACGACGACCTTCATGCCGAATACACCTTCAACAAGTCCGGCCGGGCCGAACATAGCCACCCAGAGCAATTCGACATGCGTAGCCACATAGCCGACACCGCAGGCGCCGCACACCCCCTCTCGCTTCGCGGCGAAGTAACGGATCATGAATTCCCGAAGGGTTCAAACCCGTAAACATCGAATCATACGATGGCACAATGACCCGCGGTATGGATCGAAGATTTCCTTCTCCACATTCACATGGCCCGTGGAGGCGATCTACATGCCATCAAGTATCTTCCCTTAAGCTCAAAGGACCAGCGGAAACAACGGCTAAACAGCACATGACCAAATTCCATTGGCAGTTGGGAAAACCTGGAAGACGCATTCCTCGACAACTTCCAGGGCACATACGTGCGACAACCGGACGCTGATGACTTGAGCCACATTACTCAACAGCCTGGAGAGTCAGCCAGGAAATTCTGGACTCGGTTCCTAATGATACGTCTCCAACGTATCTATAATTTTTGATTGCTCCATGCTATATTATCTACTGTTTTAGGAAATATTGGGCTTTATTATCCACTTTTATATTATTTTTGGGACTAACCTATTAACGGAGGCCCAGCCAAGATTTGTTGTTTTATGCCTATTTCGGTGTTTCGAGGAAAAGGAATATCGAGCGGAGTTGAAGCAGGCGAAATCAACTGGAGAAGTTATTTTTGGAAGGAAAGCCACGGATAGACTTGGACTCTACGTCGGAACATACGGGGAGTTGGCCACGAGGGTTGGGCGCGCCCACCCCCTAAGGTGCGCCCACCTCGTGGGGCCCCCTTGACTCCACCGGCGTACCCCTGCACCCATATATACCTCGTGTCGTAAAACTTCGAGAACAGAAGATAGATCGGAGTTCACGCCGTGTAAGCCTCTGTAGCCACCAAAAACCTCTCGAGCCCGTTCGGCACCCCTACCGAGGAGGAATCCATCAGCGGTGGCCATCTTCATCATCCGGCGCTCCCCCATGGCGAGGGCCAGATGGATTCACCCTCGGGGCTGAGGGTATGTACCAAGTAGCTATGTTTTTGATCTCTCTCTCTCTCGTGTTCTTGATTTGGCACGATCTTGATGTATCATGAGCTTTGCTATTATAGTTGGATCCTATGTTTCTTCTCCCCTCTACTCTCTTGTAATGAATTGAGTTTTCCCTTGAAGTAATCTTATCGGATGTAGTCTTTAAAGATTTGAGAACACTTGATGTATGTCTTGCCGTGCGTATACGTGGTGACAATGGGATATCACGTGATTCACTTGATGTATGTTTTGGTGATGATCAACTTGCGGGTTCCGCCCATGAACCTATGCATAGGGGTTGGCACACGTTTTCGTCGTGATTCTCCGGTAGAAACTTTGGGGCACTCTTTGAGGTTCTATGTGTTGGTTTGAATAGATGAATTGAGATTGTGTGATGCATATCATGTAATCATGCCCACGGATACTTGAGGTGACATTAGAGTATCTAGGTGACATTAGGGTTTTGGTTGATTTGTGTCTTAAGGTGTTATTCTAGTACGAACTCTAGGGCTGTTTGTGACACTTATAGGAATAGCCCAACGGATTGATTGGAAAGAATAACTTTGAGGTGGTTTCGTACTCTACCATAATCTCTTTGTTTGTTCTCCGCTATTAGTGACTTCGGAGTGACTCTTTGTTGCATGTTGAGGGATAGTTATATGATCCGATTATGTTATTATTGTCGAGAGAACTTGCACTAGTGAAAGTATGAACCCTAGGCCTTGTTTCCTAGCATTGCAATACCGTTTACGCTCACTTTTACCACTTGTTAACTTGCTGTTTTTATATTTTCAGTTTACAAAAACCTATATCTACCATCCATGTTGCACTTGTATCACCATCTCTTAGCGAACTAGTGCACCTATACAATTTACCATTGTATTGGGTATGTTGGGGACACAAGAGACTCTTTGTTATTTGGTTGCAAGGTTGTTTGAGAGAGACCATCTTCATCCTACGCCTCCCACGGACTGATAAACCTTAGGACATCCACTTGAGGAAATTTGCTCTTGTCCTACAAACCTGTGCACTTGCGGGCCCAACAACGTCTACAAGAAGAAGGTTGTGTAGTAGACATCAAGCTCTTTTAATGGCGCCGTTGCCGGGGAGGTGAGTGCTTGAAGGTATATCTTTAGATCTTGCAATCGAATCTTTTTGTTTCTTGTTTTAGCATTGTTTAGTTTATAAAAGAAAACTACAAAAAATGGAATTGAGTTTGTCTCATACGCTTCATCTTTTTAATATCTTTCGTGAGAATGATGGAAAGGAAAATTGTGCTCAAGTGCTAGAAGAAGAATTACATAGAATGCTTGGCATAAAATATGTGAATGATGAGCATGATTGCAATGTTGTTAGTATGAATTCCTTGAATATCCATGATGCTAATGATATGCAAAGCCACAAGCTTGGGGATGCTATGTTTGATAAAGATGATATTTTTGTCCCCAAGTTTTGATGAGCAAATTTATTATGATGAAAGCATGCCTCCCTATTTATGATAATTATTGTGATGACACGTATGCTATAAAGAATAATCATAACCATGAAACTTGTCATCTTGATCTTAATTTTCAATCACATGATAGTTATTTTGTTGAGTTTGCTCCCTCTGTTGATGAGAATAAATTTGCTTATGTGGAGAGTAGTAAATTTTCTATGCTTGTAGATCATGAAAAGAATGCTTTAGGTGCTGGTTATATTGTTGAATTCATTAATGATGCTACTGAAAATTATTATGAGGGAGGAATATATGCTTGTAGGAATTGCAATAATGTCAAGTTTCCTCTATATGTGCTTAAAGTTTTGAAGTTATGCTTGTTTTACCTTCCTATGCAAGTTGATTCTTGTTCCCATAAGTTGTTTGCTCACAAAATCACTATGCATAGGAAGTGGGTTAGACTTAAATGTGCTAGTCATATTCTTCATGATGCTCTCTTTATGTTTCAATCCTTATGTCTTATGTGAGCATCATTGAAATCGCCATGCCTAGCTAGGGGCGTTAAACGATAGCGCTTGTTTGGAAGCAACCCAATTTTTATTTTGGTTTCTTGCTTTTCGGTTCGGTTTAGGAATAAATAATCCATCTAGCTTCTGTTTAGATGTGGTTTTATGTTTTAATTAGTGTTTGTGCCAAGTAGAACCTTTGGGAAGACTTGGGTGAAGTCTTTATGATCATGCTGTAAAAAACAGAAACTTTAGCGCTCACGAGATTAGCTTCAACTTTTTACTGGAAAGTGCTATTTAGTTCATTCTTTTTGCAGATGATTACTAGACAAATTCCTCAGGTTCACCAATTTATTTTAGAATTTTGGAGTTCCAGAAGTTTGTGTTAATTACAGATTACTACAGACTGTTCTGTTTTTGACAGATTATGTTTTCATTGTGTTGTTTGCTTATTTTGATGACTCTATGGCTAGTAAAATAGTTTATAAACCATAGAGAAGTTGGGATACAGTGGGTTTAACACCCATATAAATAAAGAATGAGTTCATTACAGTACCTTGAAGTGGTGTTTTGTTTTCTTTCGCTAACGAGCTCACGAGTTTTCTCGTTAAGTTTTGTGTTGTGAAGTTGTCAAGTTTTGGGTAAAGATTCGATGGACTATGGAATAAGGAGTGGCAGAGACTAAGCTTGGGGATGCCCAAGGCACCCCAAGGTAATATTCAAGGATAACCAAGCGTCTAAGCTTGGGGATGCCCCGGAAGGCATCCCCTCTTTCGTCTTCATTCATCGGTAACTTTACTTGGAGGTATATTTTTATTCACCACATGATATGTGTTTTGGTTGGAGCGTCCTTTTATTTTGTTAGTATTTGCTTGCTGTAATTTATAATAATGTTTTGCATCTTTATTTTCAATAAAAAAAATCAAGGATAGCCTTTGCCATGCTTATTTTGCTAGTATACATATTGCTGTTTGAAAACAGAAATCTTACCGATGTTGCAAAAATTCCCTAGAAAAGTTAGAGAGTGGTATAATGTTGAATATTTTTGCATATTGAGCTCTGATAAATTTATTACAGTGGGAATTTTAGTTCATAATATTTGGAGTTAGGGAAGTATTGATACTCTTGCATTCTTCACAGACTATACTGTTTTGGCAGATTGCTGTTATGTTTGCATTGTTTGCATATGTTTGCTTGTTTAATGATTCTATTTGAGGATACGAGTATTAAATATGCAGAGGCATTTAGCATGCAATGTTGAATAATAATTTTAGTGATTTGTTACAGTAGGAAATGATAAGGTTTTGCATTGGTTTATACTAACCTATCTCACGAGTTCTTGTTGAGTTTGTTGTGAATGAAGCTTTTGATAAAAAGAAACCATGATATGAGAGGAATTAAGGAGACACAAAAGTTCAAGCTTGGGGATTCCCAAGGCACCCCAAGATAATATTTCAAGAAGTATCAAGCATCTAAGCTTGGGGATGCCCCGGTAGGCATCCCACCTTTCTTCTTCAACAACTATCGGTTAGTATCGGTTGAGCCTAAGTTTTTGCTTCTTCACATGAGTTGTGCTATCCTTGCATTGTAATTTTTTTGCTTGCTGTTTGAATGAAGTATCAAGATCTGAAATTCTTAAATGTTAGAGAGTCTTCACATAGTTTCGTAATTATCCGACTACTCATTGATCTTCACTTATATCTTTCGGAGTAGTTTGTCATTTGCTCTAGTGCTTCACTTATATCTTTTAGAGCATGGTGGTAGTTTTATTTTGATGAAATAGATGAACTATCGTACTTCAGTTATATTATTTTGAGAGTCTTAAATAGCATGGTAATTTTCTTAAATAATCCTAATATGCTAAGCATACAAGATTTGTAAGAATTCTTACGAGTGTGTTGAATACTAAGAAAAGTTTGATGCTTGATAATTGTTTTGAGATATGAAGATGGTGATATTAAAGTCATACTAGTTGAGTAGTTGTGAATTTAAAGAATACTTGTGTTGAAGTTTGTGATTCCGTAGCATGCCGCATTATGGTGAACCGTTAAGTGATGAAGTCGGAGCATGATTTATTTATTGATTGTCTTCCTTATGAGTGGCGGTCGGGGACAAGCGATGGTCTTTTCCTACCAATCTATCCCCCTAGGAGCATGCGCATAATACTTTGCTTTGATAACTTGTAGATTTTTGCAATAAGTATATGAGTTCCTCATGACTAATGTTGAGTCCATGGATTATACGCACTTTCCCCATCCCTCCACCATTGCTAGCCTCTCTAATACCGCGCACCTTTCGCCGGTATCATACACCCACCAAATACCTTCTTCAAAACAGCCACCATACCTACCTATTATGGCATTTCCATAGCCATTCCGAGATATATTGCCATGCAACTTTCCACCGTTCCGTTCTTATGACACGCTTCATCATTGTCATATTGCTTTGCATGATCATGTAGTTGACATCGTATTTGTGGCAAAGCCACCGTTCATAATTCTTTCATACATGTCACTCATGAGTCATTGCACATCCCGATTACACCACGGAGGCATTCATATAGAGTCATACTTTGTTCTAAGAATCGAGTTGTAATTGTTGAGTTGTAAGAAAAATAAAAGTGTGATGATCATCATTCTTTAGAGCATTGTCCCAAGTGAGGAAAGGATGATGGAGACTATGATTCCCCACAAGTCGGGATGAGACTCGGACCAAAAAAAATAAAAATAAAATAAAAAGAAAAAAAAGAGGCCATAAAAAAAAGAAAAGGCCCAAATAAAAAAGAAAAAAAATGAGAGAAAAAGAGAGAAGGGACAATGCTACTATCCTTTTACCACACTTGTGCTTCAAAGTAGCACCATGATCTTCATGATAGAGAGTCTCTCATTTTGTCACTTTCATATACTAGTGGGCATTTTTCATTATAGAACTTGGCTTGTATATTCCAATGATGGGCTTCCTCAAATGCCCTAGGTCTTCGTGAGCAAGCGAGTTGGATGCACACCCACTTAGTTTCTTTTGTTGAGCTTTCATATACTTATAGCTCTAGTGCATCTGTTGCATGGAAATCCCTACTCACTCACATTGATATCTATTGATGGGCATCTCCATAGCCGTTGATAAGCCTAGTTGATGTGAGACTATCTTCTCCTTTTTGTCTTCTCCACAACCACCATTCTATTCCACCTATAGTGCTATGTCCATGGCTCACGCTCATGTATTGCGTGAAGATTGAAAAAGTTTTGAGAATGTCAAAAGTATGAAACAATTGCTTGGCTTGTCATCGGGGTTGTGCATGATTTAAATATTTTGTGTGGGGAAGATGGAGCATAGCAAGACTATATGATTTTGTAGGGATAACTTTCTTTGGCCATGTTATTTTGAGAAGACATAATTGCTTTGTTAGTATGCTTGAAGTATTATTATTTTTATGTCAATATGAACTTTTGTCTTGAATCTTATGGATCTAAATATTCATACCACAATTAAGAAGATTTACATTGAAATTATGCCAAGTAGCACTCCGCATCAAAAATTATCTTTTTTATCATTTACCTACTCGAGGACGACCAGGAATTAAGCTTGGGGATGCTCGATACATCTCCAACTTATCTATAATTTTTGATTGCTCCATGCTATATTATCTACTGTTTTAGGCAATATTGGGCTTTATTATCCACTTTTATATTATTTTTGGGACTAACCTATTAACGGAGGCCCGGCCCATTTGTTGTTTTATGCCTATTTAGGTGTTTGAGGAAAAGGAATATCGGCCGGAGTCGAAAGCGGAGCAAAATCAAGCTGGAGAAGTTAATTTTGGAAGGAAAGCCACCGGATAGACTTGGACTCTCGTCGAGAAGATACGGGAGCTGGCCCACTGCGAGGGTGAGGCGTGCCCACCCCTAGGCGCGCCCGCATCGTGGGGCCCCAGGCTCCACCGGCGTACCCCTTGCACCCATATATACCTACGTATCGTAAAACTTCGAACAGAAGATAGATCGGGAGTTCCACCGCCAAGCCTCTGTAGCCACCAAAAACCTCTAAAGGGAGCCGTTAGGCACCTGCTTGGGAGAGAGGAATCCATCACCGGTGGCCATCTTCATCATCCGGCGCTCTCCATGGCGAGGAGGGAGTAGTTAACCCTCGGGGCTGGGGGTATGTACCAGTAGCTATGTGTTTGATCTCTCTCTCTCTCGTGTTCTTGATTTGTACGATCTTGATGTATCGCGAGCTTTGCTATTATAGTTGGATCCTATGTTTCTTCTCCCCCTCTACTCTCTTGTAATGAATTGAGTTTTCCCCTTGAAGTAATCTTATCGGATGTAGTCTTTAAAGATTTGAGAACACTTGATGTATGTCTTGCCGTGCGTATCTATGGTGACAATGGGATATCACATGATTCACTTGATGTATGTTTTGGTGATCAACTTGCGGGTTTCGCCAATGAACCTATGCATAGGGGTTGGCACACATTTTCGTCGTGATTCTCGTTAGAAACTTTGGGGCACTCTTTGAGGTTCTATGTGTTGGTTTGAATAGATGAATTGAGATTGTGTGATGCATATCATATAATCATGCCCACGGATACTTGAGGTGACATTGGAGTATCTAGGTGACATTAGGGTTTTGGTTGATTTGTGTCTTAATGTGTTATTCTAGTACGAACTCTAGGGTTGTTTGTGACACTTATAGGAATAGCCCAGCAGTTGATTGGAAAGAATAACTTTGAGGTGGTTTCGTACCCTACCATAATCTCTTCGTTTGTTCTCCACTATTAGTGACTTTGGAGTGACTCTTTGTTGCATGTTGAGGGATAGTTATATGATCCGATTATGTTATTATTGTTGAGAGAACTTGCACTAGTGAAAGTATGAACCCTAGGCCTTGTTTCCTAGCATTGCAATTCCATTTACGCTCACTTTTACCACTTGTTACCTTGCTTTTTTTATATTTTCAGTTCACAAAAACCTATATCTACCATCCATATTGCACTTGTATCAACATCTCTTCGCCGAACTAGTGCAGCTATACAATTTACCATTGTATTGGGTGTGTTGGGGACACAAGAGACTCTTTGTTATTTGGTTGCAGGGTTGCTTGAGAGAGACCATCTTCATCTCGCCTCCCACGGATTGATAAACCTTAGGTCATCCACTTGAGGAAATTTGCTCTTGTCCTACAAACCTATGCACTTGCAGGCCCAACAACGTCTACAAGAAGAAGGTTGTGTAGTAGACATCACCTAACTAAAAAGAAGCGAAATAGTCGACATGGGACACGAAGCCTGGCGGCTTTTAAGCATAATATCCGTGGTGACGAGTGGCTGGCTCGACACCTCGGCGAGGAAAAACCCAAGTCCATGGCAGCTCTCACACGGCACTAATGACCCGCTTTTGCGGCGGGCGAGGACAGGCTGGTTGGCTCGCTGCGGCACTACGCCACATTAAGCGCGCCGGATGGCCACGACAATAACGGCAAGCCACGGCATTACGGACATAAGCGGCGGAACAACGGCGATAGCACTGAAGACACGGCGGTCAGCGCGGATTCAGCGGATCAAACCCGGTCGGCGGAAGAAGCCGTTCAGCGAAATAATCGAGGATCGTCGGTCTGGACCGCATCTTTGGGCGCTTCGTGCCAAATTCCGGCACCCAGGACAAGCCAGATAACCACACCAATAGAGATTGCTGGGTGTTCAAACGAGGCGGCAAAATAACCGCGAAAACAAGGACAAGGGGCTGCACGGCGGCGATGGCGAGGAGCCCGGCGTCGAACACAAGAGACGAAGAAATTTCCCCGGTGAAAAGCGTTCAACATGATTTCGCCATGCACATCCCCAAGCGGGAGCAGGCGGGCACTACGGGACATCTATGCGATGGGCCGGTCACCCCCAAATTCAACCCATGGTCGACTTGTCCATAGGGGATCACCCTACTAGCATCCGTCACGGCGGCTCGACGCATTGGTCCTAGACCCAATCATTGTGATTCCACCTCACAGCGGCGTCCTTATGGGCGGTGGCAGCTACTGAACACTGCTTTATCGAGGACCACGGTCGCATAAAATGGGCATTGACCCTTCAAGGATCAAGGCCACCAAAACCACCTTTAAAGGTGTGATTCCTTGAAGTAGAGGCCCATTGCACGGGCTCTATAACATTGGAAGTGGTCTTGGATCTCGGGATAACTTCCAAAGCGAAGAAGTTAATCTTTGATATCGTCCCTTTCCGCGATGGTTACCATGCCTTTGCTCGGACGAACTCCCACATTCACTAGATTCAATGTGGTACCAGACTACACATACCTCAAGCTCAAGATGCCAGGACCATGCGGGGTCATAACAGTGAATGGAAATATGGACCGCTCTCTCCGAACAGAAGAACATACTGCAACCCTCGCGGCGGAAGTACAATGTGGCCTCCTCCGACAAACCAATCCGGCGACAACAACTTCAAGCACCGTCAAGAGAGTCCGGAGCACCCATAGCAGGATCATCGAGGCGGGCCAAGAGTGCGACTAGCAGTCCGGCCTCCGCTTAAGCCCCATCAAAGCATCATTTGTGCCCGCGCGTACACAATTACGCACTCAAGATACCATGGGCGTGGCGGAGGCACAACAACGACTCGATCAGCGGTCTTGGGATAACCACCACATACCTTCATAACCCGTTCTTCTTCTTTTCAGGACATTGCTTTAGAGCAGCCTCTTGAAGAGTCGGATTGCGGGACTTACATAGCGAGAGAAAACCAAGGAGGAACAAGCCGTGCAGAAGGAAACACCCATGTGGAATCTATTTACGATCATTATACCTATTCTATATATCCATACGGCACTGCCTTACTGGATAGCACATGTTAAATAGTCCTATTTATCTCCGCTTAATGCATTCATTGTAAACTTATCACGCTTAAGCGTATTTTCATTAATGGGAGATTATATATAGCATCAGCTCATTATTCTTATTTGAACATTTTTCTTACAAATGTTTCTTTGATAATGCATCCGTACACTTTGGTACGGTCCGTTTGCCAGGGGCTTCCTATGGTGCCCGTTATGCAACAAATAAAGTCCAAACACTTTGAACAGTGCGGCACCCGAACTTATAGCACTATATGCATCAGCTCTGAATCATGTCTTGGGTCTCTGATTGGGTTAGCCCGGCTCCCTTGTTTTGGTACCTTACGTTCCGTTATATCGGCTAAAGAGTGGCGCAGGAGAACTCTGCGATTGCCTCCGGTTCTTAGGACGAGCACCTCGATGAAAGAAAAGCGAAAATTGACCCGGCATGATGAGGCGAGAGTTGGTTGCTTTGTTAGAGGCCTTAAAATCCTTAAAGATTTTTTTCCGCTTTAAGCAATGAGTCGGCCTTGTCCGATTTAGGCGTATATAGCACCCCAATTGACCCTCCAATTCTAGGAACTTCATGAAATTTAAAATTATAGACTTCTATGGCTAAGTGAAAGTTATAAAAGCCACATAGTTTGACTGCCTTGTTATTGCTGTAGGATACCTCCTTAAGAGACCAAACATTTGGATAAAGAGTATCCGGTTTTTCGAGAACACCCGTACTAGAAATGCGTGAAGGCGGAAGCTTATGGTAGCCTACTTTCAGAATTTGATAAACAACCGCCTGAGATGGTAATATTTTAAATCAAAAGCAGTGCTACATATACGAGGCAACTCCGATCCTTAAATTACAAGCTGCGAGAGGTACATTTAGTCAAAGATCTTGTCTTTAGTACATTAAATCGGCCACGAAGACGGCGCCCTTCATAATGCCATCATAGTACTAATCGGGATGGCGATCGCCTTGCCCTCGGCGGCCCGTCCTTCACCGGCTTCTCCTCATCCAGCTTGCCCCAATGCACCTTCGCGCGGGCAAAGGCCAGCGGAACCCTCAATGCAAATGGATCGCTTGATTACTTCAAGCAGCGGACATGCATTTACCATCCAGCGTGATCGGGCCGAAGTAGCTAGTGGGCGAGGGCTCACGAGGTCACATCCGGACTATGAAATCTTTCATAGCCACTTGGCCGCATACTGTGGAGTTCGACCAAGCTGCTTGAGTTGGTCACTTTCGAGCGTTAGGTGTTCGGCCGACATCTTTGGGACCAAAACAACTTCTCTATTGAGCTCCCCTCTTGAGCACGGTAGAACTCCTTTGACATACGATCTGTTGCATGGAAGATCTGCGAATGCCCACAGAGAGCTCGAATTCGAGTAAGTAAAAGAAATGCCTCATCCACATGTTTGCTTTGCACAAAGAATTTCTTACCCGCCGCTATCTTTTTGGCCTCCTGGATCTCCTGTTGTGCCTTCTCGGCATCGGCCTTGGCGTCTTTCATACTCACAAGGGCCTTCGCAAGCTCGGCCTCTTTCATCTTGAGATCATGCTCCATTGACTCGAACTTCTTGCGAGGTCACGGAGCTCTTCTATACCTCGCCCACTCTAGCACTTTGCTTCTCGCGCTCTTTGCATTCCAAGACTGCCTTGTCTTTGGCCTCGGATAGCGCTTTCTTGAGGGCGCCACTTGGCGGTGGACCTTGTCACACAGATCATGGCAACCGTCGTCGAGACTAAACAATTTTATCTATCTTTACATACATAAGAGCGGAGAATCACGCACCTTTGCTCTCTTGAGCCGCCTCTTCGTGAGGTCGAGCTCTCCACATGCCTGCTCCGAGGTCCGCTTTAGTTCGGCAACCTCGGCTTTGTCGGGTAGCAGCGGCAAGCAGCACGGCACCTTATTCACATAAATGCTTATTAGACTCCTGCGGATTATAATTGACCCTCTGTTTGGCTTTTCTTTCCGAACACCAAAGCAGTATCGAAAACTACTACCTATCGGTGGTAATTTCACACACTTTTATTACTTACCTCGAAGCACGTCGGGGAGGCTTATGCGAGCTTACGTAAGTCCGCTTTTGGCGGACGAGAACCTTTTGAATCACCACACTCATAAAAGTGCGGTGCTCGTCATCCATGGAGCGCCTCGAAGCGCTTCCACGAACTATCGGCACCAGCTTTGGGCGGCGGAAGTCCTCGGCAACGCAGACGGCTCGCCCTCCCTAACGAGGGCTGCGGCCTAAATCCGGAACCGTCAAGGGTTCCGGAGCGATGTTCGATCGAGAGTCCGCCTTGCTGCGGCTCACATCGATGCGATCAGCGGGGATCTTGAACCCGCGTGTCGACATATCTGGAACTCCGCCTTGGGGCGTCTCGAGTCACCTCCCCTGCTCGGGGAACCTTCGGGACAACACCTCCGTGTCATCCATGGTGAGAGTGGTGGCCCGTCGGGGCAAGTTCATCTCTGAAGTGCTCGAGAGACCCATCCGAAGGCGACACCTCCGGATGAGCCTGGCGGACTGCATATATGTTCGGTGTCATTAAACAACTATGAAGTAAAATCATGATAGAGTCACGGACACTTACGATCGCGCTAGGGGCTTCCCTGCAGGTAGCCACTCTTCATCGCTATGAGCGGCCCGTAGTGGTGGAGTAGTCCGGAAGAGACTTCTTTCCCTTCTTGGGCGTCCCAGCCTCCCCCTCCGGGGCGGCTTTCCTCTTTTTCTCCTCCCCAACGCGGGGAGGTAGAGTTTCTTCTTGCTTCCCCCCACCTCATGAGGGAATCTGTTCGTCGTCATCGGACGGCGTGGGTATCAACGACCTTGCGTCGAGGCCTCTCCGGCCCCATGGCCCGTCTCCTCGGGCCCCTCATCCTTTCCGGATGGGGCGGCTTCTTCTTATTCTTCCCCCTCTTGAGGAGGAGTGTTCCTCATCGTTTTCGGACGAGGCTTCCGGCACAACCTTACGCCGGAGACCCTTCCTGGTCCCCGGGGCCTTCTTTTTGGCCTTCTTCTCCGGTGCCTTGTAGGGCGCCGGGATCAGCATCTCCGTCAGGAGAGCATCAGCTGGATCTTCTGGCAGCGGAGCCGGACAGTCAATCTGCTCATTGTCTCCACATAGTCTGATCAAATATACACAAATACTTAAGTCTCCCCATGAATATATTGGTAAGAACCAAATCCGGTGGTGGCCTGAAAACTCACCTGGCTAGGAGGCCGCGCGGCGTGGAGCCCATGGTCCTCGGATGTGGGAGGAGGTACTTCGGAGGCCTTGAACAACGCCTTCCATGCGTCTTTGTGCTTCATGCCATAGAAACCTCAGGCAACCGTCACGGTGTTCGGCCGGGACAAACTCCCACAGATTGAATGCCCGCCTTTGGCACGGCAGAATCCGGCGAACGAGCATGACATGGATCACGTTGACAAGCTTGATGCTCTTGTCCTTCATGCTCTTGATGCAGGTTTGGAGTCCAGTCAGCTCTGTAGATTCGCCCCAAGTCAGGCCCTTCTTTTCCAAGGAGGTGAGCGCATAGGGCTCCGGATCGAACTTCGGGGCGCCGCCCGGTTGGCGCCAGCAGCGGCTTTCGATGATGTAGAACCACCCGATTTCCACCCTTTTATGGTCTCCGCAAAGGAGCCGTCCGGCAAGGTGGCGTTAGGCATCTTGCCCACCATAACCCCTCCGCACTCCGCTTGCTGGTGGCTTACAATCTTGACTTCACGCGGAAGATTTGCGATCTGAGCCAAAAGTGAGGCGGATGCGGAGGAAGGCCTCGCATCACGATGATGAGCGCCCGAGATGTTGAGGACGAAATTGAGGGCTAGATCGTGAAAATCTAGCCCATAGTAGAACTATGAGCCCGCGGACGAAGGGGTGAAGTGGAAACCCCAGTCCACAGACGAAGTGGGCAACGAACACGACCCTCTCATGGTGTCCCGGGGTCGGAATGACCTGGCCAACATCCGCTAGCCGGTGCGCAATGTCTGTGGCCAGGTATCTGGCCGCCCGAAGATTTGCGATGTGCTTCTCCCTCACGGTGGAAGCCACCCACTTGCCTCCTGCTCCGGACATGTTTAGCTATGCGGAGAAGATTTGGGCTTAGGTCTTTGGAGCTCGAGGAGAAAAGAGTGGGCAAAAGGAGGAAGAAGGCGTGAGTAAAAATGGGGAACTCTTATCCCTTTATAGAAGCGGCAAGCGGTGTGCCTCCCCACTTGCTTTCGTTAGAATCGCTTGCTTCCCAAATGCCACGATTGATGGCGTGGTGGGATTACCCATACCCGTATTGATGAGAATCCCACGATAAGGGGCCGCGATATCTGCTTTGACAAGGCGTGTCAAGAAACCACCTCGCAATGTCTGCGTTGTGGCTGGTTGTGGGAAAACGGTTCGAATAATGACCCGACCGTAATGACACGCGTCGCGTTGCCTAAAAAGTTGTCGACAGATTGCATTTGTGAAATACGGTTCTCTCTATGGTGGCATGTGAAGATCATTTTGTGGTTACGGACACGGTTCAAGTGTTCGATAATTACTTTGGAGTACTCGGAGAAGGAACCCGCCTGCAATGCCGAAGACAAGGCTATGGCGCGGACTCGCCGTCATTGAAGCCTGGTTGAGGGCTCTTGAGGAGTCTGGATTAGGGGTATCCGGACAGCCGGACTTTATAGAAACGTCCGGACTATTGAAGCATGAAGATACAAGACTCAAGACTTCGACCCGTGTCCGGATGGGACTTTCCTTGGCGTGGAAGGCAAGCTTGGCGATCCGGATATTATATTTCCTTTCTTGTAACCGACTCCATGTAAACCCTAGCCCTCTCCGGTGCCTATATAAACGGGAAAGGTTGGTCCTTAGAAGGCGATCACAATTACAATCATACCAACATAGGCTAGCTTCTAGGGTTTAGCCTCTCACGATCTCGTGGTAGATCTACTCTTGTACTACCCATATCTTCAATATTAATCAAGCAGGAAGTAGGGTTTTACCTCCATCGAGAGGGCCCGAACACTGGGTAAACATTGTGTCCCTTGCTTCTTGTTACCATCGACCTAAGAGCATACCGCAGATCGGGACCCCCTACCAGAGATCCGCCGATTTTGACACCGACACCCCCCCCCCCCCCCGCGCGCGCCGAGCTTTTTCTCCGGCGATCCCCACCCCACCGCCCAATCAACGCCCCCCAACCGTCGGCGCCTGCCAACCAGAGGTCTCACGACTTTGAATACCCACCGACCACTAATTTGTTACCATTTATGTGCTTCATATCTGTGGCCAGCGGGTGGGTGCTCGTCTTGAGCTTGCGTTGGTTTTCCTTGAAGAGGAAAGGTTGATGCGACAACGATGGCGTAAGTATTTCCCTCGGATTTTGAGAACCAAGGTATCAATCCGATGGAGGCTCCTCAAAGTCCCACACACCTACACAAACAAAGAAAGAACTGCCAACCAGCGTAATAAAGGGGTTGTCAATCCCTTCACGGCCACTTGCGAAAGTGAGATCTGATAGAGATAGTATGATAAGGTAAATATACTTTTGGTATTTTATAATATAGATGCAAAAAGTAAAGATGCAAATAAAAGTAGATTGGAAGCAAATATGATAAAAGATAGACCCGGGGGCCATAGGTTTCACTAGAGGCTTCTCTCAAGATAGCATAAGTATTACGGTGGGTGAACAAATTCTTGTCGAGCAATTGATAGAAAAGCGAATAATTATGACATTATCTAGGCATGATCATGTATATAGGCATCACGTCCATAACAAGTAGACCGACTCACCTTTGCATCTACTACTATTACTCCACACATCGACCGACTCATGCACGCATCTAGAGTATTAAGTTCATAAGAACGAGTAGCATGTAAGCAAGATGACATGATGTAGAGGGATAAATTCATGCAATATGATATAAACCCCATCTTTTTATCCTCGATGGCAACAATACAATCGTGCCTTGCAACCCTTTACATCCTTTGGGTAAGGACACATAAGATTGAACGAAGCTAAGCACTTCTCCCATGGCAAGAAAGATCAATCTAGTAGGCCAAACCAAACTAATAATTCGAAGAGACTTGCAAAGATAGCTCAATCATACATAAAAGTATTCAGAGGAGATTCAAATATTTCTCATAGATAAACTTGATCATAAACCCACAATTCATCGGATCTCGACAAACACACTGCAAAAAGAGTTTACATCGAATTGATCTCCACAAGAGAGGGGGAGAACATTGTATTGAGATCCAAAAAGAGAGAAGAAGCCATCTAGCTAATAACTATGGACCCGAAGGTGCAGTGGTAAACTACTCACAACTCATCGGAGGGGCTATGGTGTTGATGTAGAAGCCCTCCATGGTAGATTCCCCTCCGGCAGAGCGCCGTGAAGGCTCCAAGATGGGATCTTGCGGATCTGAGAAGGATTCTGGCGGTGGAAATTGTGTTTCGATTGGCTCCTGGATGTTTTGGGGTATGTAGGCTTATATAGGAGGAAGAAATGCGTCGGTGGCGCTGAGGGGCCCATGAGAGAGGGGGCGCGCCCTACCCTCTCGTGGCCGCCTCGGCTGCTTCTTGACTTGCACTCCAAGTCCTCTGGATCACATTCGTTCCAAAAATCACGCTCCCGAAGGTTTCATTCCTTTTGGACTCCGTTTGATATTCCTTTTCTTCAAAATCTTGAAATAGGCAAAAAAAGCAACATCTGGGTTGGGCCTCCGGTTAGTAGGTTACTCCCAAAAATGATATAAATGTGTAAAATAAAGCCCATAAACATCCAAAAGTGGTAATATAATAGCATGGAACAGTAAAATATTAAAAGATACATTGGAGCGTATCAAGCATCCCCAAGCTTAATTCATGCTCGTCCTCGGTAGGTAAATGATAAAAACAGATTTTTTGATGTGGAATGCTACCTAGCATAATTCTCAATGTAATTTCCTTTATTGGGGCATGAATGTTTCAGATCCAAATGATTCAAAATAAAAGTTCATATTGACATAAGAAGTGGTGATACTTCAAGCATACTAATCAAAGTAATCATGTCTTCTCAAAATAACATGGCCAAAGAAAGTTATCCTACAAAATCATATTATGGCATTTGCTCTATCTTCATCACACAAAGTATTTAATCATGCAAAACCCGATCACAAGCCAAGCAATTGTTTCATACTTTAATAATCTCAAACTTTTTCAACTTTCACGCAATACATGGCGTGAGCCATGGACATAGCACTATATGTGGAATAGAATGGTGGTTGTGGAGAAGACAAAAGAAGAAGATAGTCTCACATCAACTAGGCGTATCAGCGGGCTATGGAGATGCCCATTAATAGATATCAATGTGGTGGTAGGGATTGCCATGCAAGCGAATGCACTAGAGCTATAAATATATGAAAGCTGAACAAAAGAAACTAAGTGTGTGTGCATCCAACTTGCTTGCTCCACGAAGACCTAGGGCATTTTGAGGAAGCCCATCATTGGAATATAGAAGCCAAGTTCTATAACGAAAATTCCCACTAGTATATGAAAGTGACAACATAGGAGACTCTCTATCATGAAGATCATGGTGCTACTTTGAAGCACAAGTGTGGAAAAAGAGATAGTAGCATTGTCCCTTCTCTCTTTTTCTCTCATTTTATATTTTTTTATTTTTCTTTTTTCTCTTTCTTTTTCTTTTTCTTTTCTTTTCTTTGGCCTCTTTTTTTTTCTTTTTTCTTTTTACCCTTTCTTCTTTTTTTCTTTTTGTAAAGTCCGAAGTCTCATCCCGACTTGTGGGGTAATCATAGTCTCCATCATCCTTTCCTCACTGGGACAATGCTCTAATAATGAAGATCATCACACTTTTATGGATTTAAAACTCAAGAATTACAAATCAAAGCTAGAACAAGATATGAATCTATACGAATGCCTCCGGTGGTGTACCGGGATATGCAATGAATCAAGATCGACATGTATGAAAATTATGAAGGTGGCCTTGCCACAAATACAATATCAACTACATGATCATGCAAAGAGCAATATGACAAAAGTAATGCGTGTCATATGAACGAAATGGTGGAAAGTTGCATGGCAATATATCTCGAGAATGGCTATGGAAATGCCATAATAGGTAAGTATAATTGGCTGTTTTGAGGAAGTTATATGGTTGGTGTATGGTACCGGTGAAAGTTAAGCGGCACAAGAGAGGCTAGCAATGGTGGAAGGGTGAGGTGTGTATAATCCATGGACTCAACATTAGTCAAAAGAACTCATATACTTATTGCAAAAATCTACAAGTCATCAAAAACAAAGTATTCTGGCGCATGCTCCTAGGGGATAGATTGGTAGGAAAAGTCCATCGGTCGTCCCCGACCGCCACTCATAAGGAAGACAATCAATAACTAAAATTGTGCTCCAACTTCATCACAAAGCGGTTCACCATATGTGCATGCTACGGGAATCACAAACCTCAACACAAACATTTTTGATAATCACCTCAACTAGCATGACTTTAATATCACTACCTCCATATCTCAAAACAATTATCAAGCATCAAATTGATCATAGCATCCAATTCACTTTCTATGATAGTTTTTATTATACCCAACTTGGATGCTCATCATTCTAGGACCAAATTTGTAACCATAGCAAATACCATGCTGTTCTAAAAGACTCTCAAAATAATATAAGTGAATCATGAGAGACTAGAAATTTCTTCAAAATTAAGCCACCGCCATGCTCTAAAAGATATAAGTGAAGCACTAGAGCGAAAACTATCAAGCTCAAAAGATATAAGTGAAGCACGTAGAGTATTCTAGCAAATTCTAATCAAGTAGGCTTCTCCCAAAAGGTGTGTGTATAGCAAGGATGATTGTGGTAAACTAAAAAGCAAAGACTAATATAATACCACGACGCTCCAAGCAAAACACATATCATGTGGTGAATAAAAATATAGCTCCAAGTAAAGTTACCAATGAGCGAAGGCGAAAGAGGGGATGCTTTCCCGGGGCATCCCCAAGCTTAGTCTTTTGGTTATCCTTGAATATCTTGGGGTTCCATGGGCATCCCCAAGCTTAGGCTCTTGCCACTCCTTATTCCACAGTCCATAAAAGCTTTACCCAAAACTTGAAAACTTCACAACACAAAACTCAACGGAAATCTTATAAGCTCCGTTAGTGAAAGAAAACAAAACCACCACATAAGGTACTGTAATGACCTCATTATTTATTTATTTTTGTGTTAAACCTACTGTATTCCAACATCTCTATGGTTTATAAACTATTTTACTAGTCATAGATGCATCAAAATAAGCAAACAACACACGAAAAACAGAATCGCTCAAAAAACAGAACAGTCTGTAGCAATCTGTAAATAACGCAAACTTCTGGAACTCTAAAAATCCTAAAAAAATAGGAAGTCCTGGACAATTTGTCTATTGATCAGCAGCAAAAAGAATCAACGAAAAAGCATGTTTATGTGATTTAACAAAACTAAATTTGTGCGTGCAAAGTTTCTGTTTTTCAGCAGAATCAAATCAACTATCATCATAGGTTATCCTATAGGTTCTACTTGGCACAAACACTAATTAAAAGATAAAAACACATCTAAACAGAAGTTAGATGCAAGATTTATTACTAAACAGGAACAGAAACAGAAAACACAAAGAAAATTGGGTTGCCTCCCAACTAGCGCTATCGTTTAACGCTAGCTAGGCATAAGCGAAGATACATCTAAGTAGTGCCATCTTTGGCACTAAATTCATAAGTAGCTTCGCATGATAGATTCATAAGGTAATTTGACTTTCTTTCTTGGAAAGTGCTCCATGCCTTTCATTAATGGAAATTGGAATCTAATATTCCCTTCCTTCATATCAATAATCGCACCAATCATTCTAAGCAAAGGTCTACCAAGAATAATAGGGAAAGAAAGATTGCAATCTATATCAAGAACGATAAAATCTCACGGGCATCAAATTTCTATTTGCAACAATCGAGAACATCATTGGTCCTGGAAACCTAGAATATCACATAAAGTTTTCGGAATCGTGGAAACACTAGCACCCAAATCACACAAAGCAAAACACTCATGGTCTTTAATTCTAATATTTATAATAGGTTCCCACTCATCATTAAGTTTTCTATGTATAGAAACTTCCAAATTAAGTTTTTCATCAAAAGATTGCATCAAGGCATCAACGATAAATTTGGTAAAAGCTTTATTTTGACTATAAGCATGAGGAGAATTAACAGCGGATTGCAACAAGGAAATACAACCTTCTAAAGAACAATTATCATAATCAAATTCCTTGAAATCCAGGATAGTGGGTTCAATACTATTTGAAGTCATGACCTCTCCAATCCCACTTTTACCAAATTTAACATCAAGATCTAAAAACTCCGAATTCTTGGGGCGCCTTCTAGGTAAAGTTGACTCATCTTCAGTCCCATAATTATCAAGATTCATATTGCAAAACAAAGATCTAATAGGAGATGCATCAATAACTTTAAGATCTTCATCATTATTTTCATCCAACTTTTACGGTTTGGCGGCCATCTTATTGACTAAGGTGGCTTGCTTATCGAAATTTTGGCTATAACATTTTCAAGCCGGGCAATTTGAGAGTTCACACCATAAAATTCTTTATTCATATCATCAAGATCTTTGTGCATAAAGCCCAAAAAACCTTTTGTTCCTTAAATTCTTTAAGAAGAAATTATTATGCTCAAATTGCAAATTCATAAAGCTTCTAATATTTGATTCAATATCTTCCAACCTTCTAAGAAGGTGGTCGGTACTCTTAGGCAAAGCCATAAGGACAAACAGGCACACAAGCAAACAAAAAGAAGGCAAGCGAAAAGAGAGAGGAGGAGATTGGGAAAGAGAGGGCGAATAAAGCGGCAAGGGTGAAGTGGGGGAGAGGAAAACGAGAGGCAAATGGCAAATAATGTAAAATCACGAGGAGATGAGTTTGTGATGGGTACTTGGTATGTCTTGACTTGAGCAAAGACCTCCCGAAGCGGCGCGAAATCCTTCTTGCTACGTCTTGAGCTTGTGTTGGTTTTCCTTGAAGAGGAAAGGGTGATGCAGCAATAGTAGCGTAAGTATTTCCCTCAGTTTTTGAGAACAAAGGTATCAATCCAGTAGGAGGCTCCTCAAAAGTCCCACGCACCTACACAAACAAACAAAGAACTCGCAACCAATGCAATAAATGGGTTGTCAATCCCTTCACGGCCACTTGCGAAAGTGAGATCTGATAGAGATAGTATGATAAGATAAATTTTGGTTCCATAACCAACATTGGACTCAATGGAGCTATTTTACAAATATTATCCCTTTTTGGTATTTTATAATATAGATGCAAAAGGTAAAGATGCAAATAAAAGTAGATTGGAAGAAAATATGATAAAAGATAGACCCGGGGGCCATAGGTTTCACTAGAGGCTTCTCTCAAGATAGCATAAGTATTACGATGGGTGAACAAATTACTGTCGAGCAATTGATAGAAAAGCGAATAATTATGAGATTATCTAGGCATGATCATGTATATAGGCATCACGTCCGCAACAAGTAGACCGACTCTTGCCTACATATACTACTATTACTCGACACATTGACCGACTCGCCTACCATCTAGAGTATTAAGTTCATAAGAACGAGTAGCATGTAAGCAAGATGACATGATGTAGAGGGATAAATTCATGCAATATGATATAAACCCCATCTTTTTATCCTCGATGGCAACAATACAATACGTGCCTTGCAACCCTTTACATCCTTTGGGTAAGGACACGCAAGATTGAACCCAAAGCTAAGCACTTCTCCCATGGCAAGAAAGATCAATCTAGTAGGCCAAACCAAACTGATAATTCGAAGAGACTTGCAAAGATAACTCAATCATACATAAAATAATTCAGAGGAGATTCAAATATTTCTCATAGATAAACTTGATCATAAACCCACAACTCATCGGATCTCGACAAACACACCGCAAAAAGAGTTTACATCGAATAGATCTCCACAAGAGAGGGGGAGAACATTGTATTGAGATCCAAAAAGATAGAAGAAGCTATCTAGCTAATAACTATGGACCCGAAGGTCTATGGTAAACTACTCACAACTCATCGGAGGGGCTATGGTGTTGATGTAGAAGCCCTCCATGGTCGATTCCCCCTCCGTGAGGCCGTGGCGAAGGCTCCAACATGGGATCTCGTGGATCTGAGAAGGTTCACAGTAGTGGAAATTGTGTTTCGTTGGGTCCTGGATGTTTTCGGGCACGTAGACTTATATAGGAGGAAGAAATGCGTCGGTGGCGCCGAGGGGCCCACGAGACAAGGCGCCCTATAGGAGGGCGCGCCTACCTCTCGTGGCCGCCTCGGCTGCTTCTTGACTTGCACTCCAAGTCCTCTGGATCACGTTCGTTCCAAAAATCATGCTCCCGAAGGTTTCATTCCATTTGGACTCCGTTTGATATTCCTTTCCTTCGAAATACTGAAATAGGCAAAAAAAAACAGCAATACGGGCTGGGCCTCCGGCTAGTAGGTTAGTCCCAAAAATGATATAAATGTGTAAAATAAAGCCCATAAACATCCAAAAGTAATAGCATGGAACAACCAAAAATTATAGATACGTTGGAGACATATCAGTGGGCCCTATGGTAATGTCTTGTTGCTGAATGTGGACCCGTTTGATCGGTCGATTGATCGTGTTATCAAAAATTACGGAGCTATATGGTGAGCGGTGACGTATGATCACCCTAAAATGTACTCCTATTTTATTAACACGGTCTGAGACTCAAACTACCATCTCTTTCTTTCATATCACGGGCTGACAGGTGGGCCCCGCAGTTCTGGCGCCCGATGGTGCAACACTAGTTGCACCGCGTGGAACGCTTTGACTAGTCAATTGATTGTGTCATCAACAAAATACGGAGTTATGCGGGTGAGCGGTGGCCAAGTATAATCATGACATGTATTTGTTTAACACGATGCATGAGCGCAAGGGCTCATATATCTGGCAAGCACTCACACGCTATAAAGCGCACACACGCGAACCCTACCCCTATGAGCACTTTCGAGAGAGTGGGCCAGCATATATGATCTTGAGATTTTACGAAGTCACCATAGGTGCCTCGTAGTCGAGTGGAACGTCTCCTCCCACTGAACGCACATCATCAGAAAATACTGAAATTAACACAAGATAAATGCGAGCACCGGGACTTTAACGTTGGTGGGCTCGAGAAACCACTGTCCTCCTAACCATCCAACCACATGTTGGTTAGCATGACAAAATGTATGTGGTGACCGTGATGAGCTTATTCTGAAGTCCGGTGACCATATCATGCTTTCGCTTCAAATACAATGACCGTAAGTGTCATCAACAAAATCTGAACACGCATCAAATGCAAAGTCCGTCGGTGTCATCAACAAAATATGGAGGCGTATCGTGAGCTGAATCTTTGTTGTCCTATTGTATATGCTTATTTTCCTAGTGGCCGATTGCGTGTGTGTGTGGTGTGGTGGGCACATCATTTTTAGTTGTGGTGGGTCAACATGAAGACTCATGGGTCGGTTCCATCTGCGCCACATATAGGTTGGACCGAGACACGTTATCTGAAGACCGTGTGGAGGACTCGGCGTACAACATGAAGCTACCAGAGTCGCGGAGGACTCTATCCCCATTAGTGATAAGCCGACTATATATGATTTGTAACCCTAGGCCCCCAGTATGTTATAGAAGCTTGGGGGCTAGTTCGTCGATAATACACACACACGCACAACGTCTCGTATTCACGTGTACTTTGTACACACCCCTATTACTAATATCTGATGCAGAGTAGGCTCTTTCTTCAACTGCAAGGGTCCGATCCGAGTTAGGGTAAAACTTTGCCTCGTATTACCATCCAGCCTAACAGCCAGGGATATCCTACCGAATGATATGATGAAATCATATCTGCCAACTACTAAGAGAGAGGTGTGTCTGGGGGGCAATGTGTGCGAGAGAGGCCTAAAGATAATGTGCATGCGGGAAACACGTAGGCACATATATGTGCGTATAGAGGGCTTGTAGAGACCATGTGTGTGTATATATGCATGTGAGAGAAATAGTGTTTTCCAACTGATATTAGTGAAAAGAGTGGTACATAGTAGTCAGAAAGAGAGAGAGAGAGAGAGAGAGAAACAGAGAGAGCATGTGCATGAGACACCCCGACACCCTGAGAGCGATTGTGAGCATGTGTGAAAGAGGAATGCCGATTCATATAAAGTGTGTGCACTTATGCGTTAGATAGAGAGAGATATAATGTGTTTGTGAAAACGGGCCGAGGCATAGTGCATCTATGTGTAAAAGGCGGTTTTACACATTAAATTAAAATATAAATGGCATTATTGTTTTTGGATGAGATCATGAATTTTGCAAATTGCGTATGAATGAAAATCGGTCTATAACACACCCATACTCTATTGAATTCTAGCATGTGCATGTGTTTATTTCATATTATCCATCCATAGGGTGAGATCGGTTTGAAATACAGGGCAATGGATGGTTTTGCAATTCATATATAAACATTAATTAGTGCACTCCATGTTGTTAGTGTGAAGCACTTTATATATTTGTCACTTGCATGGATACATTCCAAATTGCTAGCTCTGAAATAGAATACATGTCGAATTCAACATAAAGGGGTTTGAAGATTGAATTCATAGGAAGTGCATTCATATATTTGAACCGAGATAATGGCATTTGTAAATCAGATGTAAAGGGGGCATCAATCTTTGTTGTGGGTTTGAACATGCTATATATATTCATACGCATATCTAACTTTCTTTGCACCAAGGAGATTATATATGGAACCATGCATGAACTGAGGTAAGTTGCATATTTTTTAATATATACTCATGTACAATGTATATTCAAATGTACCCCCTCCATTCCAAAATAATCGTAGCTTTATGATTTTTCAAGAGTAAAGATTTGTGAAGTTTGACAAATCTCGAAAGTTCAATTCAAGAGAACCGAAAACGTTAATGCTTACGCTCCCAAATATTGAGCAAGCGCCAAATAGGCCTCTGGTCACCCGAAACCGCCATGAGACTAATGTTTGGTGGTAGCGATTACTGTCTGACTACGGCCCGTGTAGCCTATCGGCCCGATGTCCAAAGGTCTAAACCGGGGTAGGTTTGTAACTTCACCAAGACGCCTTGATCTCAACCGCCTCCGAGAAGCATTCATATGCCATGGGCGCCTAAACACCCATGCGCTCGGCCGAAATCTATCCCGCCCACATTTCGGACACTTGACATGACTGTCCTACCCCAACCCGCAATATGTCTGGAATTTTAGATGCGAGCAAAGTTTGTAACTTCCCCAAATTTCAAACAAGCGCGTCTCAAACCGAAACATTGTTCCCCCTTAGTTCCCCACATCCCTCCGTTTCCCCATTCATACTCTGTGGGCGCGAAAACGCCCTCTCCACCAGCCGCGAAACCCCAGCCTCCTCCGTCCTCCACCCCATAGCGGCCAATCCACCGCCGCCCTCCTCCATCACGCCGGAGCCGGTACCCCGACGTTGTCGTCCAACGCAACCGCAACCACAACGCCCTCAAGGACTTAGCAGCTGAAGCTCAGGCAGAGCTGCCTCCCCGACGCCGACACCGACGCCGATGTGCGCCGTACTTGAACCACTCCGACCACGCCGTCCTGCGCCTCACTGCTGTCGCTCCACTGTCTCAACCGTCCTCCGCACTGGAGCTGTTCCCGCTACGCCGTCGTTCGCCGCCTCGGATCTGGTTCCCCGCCGCCGACAGACGGCCACCGCACCACACTCAACAACTTGGCCATGGGTTCGTCTAAGGCTCCATCGTCCTCCACAACTTCTCATTTCCAGCGAACCACAAGAAGATTGTTGGAAAAACAGAAGGAGGACACATCACTGCTAGCAGAAAGAGGTACTCCTCTTCCCTTATTCGTGCAAATCTTACGTCTCTGCTCACACCGTATTCATCCCACGAAAGAAACTAGTTGAGCGCTTCTTACTGCATATTCTTCGTGATACTAAATGCACAAGGTTTCCTCCCTTTACTATTTCACCTTTGCTAGAGGTCAGTAGCCCGCCTGGATTTCGATTCAGGGTCAGTCGAACCGCAATTAAAAGAAGCAGCACCCGCTTAGGCGCGCGAAGCACCTAGTCCGCCTGTTCCCAAGGGAAGCGGCGCATCGGTGTCTATCATAGGGGTGTGGGGTGCAGGAGCTGCTTGCGCCCGATCTGGAGGTCGGCGGGGCTTGAATGGATGGCCGGGGGGCGGTGCCAAGCACAGCCATGCGGTGAGGTCGAGGGGAGGGCGCAGGCAGGGGAGGAATACTGGGCCGGTGGTCGCTGGCGTTTCGAGGAAGATCGTCAACACTGACTGGCTGGAGGTAGATGAAGGTGATCTGCCCGTTCTTTGTACATCGGATGGTGCAGAAAAAATGGACTGACCTATTTGTTTTCAGTCGACTGTTATTTTCATAGAATCCTGTACTAATTTAGTGTGCCATGCATAGAGCTATCATATCTCTCCCGTCATTTATTTCTCCCGGACCTGCTATCTGCTACCTTTACACTGTACTAATTGTGCACACACTTCACCCATACTCACACTATTGTTTTTTTATGCATGGATATTTCAGACTCTGACGTAGTGCTGATGAGTGTAGAAAAGAAAAGACAAAAGTCGCTCCAGTGTAATTCAAAGATAAGCACTAAGCGTTTCGGCGCTCTAATGGGTGCAGTGTCAGCAGTTGGAGACAGTAAACGTAGCACTATAGTTGATGATCTCAATTTCCACACACAACCATCCCAGGTGCTTACTTTAACTTCGCGCTGTCAAATGTGGTTGCATGTTGCATAAGGTGTCTAGCTTGTATTGTTTCCAATTTGGTTAAATTGCATACGCTTACTTTACACATTATACCTTTGATAATGACATGCCTTCCTGTTTTTGATACATACTACATATGTCTATTAACCATGTTCGTACATCAAATTAATGCTCTTTTGTATCCCTCGTCAATCACTTATGATGAGGCAGTCACCCGAGTGGGTTACTGTGAGACGCCCTACTCGTTTAAAGAGTGCAGTGTCATCCTCCTCACATGATTCTCAAGAAACAGCAAGGCTAAATGAAGATAGTCAACATAGCTCTCTAGTTGATCACCGCAATTCCCCCACACCACCATCGCAGGTGCTTGCTCTTACTTGGCAGTGTGATATGTGGTTGCATGTTGCATATGGTATCTACCTTGTAATGCTTTTAATTAGGGTAAATTGCATCTGCTTAGTTAACACATTATACCTGTGAATATGACATGCCTTCCTGTTTTTGGTGCATACTACGTCTTTCTATTAACCATGTTCTTACATCAAACTACTTTTCTTGTGTATCCCTCATCAATCACTTGACGATACACCTTCAAGTTGTGATGTAATATTGGTTGCATCTTGCATATCATTTCAAACATGTATTGCCTCTAATTTGTTGAAGTGCCACTTATAATGAGACACATCTAACTTGGTAGAGTGATTTTGGTTGGATCTTTCATATGGTGTCTAGACTGTATTGCTTCCAATTTGTTGAAATGCCTTGTGCTTAGCGTTTTTCATACATATTCCATCATCCTACAATGTGGTTGCCATACATAAAAGTTGTGTTCGTCAGTATCATGCATCAACGAATTTGGAAGTGCGAATTTCATTCCTTTTTCTTGTGTGTTTACTTGAAAAGGCAAAAGGACGAAGGCACGGAATGATGGTGGTCCTCTGGAGTAATCGAAATAGATGATCTGTACAGATTCTCCTGCTACTCATACTGCAGTGCTAGTTCCAAATCTCATCTCCCCTACTCCACAACCCAAGGTGCTTGCTCTAACATGGCAGTGTGATATCTGGTTGCATGTTGCATATGGTGCCTAGCTTGTATTGCTCCTAATTTTTTAAATTTCATCTCCTAGCTTACACATTATACATGTGAATATGACACGCCTTCTGTTTTTGGTACATACTACATACGCCTATCACACCATGTTCTTACATCAAACTACTGTTCTTGTGTATCCTGCATCTATCGCTTATGATGAGACAGTCACGCCCGTGGGTTAATATGAGACGCGATACTCTTATAAAGAATGCAATTTCATCCTCTCCACACGATTCTCAAGAAACAGCAAGCCTAAATGAAGATATTGAACGTAGCTCTGTACTTGAAGATGCACTTCCCTACACCACCATCACAGTGCTTGCTCTAACCCATGATGTGATATGTGGTTGCATGTTGCATACAGTGTCTAGCTTGTAATGCTTCTAATTAGGGTAAATTGCATCTGCATAGTTTACACACTACACCTGTGAATATGACATGCCTTCCTATTTTTGGTACACACTACATCTATGTGTTAACCTTGTTCTTACATGAAACTACCTCTCTTTTGTATCCTGCATCAATCACTTATGATGAGTCACCTTTATTCATTGCATATTGCATATTATTTCTAGCATGTTGCCATGTATTGCTTCTAATTTGGTCAAATACATTTGTTAGGGCACCCTTTTAATTTGGCAGAGTGATATTGGTTTCATCTTTCATATGGTTTCTAGCTTGCATTGATTCTAACAAGTTCAAGCACCTTGTGCTTAGTTTACACTTTGTACATCATACATGTCAATATGTCATGCTGTCCTGTTTTTCATACATATTCCATCCTCCTATCATGCGGCTGCCTTACATGAAAGTAGTGTTCACAAGATCATGCATCAATGAGTTCTGAAGAGCAAATTTTATTCCTTTTTCTTGTGGGTTTGACTTGACAAGGCAAAATCAAGAAAGAGGAAGGAAAAGAGTAAGGAAGGCGATGATGGTGGTCCTCTGCAGCAACGTAAACGGGGCATCTGTACCAATTCTCCTTGTACTGATAGTGCATTACAAGGTCCAAGTCTCCGCTCCCCTACTCCACCATCCAAGGTGCTTTCTCTAACTTGGCAGTGTCATATCTGGTTGCATGTTGCATATGGTGTCTAGCTCGTATTGCTCCTAATTAGTGTAAACTGCATCTGCATAGCTTACACATGATACATGTGAATATGACACGCTTTCTTGTTTTTGGTACATACTATATCTGTCTATCACACCATGTTATTACATGAAACTACTCTTCTTGTGTATCCTGCATCAGTCACTTATGATGGGACACCTTTAAGTTGGCAGTGTGATATTGGTTTGCGTCTTGAATATGATTTCTAGCATGTATTGCTTCTAGTTTGATGAACGCCACCTATGACGCAGAGACAGTTTTAACTTGGCAGAGTGATATTGATTGCACCTTCCATATGGTGTCTAGTTTGCAGTGCTTCTAATTTGTTGAAGTGACTTCTGCTTAGTTACCACATCATAGGTGTGAATATGTCAAGCCGTCCATTTTTTCATACATATTCCATCCTCGTATCATGACTTTGCGTTTCATCAGAGTAGTGTTCATCAGTATCATGCATGAATGAGTTCTGAAGAGCGAATTATATTCCTTTTTCTTGTCGGTATGACCTCACAATGCAAAATCAATAAAGCTGAAGGAAATTGGCAAGGCATTGGATGATGGTGGTCCTTCCGAGCAATTGAAACGGAGGTTCTCTACAGATTCTACTCCGCCATCCTCCCAACAAGATTCGCAAGACAACGCAAGGCTAGACAGTCAACGTAGCTGTGTAGATGATGAGCACATCTCCCCTACTCCACCATCACAGGTGCTTGCTCTAACTTGGCACTATTATATGTGGTTACATGTTGCGTATGATGTCTAGCTTGTATTTCTTCTAACTTTATTGAATTGCATCTGCTTACTTTACACATAATGCCTGTGAATATGACATGTGTTCCTGTTTCTACATCAGACTACTGTTCTTGCATATCCCGCATCAATCACTTATGATAAGGCACCTTTAAGTCGCTTTGTGATATTGGTTGTGTCTTGCATATGATTTCTAGCATGTCTTGCTTCTAATTTGTTGAAACGCCATACAGTTTTGGACTTGGCAGAGTGATATTGGTTGCATCTTTCATATGGTGTCTAGCTTGCAAAGTGCTTCTAATTTGCTAAAATCCTTCGCTTAGTTACCACATCATAGGTGTGAATATGTCACGCCATCCTGTTTTCATACATATTCCATACTCGCATCATGTGTTTGCCTTTCATCCGATTAGTGTTCATCAAGATCATGCATGAATGAGTTACGAAGAGCAAATTTTATTCCTTTTCTTATCGGTTTGGCTTCACAATGCAAAATCATTACAGCTGAAGGAAATTAGTCCGGCAGTGGATGATGGTGGTCCTTCGGAGCAACTCAAACAGGGGGTCTCTACAGATTCTACTCCGCCATCCTCCCAACAAGATTCGCAAGACAACACAAGGCTGGACATCCAACGTAGCTGTGTAGATGATGAGCACATCTCCCCTACTCCACCATCACAGGTGCTTGCTCTAACTTGGCACTATTATATGTGGTTGCATGTTGCGTATGATGTCTACCTTGTATTGCTTCTAATTTGAGTTGCATCTGCTTACTCTATACATAATGCCTGTGAATATGACATGTGTTCCTGTTTCTAGAACATACGTGTACATGATGAGCACATCTCCCCTACTCCACCATCACAGGTGCTTGCTCTTACTTGGAATTGTTATATGTGGTTGCGTTTCAGATGATGTCTAGTTTGTATTGCTTGATTATGTTGAATTGCATCTGCGTAGCTTACAACTTATAACTTCAACGATCACTTACCCATAAGACACATTTAACTTGGGACTGTGATGTAAGTTGCATGTTGCATTGTTTTCTAGCTTGTACTGCTTCTAATTTCTTGAAATGGCACTTACAACGAGACACTTTTTACCTGATAGAGTGATATTGGTTGCATGTTCATATGGTGCCTAGCTTTCATTTCTTCTAATTTTGTTGAAATGCCTTCCGCTTATTGTTTTTCATACATATTCCATCCTCCTATAGTATGTGTGAATATGCAATGTTGTCTTTTTTGTATATATTCCATCCTCCTATCCTGCGCTTGCCTTACATCAAAGTAGTGTTCGTCTATATCATGCATCAACCAGTTATGCAGAGCTAATTTTATTCATCTTCTTGTGGTTTTGACTTCATAAGGCAATATCAGAAAATAGGAAGGAAAAGAGTAAGTTAGGGGATGTTGGTGGTCCTCCGCACCGACGCAAACATAGACTCTCTAGATTTGCCACTGCTACTGCTAATGAAGTTGAAGTCCCAAGTCTACATGATGAGTTCATCTCACGTACTCCACCATCGCAGGTGCTTGCTCTAAGTTGACAGTGTGATAATTGGTTTCATGTTGCATATGTTGTCTAGCCTGTATTTCTTCTATTTTGATTAAATTGCACCTGCTGAGTTTATACGTTATACATGTGCATATGACATGGCTTTCTCGTGTCTAAAATACACTTCATCTATCTATCATACCATGTTCTTACATCAAAGTACTGTTGTTGTGTATCCGCATCACCACTCATGATTGGACGCTTTTAACATGGCAGTTTGATAGTGGTTGCATATTGCATTGATTCCTCGTTGTCTTGCTTCTAATTTTTCGAATTGCCACCGATGACAAGACACTTTTAACTTGGCAGAGTAATATTGGTTACATCTTTCATATGGTGTCTAGCTTGCATTACTTCTATTTTCTTGAAAATCCTTCTGCTTAGTTTGCACATCGTAGCTGTGAATATGTCATGTCGTCCTGTTTCTTACATATTCCATCCTCATACAGTTGTCTTACATCAAAGTATTGCTTGTCTGTATCATGCATCACTGAGTTCTGAAGAGTGATTTTATTCTTTTGTGTTGTGGGTACGGCTTGACATGGCAAAGTCAAAAAAGAGCAAGGAAAATAATATAGTAGGGAGTGTTGTTACTCGTTGGGTGAAATGGAAAAGGATCTGCCGTCGAGATTCTGCTAGTAATTATAGTGCAGTAGAAGGTCCAAGTCCACCGGCTAAATCTACAAACAAAGTATCACCTGCTCCACCAGCTGCAGCATCCGCTTCAACTGTACCAGCATCTCAATGAGTTACTCGTTCATTTGCTCCGGAACTGGCCAGTTCCCAAGCTGCCTTCACACCTAACACTACTTCCGAAGCATCGCCGACACAACAGGACTTGGCAAGATTAGATGAACCTCATGAGCATCAACACCAAGAGCTGTACTGACCGAGTCAAGTTGCAGCTTGCATGCTCCTTTATATGTACTCTCGAGTTTGATGTACACTAACACTTTCCATATTCGTTGTTGAACTAGCACCACGGGCGCAAGCGAAATAGACATCGTGGATAATGCTTGACAGATTAACAAAATCTAAAGGAGGAAGAATGGAGATCCATTTTGAGGCAGGTTTAAAAAGGCCATGTGATGCTCTGAGTCAGCCAAGTTAGTATCAGAGGCAGCCGTTGCCGTTAGGTGTCATGCACGTATCCTCCCAACGTGGATCCAGTACAGGAATGAGAAACACAATACCCAGTCTAACACCTTCCTTGACCATTTATCTGTAAGTACTGTTATTCATCACAATTAGTAATATTGTCTTGCTTTGTCCCATACTTTCTAGCTTCCTCCTGATAAGACTCACATCTTTTTTCAACAGATGAGGTTCAAGTTGGATCCGAAAGATGATGCAACTAAACAAGCATGCACTCATGTTTTTCATGCGCTCTACGAAAGATGCTCGGTACCACCTTAGAAAATCTCACTTTGAAGGCAAGGCTAACAATGAAATCGCCCAAACATCTCCAGTGGAATATATTACAGATGAAGACTGGACAGCCCTCGTTAAGCACTGGTCTGATCCAAAGTATCGGGTAGGCTATATATATTTGATCAGACCACATATTGAACCTGTATTTATGTATGTACCTTACAAGTGTATCTTCTTCTCGGCTAACTGTTTGAAGAACAAAACCAACCGTTCTAAAGTGAAATTCCAACAGACAACAGGATCTCGTAGCTATATTGCACACCGCGAGGCTCTTGTAAATAGCTGCTACTTCCTTCGCTTTTGTGCCATATTATCGTATCTATATTGACTTGTTCCAAATCTGAGAGGAAAGCCCGTGCGGACCAAAAAGAACATGAACCGAATGCAGTGCAAATCTTCAAGGATTGCCACACCAGCAAGATGAAGAGCATGAGCACACCAGTTCAAGCCGCTGTTGTAAGTTCTTACTCCTCCTGCCTTGAATTGATTGGTACTGTGATGTGTTCATTTAACTACTTGGTTTGCATCCAATGTCAGTTACTCTGTTCAATTTTATACACAGTTGTCTTAACGTATCATTTCACCTTACATGGTTTAAAAGAGATGAAGGATATTCTTTTGGCCTTGATCTGTAATCTAGTTGTTATGTTCACGAATGATAAAATAGCATGTTTGTTTTATATCTGTTTGCCCATCATATGAATGATGTCATACTATCTTCATCCTCTTTAAACCATTTCTATTTATCCTTAGATATCAATGAATGTGAGGAAATAGACAATACAGTAGGCATGCTACATGGACATATGTTTCGAAAATGATTTTATTATGTAGTTGGCACTACAATACATGCTAATGTATTACAGTAGTTCACCAAAGTAAGTTATGTATAAACGTTTAACCTACTTTGTTTGTTCTTGTCTCATTAGTAACTTATCCGGTACACTAATCTACAACTTCAAACTTTCAGGATGCTATGGAACAAATGATTGAACAGCCACAACCACCTGAAGGTGACGAGGCTACCTGATACGTCTCCGTTGTATCTACTTTTCCAAACACTTTTGCCCTTGTTTTGGACTCTAACTTGTATGATTTGAATTGAACTAACCCGGACTGACGCTGTTTTCAGCAGAATTGCCATGATGTTGTTTTATGTGCAGAAAACAAAAGTTCTCGGAATGACCTGAAACTCCACGGGATGTATTATAAAAAATAATAAAAAATCCTCACCAAAGATGAAGACCAGGGGGCCCACACCCTGTCCACGAGGGTGGGGGGCCCCCCTAGGGTGTGCCCCCTACCTCGTGGGCCCCCTGGAGCCCCCTCCGACGCCAACTCCAACTCCATATATTGGCTTTCGGGGAGAAAAAACCAGAGAGAAAGTTTCATCGCGTTTTACGATACAGAGCCGCCGCCAAGCCCTAATCTCTCTCGGGAGGGCTGATCTGGAGTCCGTTCGGGGCTCCGGAGAGGGGGATTCGACGCCGTCGTCATCATCAACCATCCTCCATCACCAATTTCATGATGCTCACCGCCGTGCGTGAGTAATTCCATCGTAGGCTTGCTGGACGGTGATGGGTTGGATGAGATTTATCATGTAATCGAGTTAGTTTTGTTAGGGTTTGGTCCCTAGTATCCACTATGCTCTGAGATTGATGTTGCTATGACTTTGCTATGCTTAATGCTTGTCACTAGGGCCCGAGTGCCATGAATTCAGATCTGAACCTATTATGTTTTCATAAATATATGAGTGTTCTTGATCCTATCTTGCAAGTCTATAGTCACATATTATGTGTTATGATCCGACAACCCCGAAGTGACAATAATCGGGATACTTCTCGGTGATGACCATAGTTTGAGGAGTTCATGCATTCACTATGTGCTAATGCTTTGTTTCGGTTCTCTACTAAAAGGAGGCCTTAATATCCCTTAGTTTCCAATAGGACCCCGCTGCCACGGGAGGGTAGGACAAAAGATGTCATGCAAGTTCTTTTCCATAAGCACGTATGACTATATTCGGAATACATGCCTACATTACATTGATGAATTGGAGCTAGTTCTGTGTCACCCTATGTTATGACCGTTACATGACGAACCACGTCCGGCATAATTATCCATCACTGATCCGGTGCCTCACGAAGTTTTCCATATCTTGGTTTACGCTTATTTACTTTTCCGTTACTCTTGTTACAATAACTACAAAAATACCAAAAACATTACTTTTGCTGTCTTTACTTTTGTTACCGTTACCGCCACTATCATATTACTTTGCTACTAAACACTTTGCTGCAGATACTAAGTTTCCAGGTGTGGTTGAATTGACAACTCAGCTGCTAATACTTGAGAATATTCTTTGGCTCCCCTTGTGTCGAATCAATAAATTTGGGTAGAATACTCTACCCTCGAGACCTATTGCGATCCCCTATACTTGTGGGTTATCAAGACCTTTTTCTGGCGCCGTTTCCGGGTAGCATAGCTCTATTCTTTGAGTCACTTGGGATTTATATCTGCTGGACACTATGAAGAACTTGAAAGACGCTAAGACAACAATTTATCCCTCAACTACGAGGGGAGGTAAGGAACTGCCATCTAGCTCTGCACTTGATCCACCTTTTGTTATGAGTAAGCTAGCGACACCTAAACCTGCTTCTGCTATTCGTTCCGATATGTCGCATGTTATTGATGATGCCACTTCTTCTATGCATGATACTTATTATGAAACTACTTCTATGCTTGATACTAATGTGCCCCTTGGTGAATTTCTAGATGAACAAATTTCTAGGTCTAGAGAAAGAGAAATTATTGAAACTGAATACAATGATGAAAGTGATGATGAAAATATGCCTGCTATTCCTGAGGGTTATCTGTTTGATGCTGAATCTTCTGCAGCTATTTTTTCTTGTAAGGATAGATATGAACTTAAGAGGCTGCTAGTTAAATGGAGTAAAGAATCTCTTAGAGATAGGTTGAGACCTGACCATGCTTTTGCTACTTCACCTATCTGTGTTCCTGATAAGGATTATGAATTATATGTTGATCCTCATATAATTACTTTGGTTGAATCTGATCCTTTTTATGGGTATGAATCTGAAACTGTTGTGGCACATCTTACTAAGTTAAATGATATAGCTGCCCTGTTTACTAATGATCAGAGATCGCGCTACTTTTATATACTCAAAATATTTCTGTTATCATTAAAGGGTGATGCTAAGATATGGTTTAATTCTCTTGATCCTGGTTGTGTGCGTAGTCCCCAGGATATGATTTATTACTTTTCTGCTAAATATTTCCCTGCTCATAAGAAACAAGCTGCTTTGAGGGATATATATAATTATGTGCAAATTGAAGAAGAGAGCCCTTGGGGGAGGCTTCTCAAGTTACTTAATGCTTTGCCTGATCATCCTCTTAAGAAACCTGAAATACTTGATATCTTTTATAATGAACTAACCGATGCTTCCAGAGATTACCTGGATAGTTGTGCTGGTTCTCTTTTCAGGGAAAGAACACCGGATGAAGCTGAAATTTTTATTGAATAATATGTTGACAAATGAAAATAATTGGGCACCTCCTGAGCCAACTCCCGAGCCAACTCCTGAGCCATTTACTGAGCCTATTCCTAAACCAACTTCGAAGAAGAGAGGTGTTCTATTTCTCAGTCCTGAAGACATGCAAGAGGCAAAGGTATCTATGAAAGAAAAAGGTATTAAAGCTGAAGATGTTAAGAATTTACCTCCTATTGAAGAAATACATGGTCTTAATTTCATCACTTTGTTGAAGAAGTATATGATCTCAATTCTTTATTCACCGAAGAACCTCCACGATCCCGATATCCCGACACGTAGTAAAGGTAAATTCTCTCTATAGATATGATAAAGCTGAAGTACCTCCTACTAAAATTGCTAGTCAGTGCTTGGATGAGTTTGATAACTTTATGTTTAAGCAATATGACTTTAATGCTTATTTTGGTAGACAACTAAAACAGGATACCTTTATGATTAAACAGTTGAGTGATTATATGGCTAATATTAGAGGTGAACTTAAACTTGTTAGCAAACATGCTTCTATGGTTACCACTCAAGTAGAACAAGTGCTTAAGGCTCAGAAAGAAGTGCTTGATGAAATGAATAATAAGAAAAATGATTATGCTGTTACAGTGCCTACGAGAACTGGTAGAATGACTCAGGAACCTTTGTATCCTGAAGGCCACCTTAAGAGAATCGAGCAAGATTCTCAGAGAAATAATATTGATGTACCTAGTTCTTCTAGAAGGAAGAAAAAGAAAAATGATAGAACTGTGCAAACTTCTAGTGAACCTATTGCTAAAACACCTGATAATCCAAATGATATCTCTATGTCTGATGCTGAAACACAATCTGGTAGTGAACATGAACCTAGTGGAAATGTTAATGATAATGTTCATGATGATGCTCAACCTAGTAATGATAATGATGTAGAAGTTGAACCTGTTATTGATCTTGATAACCCACAATCAAAGAATCAATGTTACGATAAAAGAGACTTTGTTGCTAGGAAACATGGTAAAGAAAGAGAACCATGGGTTCATAAACCCATGCCCTTTCCTCCCAAACCATCCAAGAAAAAGGATGATGAGGATTTTGAGCGCTTTGCTAAAATGATTAGACCTATCTTTTTGCGTGTATCGATTGGTGATATGCTCAAAATGAATCCTTATGCTAAATATATGAAGGATATTGTTACAAATAAAAGAAAGATACCAGAAGCTGAAATTTCCACCATGCTTTCTAATTATACTTTTAAGGGTGGAATACCAAAGAAACTTGGAGATCCAGAAGTACCTACTATACCATGCTCCATTAAAAGAAATTATGTTAAAACCGCTTTATGTGATCTTGGAGCCGGTGTTAGTGTTATGCCTCTCTCTTTATATCGTAGACTTGACTTGAATAAGTTGACACCTACTGAAATATATTTGCAAATGGCTGATAAATCAACTGCTATAATTGCCGGTATTTGTGAGGATGTGCTGTTGTGGTTGCAAACGTTACTATTTTAACGGACTTTGTTATTCTTGATATTCCCGAGGATGATAGTATGTCTATTATTCTTGGAAGACCTTTCCTTAATACTGCAGGGGCTGTTATTGATTGCAACAAAGGCAATGTCACCTTTCATGTTAATGGTAATGAGCATACGGTACACTTTCCGAGGAAACAACCTCAAGTTCATAGTATCAACTCTATTGGAAAAATTCCATCGATTATATTTGGTGGTTTTGAATTTCCTCTCCCTACTGTCAAGAAGAAATATGATATACTTATTATTGGGGATGTCCATATCCCCGTTGAGGTAACATAGTGTTATTCGAAATTTCTCCGATTCCATGATTATCGGAATGAGTTTGTTAACAAGACTTGATCAACCTTGTTAGTGGATTCTTTTTTATGACCATGAGATGGATGAAACTAGAAGCACAACCTTCTGTACCCTCTTTATATTTTTTGTTCTTTAGTAGAAATAAAGTAAAATAGTATTTTTTACATTCTGCTTCTCGATTTATCCGTGCAATATAAAAATATCCCGAAAATAAAAGTCCTCAGAATGCCATGCCAATTTAATATGATTTTTCGGGAATATTTGAGGATTTTTAGTGCAAAAATTACCGCGGGGGGAGCTGCCACCTGGCCACGAGGGTGGAGGGCGCGCCCCCCTACCTCATGGGCCCACGGTGGCCCTCCTCCACTTATCCCTGCACCCATCTTCTTCCTCTGCCTCACACAAACCCGAAAAACCAACTCAAGCTCGTGTTCCAGCCACTTTTGCTGTGATTTTCGATCTCCTTGCTCAAAGCACCTCTCGCAAAACTGATTGGGGAGATTGTTCCTTGGTATGTGACTCCTCCATTGGTCCAATTAGTTTTTGTTCTGGTGCTTTATTCTTTGCAAACTTGTGCTGCATAGGTGACCATGTTCTTGAGCTTTCATGTCAAATTTATATGGTTCCAAGTAGTTCTAATGCTTGATATATGCTCTAGGCACTTGTATGAGTAGTTGCTATCAGTTTTATTGAAGTTGGTTTACTTTTTTTTGAAGTTACTAAAAATTTCAGAATTATTTTTCAGAGAAAACAATATGCTTAGGAAGATGTTCCAAGGCGGTTCTTAAAGGAAGCAAGGTCCCAGGCTTGCAATGCGTTATGCTGACGAGGAACCACCAAGAGACGCTCTTGTGAGGCCTTGTAAATTGCCTTCTGAAAATTTTATGGATCAAGCGGGAATTAAAGAAGAATTTATCGCATATTTGCGTACTGCCGGTCTTGAGGACTTTGAAGCTGACAAAGGCCCCCAGTATCGTGACCTCACAAGTTCATTTGTGGGGAGGTTTGATTTTTCATCTTCGTGTAATTCTCCTTCAGTCATGTTTGACCTTTATGACAAATCTTATACCATGGACTTAGAGGATTTCACTCTTGCATGCAAACTTCCATCTTGGGGTAGTATCGAGGATCCCCTAAATCTGAATATAGAGACTTTCTTGGTAGAATAAGCGTGGGGAATCTAGGGATATAACGCAAGCCACTATAGGGAGCATTCACTTTCCTGCTATACATTATTTTGCTCTCTTCATAGGCAGATGCATAAATGCTAAGGATGAAGCACGTCGCATGTGTGCTCCTGATCTCAGCATTCTCAGGAGTGCTGTGTTCGGAGACCAATCTTATCATATGGGAGCCATTGTAGCTCGTAGGTTGCATCTTAATAGACATAACGGAGATTTCTTTGGAGGAATTTATGCAACCCGCTTAGCTAATTTTCTTGAGATAGACATTCGTGAGGGTGACATGGAGTTACCCCCTACTTATTTAGATTTTGATTCTATGGTTTCCCACCAGTTTGTTGCGAGGACTGAACCACCTCTCCAGTATCGACTAATCTTTAACAAACGGCATGTTGTCCATGTTACTCTTCCTGCTCCTGCCTTCTTTGATTTTCAGACGAGAGGAAGATATATTATTACCAGAGAGGAGGCAGATGAGTACGAGAGGAGAGCGGAGGCAGCTCAACGCCACGCTGCAGCTCAGGAGGCGATAGCCATTGCATCAAAGACGACCCAGCTACACCTACGGGTATCAGCCAGGCTATCCCTGGCAATAGACCAACTTAGGCCAAAAGCCTAAGATTGGGGGAGTACGTATTTCCCACCGACATTACATTCATGTTCACACACACTCTGTAGTGACCCGACCCGAATGGATCAAGTCTCTGTGCTTAGGTGTCATCCCTGGATCGGTATGCTGACACACACAGTACTCGAAGGATTTATAACAGAGGTAAATCACATGTAAAAAGTAACGTAAATACTATTACCTCGATCCAAAATATAGCGGAAGCAACAAGGTTGTGGATTCCCATCAACACCAACGGCAAAGTTGAGTATAGGAAATCGTAACCCTAACGACATTTACTTACTCGTAAATGCGAAAAAGTCTGCAACATGAAAAGTTGCAGCCCGAAAACGGGTCAGCACATGGAATATGCTGGCAATGTAACACATAGAGATTAATGAAAGAATAAGCTATACTACATGCATATATGGCTGGTGGAAAGCTCTATGGTTACATTTTTGCGTAAAGCCAATTTTTCCCTACTGCAAAGGAATAAATTTATTTAACTATCATGGTGGTTGTGAAACATTGAGAATGGTTGACAGCATCCTCAATCCCAATTAAAAGTACTCATTAAAAATCCAACCATATTAATTAGAAGTAACATGATGAGATCAACAGGATAATCCAAGAACTAGATACTCAAGATGTCCATAACCGGGGACACGGCTAATCATGATTAGTTTATACACTCTGCAGAGGTTTATGACTTTTCCCCACAAGACTCGATCGCCTCCGTTTGGTTTCTCGCACTACATGGTGTTTGAGAAGCGGATGACCGAGACATAGTCTTTCGTAAGCGCTAGCACCTTACATGTGGGTAGACGGTACACCTACTTTCCCCTACATCCGCTAGTCAACCCGTAAGAGTTCGCACAACTTAGTAAACTATGCGAGCCCATAATGGCTTGTGGCTGCACACGGAAGTTTCTAGTTTGAATAATCTCATGATCCCTTTGAGCACGGGTGGCGGTCCGAAGAAATACAGGCAAGTCCTGATAGAAACCAGGTGCCTCAATCCACCCAGATGTGTGTTTAAGTTGCCACCTTAAATAAACCATTAAATAACAATCTCACATCTGTCGTGGATACACTCACCCAATCCACGTCTACTAGCATAGCATAGCATAATAAGCAAACGTAGAAGTAACTCCCAAGGGTTTTATAATAAAACAGGTAATGGGTACTACCTCATCTACTTCCCATCCCACAATTTAATTAGATCCTAATCATGCAAGTGTTTGAGGAATAGATCTAATGCATAAAAACTGGGTATGAGAAGAGGTATGATCAAAGTGTTACTTGCCTGCAAAGTTGATGAAGATGATTCGCACTCAAAACTCTTGATAGGTGTACTCGTCACACTCCGGTCAATCTATCGTAATCAAGCAATAGTAGCCACACATAAGCAATCACTCAAAACATCGGAAAGGACGAAGAAACAATTCGGAAAACAACAAAACAAAGCAAATAAATCTTGCAACATAAAACAATTTCTAACAGTACCAAAATTATGTGAATTTGGCCTTATCAGAAAGTTTAGGTCAAGAGCTTTAATTTGCAAAAAGAATCAACTAAATCGGAGTTACGAAACTCAAGTTATGATCAAACGAAGTTCAAATTAAAATCTGATCTAATTCAAATTTTAAACTTTCAAAAACATGTTTAAGTTGGATTACTGGATAGAGGGGATCATAACGAACACGTGGGCGTTGGTTTCGTTGGATTTGGACTAACGAGTGAAAAGTTATGAGCGTTCTAAGATTAGGGACTAAACTGAAAATAAAAACAGCTACAATGAGGTCCCTGGAAAAAAACAGATCTAATATAAGAACGTTCGCTGCCAAGGCTTATGTAGTGAAAACGTCCACTGCCAACGCTAAACGAACGAACGTTCGTTCACTAACATACCGGTTGAAAGAAAAAAAACGAATCCTAGATCTAATCCAGACCGTCGATCGTAGATCGGACAGGGAGGAAAGAGGCGAGGCGTACCGCGGCGACGGTGGTTGCCGGCGGCGAGGGAGAGGGCGGCGGCGGGTCGGACGTGACGGAGCGGCGGCTCCGGTGGGTCTCCGGCGGCGCGAGGGTGTCAGGGGACTCGGCGCGGCGCGGTGGAGAGGATGAAGGGGACGGCGTCGGGAGTGGCGGGGTGGAGCGGGCGACGGCGTGGATCTCCAAGGGCGGCTAACTCTGGCGAGGGAGAGGGCGGCGCTGCGGGGCTCGAGAGGAGGAGAAAAGAGGGGGCCGGGGTCGGGGATTTATAAGAGGAGGGGGGCGACCGCTGCCTTGGGGAAGGGGCACTGAGAGGCGGCGGAGGAGTCCGCCTCCGGGACGGCGGCGGCGTCGTTGCCGCCGGGACTCCGGCCCCGAGCTCGGGACGAGGCATGCGCGGGCGTGGTCAATGCCGGCCCGTCCGTCGGGTCCGTAGATTTAAAAAAACAGACAAAGAAATAAAACAAAAGAGGTAAATACAAAATATAATATAGGCATATTATATATCAAAATTTTCAGAAAAAGATTTCCAACAACCTGAACATTATTCTAGCTTCAAATAAAATACACAAAAGTCAAATAATTCAAACGATTACTACTGCCCTAATAAAATCCACTAAAAGTCATTTTAAAAATACCAAAATGATTTCAAATTAATTTCTCTCCAATTTTCTGATGTAGGGAATCATGTTACCCTATTTTCCATATATTTTATTTTTGGAGAAAAATAATTTGAATAAAACTCAAATAACTCCAAATTGAAAATAAATTCAAAATAACTTTGAATTTAATTCTTTGAAACTCCCAACTCATATTTCATATGTTACGAAGAAGTCATTTTATCTTATTTCGTGAAAATCATTGAGTTGCATAAAGTTCCAGAATTGGAAATATTCTCAAATGAAATTCAAATATTTTGAACACCCCTTGTCATTTAAATAAATGGAAGAAGTCATGTCATCTTCTCTCCAGGGTTTGTGTTGAAAAGAATTTGAATTCCCGAAGATCATAAAAGCAAAATGAAAGTTTGGGAAAGTCCTTTTATTCCCTCTCATTTAACTTTCAAAAAGGTTTCGAATTCCACTCACTTTCAGTCAATCAATCAAACAACAATCAAACAAACAATCAAATCTATCTATTTGTTTATAACATTCCAAATTTTAGAATTTTGGGATGTTACAAACTACCAACCTTAAAATGAATCTCGTCCTCGAGATTTGGAGAGGCTAGAAAGAAATGGGTTAGGGTTTGGGGGTCTTCTCAAAATCCATCGATCATTTCCGGGGTCTGGGTGCTACCACCCTTCGAAGCATGGTTACGGTTCCAACAAAACTCATATACTCCATCCTTATCACTGAGAGTGTCGGTCTTCTCAGATCGTAAGGATAATTCCTTCTCTGCGCTCTTCCGGTAGTGGCATAACCTTTTCCTCAATTATTTTGTCCTTTACTCTTGGTAAGGTTATTCCGAGACTGGGTCTTCTTAGCTGACGGGTTTGGCGCCAATTCTAAACAACTATCGATATCTCATGGTGGTCATCAATTTATGGTTAGTCCTGCAGGAAATGGGTCTGGGTTGAACCTCACCGTATGACCTACGGTTGGCAACAACTGCCGTGTACAAGGGAAAAATACCTATACCATTCTAAGGTTTTGAACAAGGTTTTGATCGTCGTCTCTCTACTAGGTAAGTCACTCAGATTTACCATCCCATATAGCAAAGCGAATAATAAGAGTAAGTCGGTATGGTGATCAATCCATCCCGCACCCAAATCATTACCTTGTACATGGTTTAGCGAATCTCGCATTCTAACACTCGGTCATCCTCACGAGCATTACAGAATTTCTCTTGTCGACGAACCAAGTTCGGATAAATCCTTTGATTCTGCAAGCCAAACAAACATCTATCGTTCCTTAACAACTCTCAGGTTTTGCGTAAACTCCTATAAAATCATCTGTCGATAAAATCGTAACTTCTTCCAGGGTTTTTCCTTCAGCAAGAGTGTGCTTGTTTCTTGGCAGGTCCTGGAGCCTGTGGGTTATGGCCCATCTCATCACTTATAATCCTTGAACTCATCATTGGGGCAGCTGATCGTTATCCCAACATCCAACTTCCTGGCATACTTAAATCCATCCAATTGTACTGTCTTCCTTCCTTCTATTTGCACCAAACTAGGACATGATTACTCAGACTCATCATGGAATTTACCTTGATCCATATTTCCAACATCATACCTACTTTATATCCAATAGTAATTCATCTCTTCATCCTCGTGGGATATCCCACATACCAAAATAAAAAAAACTTATACTTATGAAGTCCATACTCCACTTCGTGGAACCTCATTATCTTTTCCAGGGTCAAGCGTCCTTACATGGGATTATTGGCCATCTCTGCATGGCACTTCGTCAACTGGGAAACGTGAAACACATCATGAACTTCTGACAGTCCTTCGGGTGACTCCAATTTGTTGGCCACTTCTCCCATACGCTCCAAAACTCAGTATGGTCCTACAATTCTCGGGGCTAACTTTCCCTTAACTCCAAATCGTTTAACTCCTCGCAGAGGTGGCACACAAAGATATGCTCTGTCTCCGATTTCATAGACTACCTCCTTGCGTTTTTGAGTATGCATAAATATTCTGCCTGGACTGAGCTACCTTCAGTCTATCTCGAATCCACTTAACATTCTCTTCTGACTCCTTGATCACATTTGGTCCAAACAACTGACGGTCTCCAACTTCATCCCATATCAATGGTGTCTGGCTCCTTCTCCCATACAAAGCTTAAAAAGGGGCCATCTTCAAACTGGCTGGGTAACTGTTGTTGTATGAGAACTCCCCATAGGGTAGATTATCATCACTACTAGATCCATAATCTAGCACACACGCTCTCAACATGTCTTAAAGATTCTGATTGACTCTCTCGATTTATCCACCTGTCTACGGATGAAAGGCCGTACTGAACTCTAGCCTAGTACCCAAAGTCTGGTGGAGCTGATTCCAAAACTTTGAGGTAAACTGTGTTCCTCTACGATGGTCCTCGGAACTCCATGCAGACATACGATCCTTGTCAAATATATCTTGGCCAACTTCGCACTTGTATAGGTGGTTTTCATTGGGATAAAGTGAGCCACTTTGGTCAAGCGAATCAACTACTACCCAGATGGAATCATGTCCTGTTCGGGTTCTGGGAAATCCGGTAATGAAATCCATGCCAAGCTTATCCCACTTCCATTCGGGTATCGGCATAGGCTGTAGTAATCCGACTGGATTCTGATGCTCTGCCTTTACTCTCTGGCATACATCACCTATGACTCCATACTCCTCACTATCCTTCTTCATACCAGTCCACCAGAAACGCTTCTTCAAATCCAAATACATCTTGGTGTTTCCAGGGCGAATCGAGTATGGTGAGTCATGAGCCTTCTGAAGTATTAACTTCCTGGTCTTTGCATTATTGGGCACATATACACGGTCCTCAAACCATAAGGTATCGTGCTATTCCTTACGAAAACCTTTGGCCTTTCCTGTGCTCATCCTCTCTTTTATCTCAGCAATCTCCTTGTCATACTTCTGAGCTTCACAAATCCTTCCCAACAATGTAGACTGAACTTCCATTGCTGCAACAAAACCCTTGGGAACAATCTCCAACCGAAGTTCCCTGAGATCCTCGGCTAACTCCTTTGATAATCCTCCGAATATGAGGGTATTCGTCCTCGTGTTCTTTAGGGTTGTGTCCTTTTTCTCCACAAAGCTTGCATGCACTTTCTCCATATCATTTCCATAAGGCTTCATTCTCTGGGACACAAACTGAGACTTTGGCAAGGTCAACTTAAATTCCTTCCAAGTGGTTACTCCTTGCCATCCTTTGATGGTTTGGTACATCCTCCACCAAGTAGCAGCACCTCTTTCAAAGCACTGAAGAGCATGCTGGGTCATATACTTTCCAGCTATAGTGTTATTCTCCATATGATCCTCCATGTTCTGAATTCATCGGTCCATCTCCAATTGACTCATTTGTCCAGAAAATACAAGCTCATCTCCATTCATCCTCTATTGGGTCCAAGGGTTTGGGGTGGGATAAGAGAGATAGAGAGGGAGGGATACACACAATGAAAACAATAGTTTTGAAAAATAGATTTTATTGTGGCTGTCGGAAAAACATCAAACAAATGACAGCTCACAATCGTCATCTAATGTAGGTATAACGGGTTTGGTCTTCTAATGGTCAATAGATCTCAAAGTCATCAAACTCTTCAAGTCTTGGTCATGTCTCTGATGGCTTCTTCTGATCATGCTTGTCCTTTTCAAGTTCTTTTGCCAAATCATCTCTGTTGTAGCAAAGTCTCTCGTGGCGTCCTTCAATATTTCCGGTGTTACGTCCAAACTTATGGATTTTATCAACCTTGGCATGAACCATGGTCCTACTGTCCTTCAGTTCATGATGAATCTCTGGTACCTTGGGGTTTTGCTCCTTCATCTTGTCTACTTTCAGCTTCTGGGTCCTGAGTTCTTCACGAACTGCTTCCTTATCAAATACTGCTTCTTGTAGGTCCATCTGAACTCCTTGATGTAATGCTCCAGATCCCGAGGTTACATCAGCTAAGGTTAACACTTCGTCTTGCTGATAGGTGCTCCATCAGCCCTTTTGTCATCCAATTCTTCCATGCATATGCATGCTTAACTCAGCACAGTGGCAATAGCCTAAGCGGGTGATAACATCATGGATAGCCGTGTTTCTGCTCTTGTCATTTCCATGAGCTATCTCTCCATAGTTCATATCTCCTGCATTGGGGTTTCCTTGACAAGACTTTGAGTTCTGATGCTCCATGTTCCGGTCTTTCTCCGATACACCTTGATCTCGGGTATTGGCAGCTTCCATATTCTACCAAGTTCCATAAGGGTATCCTTCCTAGGTCATACAAATCTGGAAATTCTTCAAGCCTTCAAATTCTCCAAGTCTTCGGGGTCTTCAAGAGTTGTAGTTTCCATTTACACGGTAAAATCCTCTTCATTTCAAATGGTCTTAGCTGTCCGATATCTTGTCTCCTTGGAGTGGTCTCATCGGTCAAAACTTCGAGTGGTCCAAAGGGAAAAAAGGGTATAGTCTCACTAAAAGGAAATATTTGAATAAGCATAGAAGAGAAGAGAGGTAAAAGGTTCTTTTGAAAAGAGAGCTGTAGAGAAAAATCTTTCCTATGGGCTTGCCAGTTTCTAGGGTCACGTCCTACAGTCAACATGTGCTCTAATACAATCTTGTAGCGACCCGACCCGAATGGATCAAGTCTCTGTGCTTAGGTGTCATCCTCGGATCGGTATCTTTGACACACACAGTACTCGAAGGATTTATAACAGAGGTAAATCACATGTAAAAAGTAACGTAAATACTATTACCTCGATCCAAAATATAGCGGAAGCAACAAGGTTGTGGACTCCCATCAACACCAACGGCAAAGTTGAGTATAGGAAATCGTAACCCTAACGTATTACTTACTGCGTCGTTCGAAAAGTGCGCAACATGAAAAGTTGCAGCCCGAAACGGTCAAGACACATGGAATATCTTTGGCAATGTAACACATAGAGAGTAATGAAAGAATAAGCTATACTACATGCATATATGGCTGGAGGAAAGCTCAATGGTTACAGTGTTGTGTCAAGCCAATATTCCCCTCCTGCACAGGAATAAATTTAGGTTAACTATCATGGTGGTTGTGAAACATTGAGAATGGGTGACAGCATCCTCAATCCCAATTAAAAGTACTCATTAAAAACCCAACAATATTAATTAGAAGTAACATGATGAGATCAACAGGATAATCCAAGAACTAGATACTCAAGATGTCCATAACCGGGACACGGCTAATCATGATTAGTTTATACACTCTGCAGAGGTTTGCGCACTTTTCCCCACAAGACTCGATCGCCTCCGTTTGGTTTCTCGCACTACATGGTGTTTGAGAAAGCGGATGACCGAGACATAGTCTTTCGTAAGCGCTAGCACCTTACATGTGGGTAGACCCGGTACACCTACTTTCCCCTACATCTCGCTAGTCAACCCGTAAGAGTTCGCACAACTTAGTCAACTATGCGAGAGCCCATAATGGCTTGTGGCTGCACACGGAAGTTTCTAGTTTGAATAATCTCATGATCCCTTTGAGCCCTGGGTGGCGGTCCGAAGAAATACAGTAAGTCCTGATAGAAACCAGGTGCCTCAATCCACCCAGATGTGTGTTTAAGTTGCCACCTTAAATAAACCATTAAATAACAATCTCACATTTGTCATGGATACACTCACCCAATCCACGTCTACTAGCATAGCATAGCATAATAACCAAACGTAGAAGTAACTCCCAAGGGTTTTATAATAAAACAAGTAATGGGTACTACCTCATCTACTTCCCATCCCACAATTTAATTAGATCCTAATCATGCAAGTGTTTGAGGAATAGATCTAATGCATAAAAACTGGGTATGAGAAGAGGTATGATCAAAGTGTTACTTGCCTGCAAAGTTGATGAAGATGATTCGCACTCAAAACTCTTGATAGGTCTACTCGTCACACTCCGGTCAATCTATCGTAATCAAGCAATAGTAGCCACACATAAGCAATCACTCAAAACATCGGAAAGAACGAAGAAACAATTCGGAAAACAACAAAACCAAGAAAATAACTCTTGCAACATAAAATAATTTCTAACAGTACCAAAATTATGTGAATTTGGCCTTATCAGAAAGTTTAGGTCAAGAGCTTTAATTTGCAAAAAGAATCAACTCAATCGAGATTCTGAAACTCAAGTTATGATCAAACGAAGTTCAAATTAAAATCTGATCTAATTCAAATTTTAACTTTCAAAAACATGTTTAAGTTGGATTACTGGATAGAGGGGATCATAACGAATACGTGGGCGTTGGTTTCGTTGGATTTGGACTAACGAGCGAAAAGTTATGAGCGTTCTAAGATTAGGGACTAAACTGAAAATAAAAACAGCTACAGTGAGGTCCCTGGAAAAAAACAGATCTAATATAAGAACGTTCGCCGCCAAGGCTTATATAGTGAAAACGTCCACTGCCAACGGGGAGGAAAAAAAATGAATCCTAGATCTAATCCAGACCGTCGATCATAGATCGGACGGGGAGGAAAGAGGCGAGGCGTACCGCGGCGACGGTGGTTGCCGGCGGCGAGGGAGAGGGTGGCGGCGGGTCGGACGTGACGGGGCGGCGGCTCCGATGGGTCTCCGGCGGCGGCGAGGGTGTCAGGGGACTCGGCGCGGCGCGGTGGAGAGGATGAAGGGGACGGCGTCGGTTGGGAGTGGCGGGGTGGAGCAGGGCGACGGCGTGGATCTCCGGCGGCGGCTAACTCCGGCGAGGGAGAGGGCGGCGCTGCGGGGCTCGGGAGGAGGAGAAAAGAGCGGGGCCGGGGTCGGGGATTTATAAGAGCAGGGGGGGCGACGGCTGCCTTGGGGAAGGGGCACGGAGAGGCGGAGGAGGAGTCCGCCTCTGGGACGGCGGCGGCGGCCGTGGTCGCTCGGGACTCCGTCCCGAGCTCGGGGACGAGGCATGCGCGGCGTTGGGCCGGCTGGGCCGGCCCGGTCCGGTCGGTCCAGAGATTTAAAAAAAAACAGACAAAGAAATAAAACAAAAGAGGTAAATACAAAATATAATATAGGCATATTATATATCAAAATTTTCAGAAAAAGATTTCCAACAACCTGAACATTATTCTAGCTTCAAATAAAATACACAAAAATTCAAATAATTCAAACAGTGCTACTGCCCTAATAAAGTCCACTGAAAATCATTTTAAAAATACCAAAATGATTTCAAATTAATTTCACTCCAATTTATGTAGGGAATCATGTTACCTATTTTCCATATATTTTATTTTTGGAGAAAAATAATTTGAATAAAACTCAAATAACTCCAAATTGAAAATAAATTCAAAAGAACTTTGAATTTAATTCTTTGAAACTCCCAACTCATATTTCATATGTTTTGAAGAAGTCATTTTATCTTCGCCGTGAAAATCATTGAGTTGCATAAAGTTTCAGAATTGGAAATATTCTCAAATGAAATTCAAATATTTTCAACACCCCTTGTCATTTAAGTAAATGGAAGAAGTCATGTCATCTTCTCTCCGTGGTTTTGTGATGAAAAGAATTTGAATTCCGAAGATCATAAAAGCAAAATGAAAGTTTGGGAAAGTCCTTTTATTCCATCTCATTTAACTTCAAAAAAGTTTCGAATTCACTCACTTTCAGTCAATCAATCAAACAACAATCAAACAAACAATCAAATCTATCTATTTGTTTATAACATTCCAAATTTTAGAATTTTGGGATGTTACACACTCATTGCTAGATGTCGGTGCTCATACTCTTTCACTGTAATATCCATGCTAGTTTATTTTCCTTTTTCCTGCTTTCTTCTTGTGTGTTTAATAAACCTTAGAAAAACAAAAAAAAAATAGTAGTAGTTTATTTTTCCTATTGTAGTAGTAATAATTAAAAAGAAAACCCAAAAATATTTCCCGTTCTTCTTTTGCTTGTTGGGAGCTTTCCCATGTAAATAGTTTTATTTCCTTTCTTTTCTTTGCGGGTCAGTAGGAGAAGACCATGATTAAATTGTTGAGATGGCTCTTATATGCATTATTATTGATTTAACCAAGAGCCCATATTGCCTTGTCTTCTCCTGCTTATTGAATGCTTGCAGATTCCAGCTTAGTCCAATGCATGTGCACTCTTATTATTATTCACACCGTTCGGTCATGCAAGTGAAAGGCAATGATGATGACATATATGATGGACTGACTGAGATGGGAAAAGCTGGTATGAACTCGACCTCTTTTGTTTTTGTAAATATGATGAGCCCATTGTTCCTGATTCAGCTTATTATGAATAAACATGTTTGCAATGACAATTAGAGATCATAGTTGCTCATGCCATGCTTGATTAGCTATGAGTTATAATGATTTACCTTGCGTGCCAACATGCTATTAAAATGGTTGTGATGTGGTATGATGGGTTGGTATCCTCCTTTGAATGATTTAAGTGACTTGACTTGGCACATGTTCACACATGTAGTTGAAACAAATCAACATAGCCTTCACGATATTTATGTTCATGGTGGATTATATCCTACTCATGCTTGTATTCAATGTTTATTAATTTTAATGCCTGTTCATGACGGTTGTCGCTCTCTAGTTGGTCGCTTCCCAGTCTTTTGCTAGCCTTCACTTGTACGGGAATACTGCTTGTGCATCCAATCCCTTAAACCCCAAAGTTATTCCATATGAGTCCACTATACCTTCCTATATGCGGTATCTACCTGCCGTTCCAAGAATATTGGTATGTGCCAAACTCTAAACCTTCAAATAATCATTACATTTTTGCATGCTCGAATAGCTCATATATCAACTAGTGCTGCCCTTATCTTCCATGTTAGGCGGGTTATTCTCAAGAGGAGTGGACTCCGCTCCTCACTCACGAGAAAATGGCTAGTCACCGGGATGCCCAGTCCCATGCTTTATGCAAATTAAATCAAAATAACTGCAAACAAAACTCCCCCTGGGACCCGTTGAATGTTGAAGGCACTCGTTGTTTCGAGCGAGCCATGGATTGATGCTTGTGGAGGAGGGGGAGTATAAACTTTACCATTCTGTTTGGGAACCACCTATAATTTGTGTAGCATGGAAGAGATCGTCATCTCTTAGTTGTTATGTTGACAATGAAAGTATGCAGCTCAAAATATAAATTATCTCTATTTCAAAACCGAGCTCTGGACCTCTACAAATCCCTGCTTCCCTCTGCGAAGGGCCTATTTATTTACTTTTATGTTGAGTCATCACCCTCTTATTAAAAGCACTAGCTGGAGAGCATAACTGTCATTTTCATTCATTGTTGTTAATTTATATCGGGTATGACTATGATTGGATCTCTTTTACCATGAATTACAATGTCTAGTCAGTCCTTGATCTTTGAAGGTGCTCTGCATTTATGTTTTGCGGTCTCGGAAAGGGCTAGCGAGATACCATCTTGTTATATCATATTATGATTGTTTTGAGAAAGTGTTGTCATCCGAGATTTATTATTATGGCTTGATAGCTTATTATGTTATTGATATGAGTAAACATGAGACCTAGGAGTTATTGCAAATGTGGTTAGTTATGAACCTTGCTGAAAACCTGAATGCTGGCTTGACATAAGTACAACAACAAGAGCAAATAGAGTTTGTAAAAGTTTTTCTTTTTCTCTTTCCGTTTGTCAACTGAATTGCTTGAGGACAAGCAAGGGTTTAAGCTTGGGGGAGTTGATACGTCTCCGTCGTATCTACTTTTCCAAACATGTTTGCCCTTGTTTTGGACTCTAACTTGTATGATTTGAATGGAACTAACCCGGACTGATGTTGTTTTCAGCAGAATTGCCATGATGATGTTTTATGTGCAGAAAACAAAAGTTCTCGGAATGACCTGAAACTCCACGGGATGTCTTATAAAAATAATAAAAAATCCTCGCCAAAGATGAAGACCAGGGGGCCCACACCCTGTCCACGAGGGTGGGGGGCGCCCCCCTAGGGCGCGCCCCCTACCTCGTGGGCCCCCTGGAGCCCCTCCGACGCCAACTCCAACTCCATATATTGGCTTTCGGGGAGAAAAAAATCAGAGAGAAAGTTTCATCGCGTTTTACGATACGGAGCCGCCGCCAAGCCCTAATCTCTCTCGGGAGGGCTGATCTGGAGTCCATTCAGGGCTCCGGAGAGGGGGGATTCGTCGCCGTCGTCATCATCAACCATCCTCCATCACCAATTTCATGATGCTCACCGTCGTGCGTGAGTAATTCCATCGTAGGCTTGCTAGACGGTGATCGGTTGGATGAGATTTATCATGTAATCGAGTTAGTTTTGTTAGGGTTTGATCCCTAGTATCCACTATGTTCTGAGATTGATGTTGCTATGACTTTGCTATGCTTAATGCTTGTCACTAGGGCCCGAGTGCCATGAATTCAGATCTGAACCTATTATGTTTTCATGAATATATGTGTGTTCTTGATCCTATCTTGCAAGTCTATAGTCACCTATTATGTGTTATGATCCGACAACCCCAAAGTGACAATAATCAGGATACTTCTCGGTGATGACCGTAGTTTGAGGAGTTCATGTATTCACTATGTGCTAATGCTTTGTTCCGGTTCTCTATTAAAAGGAGGCCTTAATATCCCTTAGTTTCCAATAGGACCCCGCTGCCATTGGAGGGTAGGACAAAAGATGTCATGCAAGTTCTTATCCATAAGCACGTATGACTATATTCGGAATACATGCCTACATTACATTGATGAATTGGAGCAAGTTCTGTGTCACCCTATGTTATGACCATTACATGACGAACCACGTCCATCACTGATCCGGTGCCTACGAGTTTTCCATATACTGGTTTACGCTTATTTACTTTTTCCGTTTACTCTTGTTACAATCACTACAAAAATACCAAAAACATTACTTTTGCTTTGTCTTTACTTTTGTTACCGTTACCGCCACTATCATATTACTTTGCTACTAAACACTTTGCTGCAGATACTAAGTTTCCGGTGTGGTTGAATTGACAACTCAGCTGCTAATACTTGAGAATATTCTTTGGCTCCCCTTGTGTCGAATTAATAAATTTGGGTTGAATACTCTACCCTCGAAAACTGTTGCGATCCCCTATACTTGTGGGTTATCACTACCACAGGCACAATGTCACCTCTTGCTGTAGTGCGTCAGTATCTCTCCACTAACAGTGCAAAAAGCACCTTCCTGCGTAATTCTAGGTTGGTTGTCAAGGTAACCTCATCCAAATCGCCTACTGAACAAAATCTTCCTGCTAGACAGAGTGATATATCTGTGCTCCAGACACAAGTCCAATCCCTAATGGACGTCGTTTCGGAAACAAGAATAGTGATTGATAAATGTCGTCAAGATATGAATGGTTTTGAAACCAGACTATCAGACATTCGCTTCGTTGTTTAAGAGCAATGGCGGAAAAAAAGGTGAAGATCGTGCCGCTCCATCAGATTCTACAGCCTGAAACATTAGCACTCAGGTCAAATGATCTGTGCTTCTATACATCTGATAGTGCTTTTATCTGGAAGGACTGTAAACTTTATGCCAACAAGCCTTTTGTTGTATGGTTGGAATTTATTTTGTTGTGATACAACATTTATGATGCTGCCACAGGCTGCAGTTATTGCGACGCTATTTTTGTATAGTGTAGGTTTATCTTTGTAATGTATTCAGCCGAAAGCTTCGTAGTAGCCCAACATGCCAACATTCGTCGGGCCCATTCCAATTGCGCTAAAAAATGATTACGGGCCAAAATTGGCATGTATCCCACTAAAAATATCTGGGCCTAAATCAGCATAAGCTTTCATATTTTTCTGGTTGGCCTGTGCCCATAGTGGGCCTTTAACAGGCCTAAACATAATTTGGGCCTCGGTAAAATAGGCCGTTTACAGGTTTAAATATCTCTAGCCCATAAAAACATGAGCCTTTAATAGACCGAAAGTGAGATTGGGCCCTGATTGTGCCAAATAACCCACTGGTCTTAGCAGGCCGAAATGGTGGCCCATTTACGATGCGGATCTTTGACAGGCCGAAATACGGACGGGTCGTAAATGTGCCGACCTAATACACGGGCCATTAACAGGCCGGAACTTCAGTCGGGCTAGTTTATCATCATTTTTATATGGGCCGTTAATGGGCCCGATATGACGTTAGGCCACATATGGCCCATGGTTTTCGTCCGGCGTTAACAGGCCGAAAATGACAACAGGCCGAAAGTGGCCCAAATCTATAGTGGGCGAGGGAGTCCTGGACTAGCGGGTGTCCGGATGGCCGAACTATCATCTTCGGTCGGACTCCTAGACTATAGAGATACAAGATTGAAGACTTCGTCCCGTGTCCGGATGGGACTTTCATTGGCGTGGAAGGCAAGCTTGGCGATACGGATATGTAGATCTCCTACCATTGTAACCGACTCTGTTTAACCCTAACCCTATTCGGTGTCTATATAAACCGAAGGGTTTTAGTCCGTAGGACGAACAACAATCATACCATAGGCTAGCTTCCAGGGTTTAGCCTCTCCGATCTCGTGGTAGATCTACTCTTGTACTACCCATATCATCAATATTAATCAAGCATGAGTAGGGTATTACCTCCATCGAGAGGGCCCTAACACAGGTAAAACATCGTGTCCCTTGTCTCCTGTTACCATCCGCCTAGACGCACAGTTCGGGACCCCCTACCCGAAATCCACCGGTTTTGACACCGACATTGGTGTTTTCATTGAGAGTTCCGTTGTGCTGTCGCCATCAGGAGGGATGCCTCATCCCTTCTTTAAAGACTGCTTTGTTGCTAAAGGAGCTTTGGCTATCGGCCAAACTCTCCGGCTAGGTGGTTTTCTCATGACCGCCCGGTTCGCCGCTACCGACGATGACTTCTCGGGTCATCAAAACCAATCTTCACGTCAACTCGGAACTCGCCGAGCAGTTAGATCCGATCGAGCTCTCCTCCGTAAACGAGCTCTTGGATCACATCGCCGCACTAGGAGTCACCACAGACTACGACCAGATCGGTGTTAAAACCGATCTGAGAGAGATCAACTCTCCCCAGGCTACCCATCATGTTGCTGTGATAGAGGAGCAATACGGCGATTCTTCTTCTATCTTAAGGACTAGCTACGTCCGAATTCCCGATCCCTCCATGCCGGATTGCCGCAGAGGGGTGGGCGTCGATCAAGCCCTGAACTTAAAGTCAGGCGGCGGGTTGGATTCATTGGATAGCATTCAAAAATCCAAACTTCCAAGTTCGGAAACTTCTCGGCCTCTGAGTCTTAAATTGGATGGGGTTCCGGATATAGTTCCACCCGCCCACCCAAACATTAGTGATCTATCCCGAATTCGGCAAGAGCCCATTTGAAACAAGACATCATTACATGGCGATTCCTCCTGGTTATGGACAGGATAAAGGACTGCCGAGAGGAGGACGCAATCTCACTTTTCTCGCAATAATTGCATGGACAAGGGAATCCTAAACGCCATAAGTCGTCGCGAAATTACACGCTTTGATGACTTGGTGACCATAGTACAAAAGTACTGTGCGATGGAGAGTGCTCGGAAAACCGAAAGTAAATTTTGGGATAATCCGGCCCCGAATACAACCCTAGTCCGGACTAAAAGGGTGCATCATCACCAAGCACCTGGGTTATACACCAAAAAACAAACACCCCCTAAAGGGTACAGAACCGTACTGGAGGGTTGGCTGAACGGACCCTGCAAAATTCATAGCACAGAGGGCGCCACTCCAACTCATAGCCTTCGAGCATGTTGGATATTACGGCAGGTGGCCAAAGGTGGCGAAGAGCTTCTAGCCTCAGAATCCCAGCCTAGCAACACCAGTATGGTATTAACAGTCTTCGAGACTTTTGCATCAAATAATATGCGGAAACGAACACTCCGCAACCTTGCCGAAGTCTACCAAGTAGCAATAATAAATCCATGGAGTGACACGGCTATTACATTTAATGCCAGTGACGAACCTAAATTCTGAACAGCCCGAGCACCAGCCGCACTGGTCCTCAGTCCAATAGTGGACGGCTTTCGCCTTACTAAGGTACTCATGGATGGCGGCAGCGGACTAAACCTCATCTACGAGGAAACCCTTCGAAAAATGGAAATAGACTGGAACCGCATTGAGCGAAGCAGCACAACCTTTAGAGGAATAATCCCTAGCCGGGAAGCATGCTGCACAGGAAAAATCACCTTGGGCGTAGTGTTCGCTCATTTGGACAATTACAGGTCCGAGGAGGTCACATTTCAAGTGGCCCCATTCAGCAGCGGATATCACGCTTTATTAGGCGAGAGGCATTCACAATTTTTCAAGCTATACCCCATTATGGGTACATGAAGCTTAAAATGCCGGACCTAACGGAATCATCACTCTCTCTAGTGATCCGAACATAGCACTCAGCGCCAAAAACAAGACAGCCGCACTAGCCCTTGAGGCACTATCCAAGCCCTAGTGGCCGAGGAACTTATCGCGATGCGGTCCACGGTGAAACGAGGACGATGTGATACTTGATAAAAGATCCAAGTCCACCTATTTTAAACCAGCGGATGAAATAGTCAAATTCCAAGTCCACCATACGGACCCTGCAAAGACGGCCTCCATTGGGGCACAATTAAACCCTGATGTAGACGCCGCACTACGAGAATTTCTACAAGAAAACTGGGACATTTTCGCCTGGCACCCTTCGGACATGCCAGGAATCCCACGTCGGCTGGCCGAGCACAGCCTAAATATCCTAAAAGGATTCAAGCCAGTCAAACAGGCTCTTCGGCGCTTTTAGAACCCAAGAGACAGGCCATGGGAGAGGAGCTAGCCAAACTCACGGAAGCCGGATTCATCGGAGATATAAAACATCCGGACTGGCAAGCAAATCTGGTGATGGTACCAAAGAAGGATAAATCCTGGCGCCTATGTGTTGATTTCAAAGACCTTAATAAGGCTTGCCCAAAGGATCCCTTCCCCCTCCCTCGAATTGATCAAATTATCGACGCCACAGCATGAAACGACTCATTGTGCTTCCTCGACGCGTACTCCGGCTACCACCAAATCAAGATGGCGGAGCCAGACCAAGCTGCAACAGCATTCATCACTCCATACGGCCCATTCTGCTTCAACACAATGCCCTTCGGGATCAAAAACGCCGGCGCTACATATCAGCGCATGATTCAGACATGTGTGGCAAACCAGATCGGCAAAACAGTAGAAGCATATGTAGATGACGTGGGCGTCAAATCCAAGCATGTCGAAACTCTAGTAGACGACTTGAGGCTCACATTCGACAATCTCCGTAAATATGACATTAAGCTCAATCCGGAAAAATGTGTCTTCGTCGTCCCAGCCGGAAAGCTCTTGGGCTTCATTGTGTCCGGTAGAGGAATTGAAGCAAACCCAGCCAAGATCCGATCTCTGTCACAATTGGATATTCCAAAAGACCTCAAGCAAATACAAAAATTGACTAGATGCGTAGCGGCTCTAAGCCGCTTTATTTCCCGTTTGGGAGAAAAGGCGTTACCTCTTTACCGCCTCCTCCGGCGAACCGAACACTTCGAGTGGACGGATGCCGCCACGGCAGGACTCGAAGAAATAAAAGCCATATTGGCAACAAATCTGGTCCTGGCCGCGCCCAACGTGGGCGAACCAATGCTATTATATATCGCTGCAACACATCAAGTTGTCAGCGCGGTGCTCGTCGTCGAGCGAAAGCGGACGGACACCGGTTCCCTCTTCAAAACCGGTCTACTATGTGTCCACTGTCCTAACTCCATGCAAGTCCGGTACCCGCATTATCAAACGATAGCATACGCAGCGGTGTTCATGGCATCCGGAAGCTGCGACACTACTTTCAAGAGTGTTCGATAACGGTAGTCCGCCAAGTACCTCTTAACGACATTATAAACAACCATGACGCGACGGGCGGATTGCTAAATGGGCCATAGAGCTCCTCCCATTCGACATAACCTATAAGCCACGATGATCTATTAAGTCGCAGGTTTTGGCCGACTTCGTGGCGAATGGACGAAGCCGAACTCCCTAAAGAGTACGCGCATACTCAATTGGATCATGCACTTTGACGGCTCCAAAATGTTGGCGGCACGGGGCTGGCGTCGTCCTGACGTCCCCAACCGGGGACACAGTCCAATACGTCCTTCAAATAATGTATACGGACTCCAACAACGCAGCCGAATACGAGGCCCTTCTGCATGGCCTCCGGATGGCAGTCTCCATGGGCATTAAATGCCTAGAGGTGCGCGGGGATTCGAACCTCGCGATATCTCAAATCAACGGAGACTTTGATGCCAAAGATTTGAAAATGGCAGCGTACCGCAATGCGGTCCTAAAAATATCAGCACGGTTCGAGGGGCTCGAATTTCATCATATAGCCCGGGATAACAACCAGGCGGTGGACGTATTGGCACGCATTGGCGCAAAATGCGATGCCGTCCCGCCCAACATCTTCCTGGAACGGCTGTTCAAGCCATCCGTACTATGGGAAGGGGAGTCCGGAAATAACAATCCGGACCCAACCGCACTGCCTGACACCGAACACTCTGACACAATCGGAGGCTCTGCCAACGAAATAACACCGTCCACCCACGAAATAATGGCGGTCATCGCCCCGTGGACGGAACCATTCCTAGCCTACCTAACTAGGCAGGAACTCCCCGAAGACCAAAATGAGGCCCGCTGCATAGTACGGCGATCCAAAGCCTATAAAGTCCATGAGGGAGAGCTTTATAAGAAAAGCACAACACGAGTCCTTCAAAGGTGTATCTTCGAAGAGGAAGGGCGCAACCTCCTAGCTGAAATTCATGCCGGACTGGGTGGGCACCACGCCGCAGCCCGGGCCCTCGTAGGCAAGGCCTTCCGTACGGGATTTTATTGGCCGATGGCCCGGGCAGATGCGCAGGATTTAGTCCAACGATGCGTCGGTTGCCAGCTTTTTTCTAATCAAAGCCACATGCCACCCACCGCCCTCAAAACTATACCCATCACCTGGCCGTCATGATGCAGGGGCTTGACATGGTTGGACCCCTTAAGGGAGGAACCCACAAGAAAAAATACCTATTGGTCATGGTGGATAAATTCACCAAATGGATAGAGGCCAAGCCTGTTAAAACGGCAAAATCCGAGCCGGTGATAGACTTCATATCAAGGATAGTACACCGTTACGGCGTCCCGCACAGTATCATCACTGATAACGGCACCAACTTCACGGCCGATGAGGTCAAATTATGGTGCAAAAACATGGGCATCAAGCTTGATTACGCCTCAGTCTATCACCCTCAAACCAACGGTCAAGTCGAACGAGCAAACGGTCTAATCATGAGCGGAATTAAACCCAGACTAGTGCGGTCCCTTAAGGAATCTAACACACACTGGGTTGAGGAGCTCGACTCTGTACTCTGGGGGCTGCGGACCACGTTGAATCGTACTACCGGATTCACACCATTTTTTATGGTGTACGGCCCAGTGGCAGTCCTGCCCTGCGACATAATTCATGACTCGCCTCGCGTGCGCATGTATGAAGAAAGAGAAGCCGAGCTCGATCGGCAAGACAGTTTGGACGCATTGGAGGAGGAGCGGCGTGGCAAAAGCTTCGTTCCGCATTCTATCAACAGCAGGCTCGAAGATATCAAAGCAGGGAAGTACGGGCCAAAGCTTATAACGTTGGCGAACTAGTTCTACGCCTGCAGGACTATCAAAAGGACAAACTCAAGCCCAAATGGGAAGGTCCCTTCATCATCGACCAAGTCCTGACCGGTGGAGCATACCGTCTGCGAAACACATCAGATAACCGACTCGAGCCGAACCCATGGAATGCAGCCCGTCTACGAAGATTCTATGCCTAAGCGCCGGACTCCAAGTTTGTCTCCCTCCTCCGTTCAATTTTCTATTTTTGTTGTCTTTTATTTCTCTCCATCCTCCTCCCTTTTTCTTGAAGCCTTTAGAGGCTCGTTTGTGCTTTGTTCGCACATATTTGACGCGCCGTCCGCGCTCATTATACCTGGGGGCTTCTTTAACAGAAGCTTATTTATACGGGTTTCATGCCCATTACATGTGTCAAACTTCCGCATGTACCTTTTATTCACCATTATATGCATCGATATGACTTAAGTTTTGGCCAAGCTGGGTTGCCTGGCTCGTGCTTACCCCTCGTTCCCGATTGTTCGGCTAGGTGGTAAAGGGAGCACCTCTGCGATTATTCTTGTTGGGTCACCGGATGTGTACCTCACACTGGGTGAAGCCGAAAGCTAGCGTTCTTAAGGGAATATTCGGTCGGTGAATTGAAAGATGATTTTTTAAACTATTTATCCATCTGCCCCAGATGATTTTATGCTTTTTTAGCAGTTTTGACATGCACTTTAGGGCATGCATCCCAGCGAAAGGAACCCTTAACGGAACTATTCTCCCTGGAAGATGTTTCTTACTATCCATGTAATATAACATAACTAGTTGGGCACTTGTCTGATACAGCAATAATGACCCCTACGCCTTGTCTCCATGCATGCCCCGGTTCTTATATAACCACGAGGGTATTCGGACACACTCCGGACTATTGGGTCCCAAGGTTGATGCCAAAAGGTCCGCTGTGACAAACGATCTACAATCCGGCTAGAAGACACTTTTCATGTCATATTTAATTACATAGTCAACTTGACTCATTGTATTCCTCCTCAATGTCATCTAATAGGCTATCTAATTTACAATCTTGCTGGGAATACTTGGTGGCCAATTCTACTTGGCCGTACACTAAGCTTACAGGGATCTCCATCCCGTCAGGCCCCACAGGTCCGACCTCAGCCATGTGGTTTGGGTCAGCCTTCGTGTACCGCGTCTTCACCATGGCCCAGGCCTCCCTGGCGCCCTGACGGCAGGCCGATATCTTCCATAGTCAAAAGCGCCGCCGTGCTCCTTGAAGCCGCTCTGCCAGCTCTCCAATGCCTTTGGGCAGGGAGATAGATGGCCACAAGGCCTGGCCGACGCCTTTCATCACCTGTCGAACTCGTTCGTGCAGCTGGCGCACTTCGGGAAGAAGATCACCCGAAGAACCGGGCATCTCCTCTTCAGGACGACCTGTGAGCAAACCTACATAAAAGTTTATGTTAGGCGCCTTCCTCGCCGAACTCTTTCAAAGTTCGCTCAAGCACTTCTTGAAAATGCCGCTGACGAAGCCGTCGATTCTCCTTTCTGAGTCGAGAACTGGGCACGAACATCCTTTAGTTCCTCACCCAGTTGGGTGTTGGCATCTTGGAGGTTATTTTTCTCCTGCCGCACCCTCGTAAGCATGCTCTCGCCGCCTTTAGGCTGGCAGGAGCTGTTGCTTGTCCGGATCTAGTCCGGTGCCATCTGCAATATTATTGTGAGATTTACACACACGCCGCACTTCATAACCTATTTATCTTTTGAAGCATATATTAACAGAGGGGGTCTCTGCGGCTCCCCCTGTAGCGGCTAGTGCGGCCTCAAGTTGGGCCTTGCATTCTTCAAGCTCCTGGGACAGTTGGGCATTCTTTTTGGTAAGATCCTGCATAACAAATGATCCTTAAATCAGTTATTCTAACTATTTTAAGTCTCGGGGGCTACTGGCTTATATAACTGTCAAATTTCCTTACCAGTATGTCCTTTACATACTGCTCCGTGGCTCTGGCTAGACCATCTTGAGCGGCACGGAGGTGCGCATCTCCCGAATTGAAGGCATTCAAGGCCTCTTGGGAGAAACATGCGTCACGAAAAACTGTCCGGCAGCGCCTGTGATTCATGGCACTCTTCACCTCGGAGTTGGTGGCGGACAATCTGTCGGCATCCTCTGTCGGAGGAGCATCCGACGCACGCCTCGTGCTCACCTCCGCTTCCGGACCCGGCTTTGGAGCCTGGCCGGCGGGGGTTCGATTGGTAACCTCTCCAGACTCAGTCCGGCGAGCGCTCTTTTTCCTGAAAGGAGCACCAGCGTTAGTACACCTCTCCGGAATCAATCCTGGGAATATGGTGACACGCCGTACCGTTGCGGCGGAGTTTTGATCTGGACCGCACTTCTTTTTAGCCTGCGGGGCCGTACTGCCCCTTGTTAGCCAGCCACCGCGGGCTCGGCTTCCTGCCTCGAAGGTACCCCCTGCGAAACACCATTGGTATACGGTGATCAAGAAATAAGCACGGATAAGTCATTATAAGAGTATTGGGACCTCGGTCTCGATTACACTGTAATTTGGAAGTATTCCGGTAATCGGCAGTAATGGCAACCAAGGCATTGTCGATGCTAAGTTGGTGGAACACCCCGTCGATCAACTCCACCTTTATATCCGGATCCTCTTCGAAGGCCGGATTGAGGGACCGTTCCGGATCCTCGGGTTGTGGGGGCGGGCTGTGTATCTTCTCCACGGCCCGACGTAGTTCCTGCGCAGAAACCATGAAATGAGATATTTAACTACGGGAACATGGATCGGACAGGCCACAAAGATGTTTTCTTACCCAACTTCGAGGATTATTCGAAGAAAACTTCGCTCGATGGGTTGACGCGAGAAAATCCTCCTCCTCCCTTTATACATGGCAGAAAAGGTCTTCACCAATTGGTGACCGATCCGGCCCTTTGCGGCCATGGCGGTGGCATCGTCCTCCCGTTGAAGTCCCACATGGGGTGGCCCCTATATTGGAGCGGCTGCACTCCTCATAATGCAGATTGCCATGACTCCAATCATGGTCAATCCGGAATGAGCCGATAATCTTATTCGGCTCATCAAGTAAAGGACGCCCCGGTCATTTTCCCTCACAGGGGCTCCATGGGCGCCAACTTAGGTGCTTCTTCGAGAGAGCGTTGCTAAACTCCGGAAGACCGATCCGAACAGGATCCGCAGCGGACGCCCTCCATGTAAAACCATTCAAGGCCAGTCTTGGACGCCTTCTTCGGGGTTCGGATAGATATCCGGTCACGGTGATGTAATAGTTCGGCTCCGCCCACTTGATATATTGACCCCTCATGAGAACGGGGTACTAGGCAGAATAATCTCTTCCACAGTGCCAAATGAGCCTCAATGCCCAAGAACAGTTCGCAAAGGGCCACGAAGCCCGCGATATGCAAAATGGAGGCAGGCGTAAGGTGGTGCAACTGGAGGCCATAGAACTCCAAGAGCCCCCGGAGAAACGGATGAATTGGAAATCCGAGTCCTCTTACTAGATAAGAGATAAAGCACACCCGCTCTCCTTTAGAGGGGTCGGGTACACTCTCCGCTTGCTTTCCGCCCTTGTAGGTGGCAAGTCCGGCTCGAACCGGAACCATGAAGGCCGGGGGAAGAAATCTCTTGGTTTGGAGTATAACTAGCTCGCTATGCGGGACTGAGCATCTCTCCCAATTTCCAGGCTGAGGGCTGGGAGCGCGAGAGGAGGAGCCACGTCGACTGTCCATGATGGAATGGGTTTTTTGTCGGAGGCGCTCCGATGAAAGCTTGCGGAGGGAGGATGGTGTGACTCAGATCTAGATCCGCACCCCTTTTCTGGGCGGCTCATTTGCGCAGCTAGGGGGGTAAGTGTAAAAATACCCTGGCTTTTCGCATTCATTCAAACACGTGGAAGACGGCGATTATTGGGCATAGAAGCCAAGGAGCGCATCATTTATCAGAAGCCGGACACTAATTCGACAAGTATATGGAATTTGGAGAAGAACCCGCCTCGCAATGCCGAAGACAATCTACGCGCCGGACTCATCGTCATTGAAGACTGGTTCGGGGCTCTTGAGGAGTCTGGACTAGGGGGTGTCCGGATGGCGAACTATCATCTTGGCCGGACTCCTAGACTATGAAGATACAAGATTGAAGACTTCGTCCCGTGTCCGGATGGGACTTTCCTTGGCGTGGAAGGCAAGCTTGGCGATATGGATATGTAGATCTCCTACCATTGTAACCGACTCTGTGTAACCCTAACCCTATTCGGTGTCTATATAAACCGAAGGGTTTTAGTCCGTAGGACGAACAACAATCATACCATAGGCTAGCTTCTAGGGTTTAGCCTCTCTAATATCGTGGTAGATCTACTCTTGTACTACCCATATCATCAATATTAATCAAGCAGGAGTAGGGTATTACCTCCATCGAGAGGGCCCGAACCTGGGTACAAACATCGTGTCCCTTGTCTCCTGTTACCATCCGCCTAGACGCACAGTTCGGGACCCCCTACCCGAGATCCGCTGGTTTTGACACCGACAGTGGGCCTCTAACAGGCCGAATGTCGGACATGGCCGAATATGACCCAAATCCTTCACGGTTGTTTATGGGCCGAAAGTTTTGATGGCCTGTAAATGGGCCCAAATGAAGTAGGACCTTTAACAGGCCGGAAATACACCGGGCCGTAATTCGGCCCAATTACTTAGCAGACTATTAACAGGCTAGAAGTGACCATGAGCCGCGTTGATGACAAGTTTAGGACAGGCCGTTGATGGGCCGATTTGATAGAGAATGTTGGGACTTTAGCTGGGCCGGCCCATTATGGTCTGCAGAATCTTGTGGGCCTTTAGCTGGGTCGGCCCATTGTGGTCTGCAAAATCTTGTGGGCTTTTAGCTGGGCCGGCCCGTTATGGTCTGCAAAATCGTGTGGGCCTTTAGCTGGGCCGGCCCATTATGGTCCACTAAATTTTGTGGGCCTTTAGCTGGGCCGGCCCATTATGGTTGCAAAATCTTGTGGGCCTTTAGCTGGGCCGGCCCATTATGGTCCGCTAAATATTATGGGCCTTCGGTTGGGCCGGCCCATTTAAACTTTATGGGCATTTTTGGGTTGGTCCACGTGTCAACATATCATAGGCCCATCTCGACCTTTGGATGAGTGACACATGTGCCAACACGGAGCTGAAGCGTGGATCTGTCAGCCAATGAGAATTTTACATGTGGAAAATCGGCATTGGTCGTGGCTGTTAGCGGGTTATCGGATCCAAAAACCGGACCCGATAGGTTAACGGCGGTTAACGCCGTCCCGTTATGGTGGATGCCACGTGTCGGTCACCCTTGACGAAATCACTTCTATGACGCGTGATTTATCGTCATGGAATTCGACACTTCCGTGATGATAATTTTGGTAATGTCATGGAACACTTCTATGACAGCACAGGTATGACTATCTTGATTCTGTCATAAAATCATCATGGATGTACATGCATGACAGAAAATGCGTCCTACTATGACAAACATGTATCATCACGGAAGTGTATTTTTTTGAAGTGATAGGAGGTTCATTAAGGACTTTCCTAAAATCTCTAGGATCTCTAGGCCTCTGACTAATTTATTGCAAAAAGATATTCCTTTTGTCTTTGATGATGATTTTGTAGAAGCATTTGAAATACTTAAGAAAGCTCTGATCATCGCACCTATTGTTCAGCCACACGATTGGAATTTACCCTTTGAAATTATGTGTGATGCTAGTGATTATGCTATAGGTGTTGTTCTAGGGCAAAGAGTTGATAAGAAATTAAATGTTATCCAAAGTATGCTAGTAAAACTCTTGATCTTGCCCGGAGAAACTATGCTACTCTTGAAAAAGAATTCTTAGCGATTGTATTTGCTTGTGATAAGTTCAGACCTTATATTGTTGATTCTAAAGTTACTATTCACACTGATCATGCTGCTATTAAATAACTTATGGAAAAGAAAGATGCTAAACCTAGACTTATTAGATGGGTTCTCTTGCTCCAAGAATTTGATTTGCATATTATTGATAGAAAGGGAGCTGCGAACCCCGTTGCAGACAACTTGTCTAGGTTAGAGAATGTTCTTGATGACCCTCTACCTATTGATGATAGCTTTCCTGATGAACAATTAGCGGTCATTAATGCTTCTCATACTGCTCCATGGTATGCTGATTATGCTAATTACATTGTTGCTAAATTTATACCACCTAGTTTCACATACCAGCAAAAGAAAAAGTTCTTTTATGATTTAAGACATTACTTCTGGGATGACCCACACCTTTATAAAGAAGGAGTACATGGTGTTATTAGACGTTGTGTACCTGAGCATGAACAGGAACAGATCCTACGCAAGTGTCACTCCGAACCATATGGAGGACACCACGCTGGAGATAGAACTGCACATAAGGTATTGCAATCCGGTTTTTATTGGCCTACTCTCTTCAAAGATGCTCGTAAGTTTGTCTTGTCTTGTGATGAATGTCAAAGAATTGGTAATATTAGTATACGTCAAGAAATACCTATGAATTATTCTCTTGTTATTGAACCATTTGATGTTTGGGGCTTTGATTATATGGGACTGAGGGAGTCCCGGATTAGGGGGTGTCCGGATAGCCGGACTATGACCTTTGGCCGGACTCCTGGACTATGAAGATACAAGATTGAAGACTTCGTCCCGTGTCCGGATTGGACTTTCCTTGGCATGGAAGGAAAGCTTGGCGATACGGATATGTAGAACTCCTACCATTGTAACCGACTTTGTGTAACCCTAACCCTATTCGGTGCCTATATAAACCGGAGGGTTTTAGTCCGTAGGACGAACAACAATCATACCATAGCTAGCTTCTAGGGTTTAGCCTCTCTGATCTCGTGGTAGATCTACTCTTGAGCTACCCATATCATCAATATTAATCAAGCAGGAGTAGGGTTTTACCTCCATCGAGAGGGCCCAAACCTGGGTAAAAACATCATGTCCCTTGTCTCCTGTTACCATCCGCCTAGACGCACAGTTCGGGACCCCCTACCCGAGATCTGCGGTTTTGACACCGACATTGGTGCTTTCATTGAGAGTTCCTACGTGTCGCCGCCGTCGGGAAGGATGCCTCATCCGTCTTTAAAGACGGCCTTTGTTGCTAAAGAAGCTTTGGCTGTCGGCCAAACTCTCCGGCTAGGCGGTTTTCTTATGACCGCCTGTTCGGCCGCCGCGCCGACGATGACTTCTCGGGTCATCGAAAGCAATCTTCACGTTAACTCGGAGCTCGCCGAGTAGTTAGATCCGATGGAGCTCTCTTCCTTAAACGAGCTATTGGATCGCGCCGCGCATCACAGGAGTCGCTACAGACTATGATCAGATTGGGCCTAAACCCGATCTGAGAGAGATTAGCTCTCCCCAGGTTACCCACCATGTTGTTGTGGTAGAGGAACAATACGGCAACCCTTCTTCTATCTTAAGGACTAGCTATTTCCGGATTCCCGATCCCTCCATGCCGGATTCCTGCGGAGGAGAGGACGTCACGCAAGCCCTGAACCTAAAGTTAGGCAGCGGGCTAGATTCATTGGACAACATCCAAGAATCCAAGCTTCCAAGTTCGGAAGCTCCTTGGCCCTTAAGTCTCAGATTGGGCGCGGTTCCAGATCTAATTCCACCCGCCCACCCAAACATAAGCGGCCTATCTCAAATTCGGCAATGGCCCACGTAAAGCAAGACACCATTCTTGGGCGATTCCTCCTGGTTATGGACAGGATAAAGGATTGCGCGAGGAGGACGCAATCTCATTCTTCTGCAATAATTGCACGGACAAAAGGATCCTTAACGATATAAGTTGCTGTGACATTACACGCTTTGCCGACTTGGCGTCCATAGTCTGAAAATCTTGCGATGGAAAAGCGCACGAAAGCCGAAGCAAGATTTTGGGACAATCCGGCCTTCAATACAACCCCAGTCCGAAATAAAAGGGTGCACCATCGCCAGGTACCTGGGTTAAACACCAAAAAGCAAAAACCCTTTATAGGGCATGGAACCGTACTGGAAGGATGGCTCAATGGACCTTGTAAAATTCATAGTACAGAGGGCGCCACTCCAACTCACCTTAGAGCATGTTGGATACTACGGCAGGTGGCCAAAAGTGGCGAAGAGCTTCTAGCTCTAGAGCACCAGCCCAGGATACAAGACGGTATTAACAGTCTTGAGACTTTCGCATCAAATAATATGCGAAACAAACACTCCATAGCCTTGCGAAGTCTACCAAGTAGCAACACGAAATCCATGGGTGACACGGCTATTACCTTTAATGCCGATGTGAACCTAAATTCTGAACAGCCCGAGCACCGGCCGCATTGGTCCTCGGTCCGATAGTGGACAGCTTTACGCCTTACCAAGGTACTCATGGACGGTGGCAGTGGATTGAACCTCATTTACGAGGAAACCCTCGAAAAATGGAAATAGATCGGAGCCGCATTGAGCGAAGCAGCACAATCTTTAGAGGAATAATCGGTCGGGAAGCACGCAGACAGGAAAAATCACACTAGATGTGGTGTTCGGCACGCCGGATAATTACAGGTCCGAGGAGGTCACGTTCCAAGTGGCCCCATTCAGCAGCGGATACCATGCTCTATTAGGGTGAGAGGCATTCACAATTTTTCAAGCCATACCCCCATTATGGGTACATGAAGCTCAAAATGCCCGGGCCCAACGGAATCATCACTCTTGCTAGTGACCCAGACATAGCACTCCGTGCCGAAAATAAGACAGCCGCACTGGCCCTTGAGGCACTATCGAAAGCCCTAGCGGCCGAGGAACTCACTGGCGCTGCGCTCCACGGTGAATAGGGACGATGTGATACTCGATAAGAGATCCAAGTCCACCTCCTTTAAACCAGCGGACGAAATAGTCAAATTCCAAGGGACCCTACAAAAACGGCCTCCATCGGGGCACAATTAAGTCCTGATGTAGACGCCGCACTAAGAGAATTCCTACGCGAAAATTGGGACATTTTTGCCTGGCACCCTTTAGACATGCCAGGAATCCCACGCCGCTGGCCGAGCACAGCCTAAACATCCTAAAAGGATTCAAGCGATCAAACAGGCTCTTGGCGTTTCTCCGAACCCAAGAGGCAGGCCATGGGAGAGGAGCTAGCCAAACTATTGGAGGCGGATTCATCGGAGATATAAAACATCCGGACTGGCTAGCAAACCTGGTGATGGTACCAAAGAAGGACAAATCCTGGAGCCTGTGCATCGATTTCAAGGACCTCAACAAGGCTTGCCCAAAGGATCCCTTTCCCCTCCCCCGCATCGATCAAATTATCGACGCCACAGCAGGACATGATTCATTGTGCTTCCTCGACGCATACTCCGGCTACCACCAAATTAAGATGGCAGAGCCTGACCAAGCCGCAACGGCATTCATCACTCCATATGACCCATTCTGCTTCAACACAATGCCCTTCGGGCTCAAAACGCCGGCGCAACATATCGGCGCATGATTCATACATGTCGGCAAACCAGATCAGCAAAAGCGATTGGAGGCATACGTGAGCGATGTGGTCGTCAAAAGCAAGCATGTCGAAACTCTAGTAGATGACTTGAGGCTCACATTCGATAATCTCCGAACATCGTCATCAAGCTCAACCCGGAAAAATGCGTTTTGCGTGCGGTGAAAGCTCTTGGGCTTCATTGTATCCGGTAGAGGAATTGAAGCAAATCCAGCCAAGATCCGAGCTCTGTCACAATTGGATATCCCAAAAGACCTCAAAAAAATACAAAATTTGACTGGATGCGTGGCGGCTCTAAGCCTCTTTATCTCCCGTTTGGGAGAAAAGGCATTACCCCTTTATTGCCTCCTCCGACGCACCGAACACTTCGAGTGGACGGATGCCGCCATGGCCGGACTCGAAGAAATAAAAGCCATATTGGCAACAAACCCAGTCTGGCGCCCAACATGGGCGAACTAATGCTATTATACATCGCGGAACTCATCAAGTTGTAAGCGCGGTGCTCGTTGTCGAACGAGAAGCGGACGGACACAAGTTCCCCTTCAAAACCAGTTTACTACGTGTCCACCGTCCTAACTCCATGCAAGTCACGGTACCGCATTATCAAAAGATAAGCGTCTGGCGGTATTTATGGCATCCGGGAAGCTGCGACACTACTTTCAAGAGTGTTCGGTAACAGTAGCCTCAAAGTACCTCTTAATGACATTATAAACAACCGCTGACGCGATGGGCCGGATTGCCAAATGGGCCATTGAGCTCCTCCCGTTCGACATAACCTATAAGCCACGGCGAGCTATTAAGTCGCAAGTTTTGGCCGACTTCATCGTCGAATGGACCGAAGTCGAACTCCCTAAAGAGTACGGCGCATACTCTAACTGGATAATGCACTTCGACGGCGCCAAAATGTTGGCTGGCCTGGGGGCTGGCGTCGTTCTGACGTCCCCAACCGGAGATACAGTTCAATACGTACTCCAAATAATGTATACGGACTCCAACAACGCAGCCGAATACGAGGCCCTTCTACATGGTCTCCGGATGGCAGTCTCCATGGGCATTCATCGCCTAGAGGTGCGCGGGGATTCGAACCTCGCGATATCCCAATAAATGGAGACTTTGATGCCAAAGATCCGAAAATGATAGTTTATCGCGATGTCGTCCTAAAAATGTCAGCTTGGTTTGAGGGGCTAGAATTTCACCACATAGCTCGAGATAACAACCAGGCAGCAGACGTGTTGGCACGCATCGGCGCAAAGCGCGATGCCGTCCCCCCCCCCAACATCTTCCTAGAGAGGCTGTTCAAGCCATGCATAATATGGGAGGGAGAGTCCGGAAATAACAACCCGGACCCAACCGCACTGCCCCACACCAAACATTCTGACACAGTTGGTGGTTCCGCCAACGAAATAACACCCTCAGCCCATGTAATAATGGCAGTCATTGCCCCGTGGACCGAACCATTCCTAGCCTACGTAACTAGGCAGGAACTTCCGAGGACCAAAAGCGAGGCCCGCTGCAAAGTGCGGCGATCTAAAGCCTATAAGGTCCATGAGGAGAGCTTTATAAGAAAAGCACAACCGAGTCCTTCAAAGGTGTATCTCCAAAGAGGAAGGCGGAATCTTGGCTGAAATTCATGCCGGACTAGGCGGGCACCACGCCGCAGCCCGGCCCTTGTAGGCAAGGCCTTCCGTCTGAGATTTTATTGGCCGACGGCCGAGGCAGATGCTTTCGGGACTTAGTCCAACGATGCGTCGGATGCCAGCTCTTTGCTAATCAAAGCCACATGCCACCCACCGCCCTCAAAACTATACCCATCACCTGGCCCTTGGCGGTGCAGGGGCTTGACATGGTCGGACCCCTTAAAGGGGAACCCACAAGCAAAAATACCCTCTTGGTCATGGTGGATAAATTCACCAAATGGATAGAGGCAAAGCACATCAAGAGGCGAATCCAGACCGGTGATAGACTTCATATCGTGGGTCGCATTACACGTTACGGTGTCCCCACAACATCATCACTAATAACGGCACGAACTTTCACGGTGTGAGGTCAAACTACGGTGCAAAAACATGGGCATTAAGCTTGACTACGCTTCAGTCTATCACCCTCAAACTAACGGTCAAGTTGAGCGAGAAAATGGTCTAATTATGAGCGGCATCAAACCCAGATTAGTGCAGTCCCTCAAGGAATCTAACACGCACTGGGTAGAGGAGCTCGACTCCGTACTCTGGGGGCTGCAGACCACTCCGAATCTGGCGACCGGATTCACACCATTCTTTATGGTATCTGGTAGCAGAGGCAGTTACGCCTGCGACATAATTCATGACTCACCTCGCGTGCGCATGTACGAAGAAAGAGAAGCCGAGCTCGATCGGCAGGACAGTTTGGACGCCTTGGAGGAGGAGCCTGACGTAGCAAACACCCGTTCCGCATTCTATCAACAGCAGGCTCGAAGATATCAAAGCAGAGAAGTACGGGCCAAAACTTATAATGTTGGCGAGCTAGTTCTATGCCTGCCGGACAAGAAAAAGGACAAACTAAAGCCCAAATGGGAAGGTCCCTTTATCATCGACCAAGTCCTGACCGGTGGAGCGTACCGTATGCGAGATGCATCGGATAACCAACTCGAGCCGAACCCATGGAGCGCAGCACGTCTCCGAAGATTCTACGCCTAGCGCCGGATTCTGAGTTCGTCTCCTTCTTCTGTCCATATTTTACATTTTAGTTGTCTTCTATTTTTCTCCTTCTCCCTCCTTTTTCTTTCAAGCCTTGGAAGGCTCGTTAGCGCATTGTTCGCACACACTTGACGCGCTATCCGCGCTCATTGTACCTGGGGGCGTCTTTCACAGAAGCTTAATTATAAGGGCTTCATGCCCAATACATGTGTCACACTTCCGCATGTACCTTTTATTCACCATTATATGCACCGATATGACTTAAGTTTTGGCCAAGCTAGGTTGCCTGGCTCCTGTGCTTACCCCTACGTTCCCGATTGTTCGGCTAGGTGGTAAAGGGAGCACCTCTGTGATTGTTCTTGCTTGGGTCACCGGATGTGTACCTCAGGACCGGGTGAAGCCGAAGCTAGCATTATTAAGAGAATATTCGGTCGGTGAACTAAAAGAAGATTTCTTACCTATTTATTTATCTGCCCCGGATGTTTTTACGCTTTTTCATGATTCGGACATGCACTTAGGGCATGCCTCCCAGGGAAAGGAACCCCTAACGGAACTACTCTCCCTGGAAGATGTTTCTTACTAACCATGTAATATAACATAACTAGTTGGGCACTTGTCTGATAAAGCACTAATGACCCCTACGCCTGGTCTCCACACATGCCCCGGTTTTTATATAACCGTGAGGGTATTCGGACACACTCTGGACTATTGGGTCCCGAGGTTGAAGCGAAAGGTCCGCTATGACAAACGATCTACAATCCAGCTAGAAGGCATTTTACATGTCACCTTAAATTACATAGTCAATTTGACTTATTGTATTCCTCTTCAATGCCATCTAACAGGCTGTCTAGTTTACAGTCCTGCTGGGAATACTTTGCGGGCAATTCTACCTGGCCGTACACTAAGCTCACAGGGATCTCCTTCCCATCTGGACCCATAGGTCCGACCTCGGCCATGTGGTTTGGGTCAGCCTTCGTGTACCGCATCTTCACCATGGCCTAGGCCTCCCTGGCGCCTTGACGGCAGGCCAATATCTTCCATAATCGGAAGCGCCTCTGGGCTCCCTGGAGCCTCTCTGCAAGCTCCCCAAGGCCTTCGGGCAGGGAGACAGATGGCCACAAGGCCTGGGCGAAGCCTTTCATCACCTGCCCGAACTTCGTTAAATGCGGTTGTAACTTCGGGAAGCAGGTCACCCGTAGAACCGGGCATTTCCTCTGCAGGGGCCGGCACGTGAGCATACCTCTGAGACATAACTCTGTTAGTCAACTTCCTCGCCGAACTCTTTTTCAAAGTTCGTTTAAGCACTTACTAAAAATTCCACGTCGAAGCCGCCGATTCTCCTATGAGTCGAGCAATTTGAGCACGAACATCTTTTAGTTCCTCACCCAGCTGGGTATTGGTATCTTGCAGATTATTTTTCTCCTGCCTCACCCTCGTAAGCACGTTCTCGCCGGCCTTTAACCGGCGCAAGAGTTGTTGCTTTTCCGGATCTACCCCGGCGCCATCTGCAATGTTATTATCAGATCTATATACACGCCGCACTTCACAACATACTTATCTTTTAAAAGCGTATGTTACGGAGGGGTCTCTTTGGCTTCCCGTCAGCGGCTTGTGCTTGACCTCAAGTTGGGCTTTGCACTCTTCAAGCTCTGGGACAGTTGGGTATTCTTTTACGTAAGATCCTGCACAATAAATGATCCTTAAATCAGTTATTCTAACTATTTCAAGTCTCGGGAGACTCTTGGCATATATAACTGTTAAATTTCCTCACTCGTATGTCTTTTACATACTGCTCCGTGGCTCTGGCTACACCATCTTGAGCGGCACGGAGGTGTGCATCTCCCGAATTGAAGGCGTTCAACGCCTCTTGGGAATAAGGGGACGGCCGCCGCGACCAAGCGGGAAGAGGCGGTCGCAAAGGCCAACCGCTTCCGCAAGGAAGTGAAAAGGCCGCCACTGGTCTCCGCGTAAGTGCTTCCGCTTTTGTCTTGTTTTCTTCCGGTGAATCTTGTCCAAATCTTTTAGACGTTTTCCTCGCATCAGGGCTCCCCTTACTTTAGAGAGGTTCGCTGCCGCCTCCGTCATGGGATCGGCAGAGACATCCGCCACTACTCGGCGGATTGACCCCGCCGCCGACCTCCGGGAGGCGACGGAGCAGAACGCGCAGGAAAAGCGCGACGAGGAAGAAGCCGCCCGCCTGGAGAAGGAGGAGGCCGAGAAGGCGGCGGCTTTCGCCCAGAGGAAGCTGGATAAGGCCGAAGCCGCCGTCGCGGCAAAGCGGCGGGCCGAGGAGGCCGCGCGCCTCCAATCGGCGTTGCTCGTCACCCCACTGAGCTCCGCGCCGCCCCCGCCGGAGTTCACGGGGCAGACGGAGGGAGCCGGCGGCGAGCACCCCATCATGGAGAAGGAAGGCGGCGAGGCCTCCATGTCGGGCACGTCCGTGCCGCCACCGCCGCCTCCGCCGTCTGGGAGCGCGCGAGGTAAACAGCAGGCGGACCGCGGTGCCGCCGATCGAAGACGAGGCCGTGGCGGCTTCTCCTTCAAGTCGCCTCGCCCGATGCGCGCCGTCTTGAGAACGCGACTTGGCGCCACGGCCCTTAGAGACCGGGCGCCGCCATTTCAGCCATCCAGACGCCGAGGCGACAAAGCGCCGCGCCCATTGGGTGGGTGCGAGGCGGCACGAACCTCTTGAACCAGGCGCTTACGGGCGTTCGGCGAAGCTGCGAGCCGAGGGCGCCATCCAGAACTGCACCAAGGCGCACCTGGCGTCGCGAACCGTTGTTCGGGTATGTTTCTCCTTTGAGTTTTTTCTTGTTCTTCTCTGTGGGGGCGCACCAGCGCACCCACTGGGTGTAGTCCCCGAGTTTCGGGCCGGCCGGCAAAGCGGACTCGGAACTCCATCTGGCGAATTCCAAATATTTACCTTTGTCTGAAATGCTTATCACAGGAATATCACAACCTCCGCGTCACTGCCTTCAACCGCAATGTTGAGGAGCTAGGCAAGCGGACCACCGACTTGTCGAGGAGCCGGGGTGAGTCTTCTTTCTTCTTCGCGGGGGCGCGCTAGCGCACCCGCGGGCTGTAGTCCCCGAGATTCGGGCCGACTGCTGAGCAGTCGGGCCGGATCTTCCCAGCGACCTTCTTAGTTGGCGACTTAACGTCCTTTTTCTTTTTATTCTTCAGAGGCCAACGCCACTCTCCGGCGGCAGCTGGGCGCGGCCGACACCGCCTTGCGGGCCAAGGGGGAGGAGTACAGCAAGCTTGCCACAGAGCGCGACCTGCTGGCTACGTAGCTGGCGGAGCAAAGGGAGCTGCTTAAGAAGGCGCGGGACGAGGCGGAGAAGAAAGAGGCTGCTCTCCTGGCCGAGTTCGAAAGCGAGTGCTCCTCTTGGACCGACAAGGAGGCACAGCTGACCTCTGGCTTCCATGAAATCGAGGACATCATCGACGGTGAGTTTCTTTACTTTCCTTCTTTGAGCCGCTGACTATAGGTCGGGCCGACTCCTGGTTTTTTTGACTTGCTTCTTTTTCGTCTTGGCAGACTTCTTCCCCGGCCACACGCAGGCGGCCAATCAAGCCATCGAGGCTGATCGCGAGGCGCGGAGGGAAAATGGTGCGGAGATTGCTGCCAACGCCCCCTGGACCCTTGACGAGCAGCTTCTGGGCATCGAGGCTCGTCTGCGGCCGGCCCCATCGGATCTGCGGCGGCTTCAACGTGTCGGCGCCCAGCGATCGCTGCCCTATGGCGGACATGCGAGTTACGCACACTCCCGCTTGACCGTGGCGACCGGCTGGAGGTCGCGGCTGGCCGTCTTGAGGCTGGAAGGTTCCGCGGCCGGGCTAGAGCGCCGGGCCTTGGAATTCGTCAAGCGTGGTATCGAGGCTGGATCTAGACCGGCTGGCAGCGTTCGGTCGAGGCCCGGCGAGGAGCTGGGCTGCGAAGAAGCGCCCTCGCCAGCGTCGGCGGCGATCGCCGACTACACGGACACTAGTGTCTTCGTCCCTGAGCGGGCTGAGGACGGCGGGGAGGCGCCGCCGGAGTGGTTCGGGATGAACCCGGATTATGACGAGGAGTCGGCGGAGGTGATCGGCTCCAGCGCCGAGGAGGAAAAGCGGCGGAGGGCGGAGGTGAGGCAGGCGCCAGAAGACGGAGCGGGCGACCAGCCTCAGCTCGACCACGCCTCCAGCAACGAGCCGCGCCCGACTGGGCCGGCTGCCGCCGGAGATGATCAAGCCGAGACTGCCCAGCCGACTGCCCCGGCGCCTGACACCGCTGTCTCCTCCGGCCCTCCAAACCCGGCTGCCGCTTCCTAGGCTATCGTCTTGCCTTTAATTTATCTACTTTGATAGTCTTTGAAAAACTTGTTAATTCGCACAATTTCACCCGTGGGGTGTATTTTGAACTTCTGCTCGAAGATTCGGCCGAGGGCCTCTACTATGTAAATATTTATCATAATTCTATCTTTCCTTGCTCGTTGCTCTTATGGCTTTTCCTTTGCCGCCTTCCCTTAGTCGCCGCCTTGCTAGTCGGACAACCGCTCTGCGGACTGCCGCTTGGATCAAGTGCTTTGGCTACTCTTCGGAAGGCAAGTATAACCGTTTTAGAGTCTTTTTAACTAGTTGAATAGAAAGCGGCAAGCCGACCACTCAAGAGTCGGCTTTGCGAAGAGAGGCTGGAAGGCGGCTTAAGCTATGTTTATGCTTTGGGTCCTTAGCCATTTTTCATGTGGGCGCCCATTCTTCCTTACTCCTGCCCACCAAGCGATTAAGCTCTGCATGCGGCTTTTGACAGGAGACGGCTTAGGCACCGCACACTACTTGTCCGACTGCAGGAAGCATTTCATAGCGCAAGGCGGCGAGTCCCCGAGCCGACTAGTCGAACCCGGTGCCGAGCGGCACAACAAAGAGTAACATACTCGAAGGCATAATTCTTATCATCTGAGATAACAAAAAAGGCAGTCCCTCGAGCTCGTCTCGGGGCCCAAGTCTTGGTACTTTAACACAAAAGGTAGCGTGGTACATCTTGCATCAAGCTGTAAAATCTTGGAGAAGATTTGCATTCCATAACGTTCCGTCTCTTTGCCGGAGTCGTCCCTCTTGCGTGCTCGGGGCTTCTGAGCGTCGATCAGGTAGTAGGAGTCGTTGCCCATCACTTTTGCTGATAATGAAGGGGCCTTCCCAAGGCGTCGACAGCTTGTGCTGGCCGGCCGTTCGCTGGATCAGTCGGAGCACAAGGTCGCCCTCTTGGAAAGATCTCGGCCTGACCTTCTTGTTGTATTAGCGGCGCGAGCTCTGTTTGGTAGATCTTTGGATCGGTGAAAGTGCCAACAGCCGGCCCTCTTCCAGCAGATCGACGCCGTCTTGACGTGCTTCTTCTGCTTCCTCCTCGGTGTACATGGTGACTCGTGGGGAGTCGAACTCTATGTCCGTTGGGATGACGGCTTCGGCACCGTAGACGAGGAAGAAGGGTGTGAAGCCGGTTGACTTGTTTGGTGTCGTGCGCAGACTCTAGAGGACGGTTGGCAACTCATCAAGCCAACAGTCGGCCGAACGCTCCAGTGGTTCGACCAGTCGAGGCTTGATGCCAGACAGGATGAGGCCGTTTGCTCGCTCCACCTGGCCGTTTGACTGCGGATGGGCAACGGACGCTAAGTCCAGTCGGATGCCTTGTGTCGCGCAGAAACGGGCCAGGGCGCCTTTGGCAAAATTTGTGCCATTGTCGGTGATGATGATGTGTGGTACGCCGTACCGAGTCGTGATGTCGGCGATGAAAGTCACTGCAGTTGGACCATTCAACTTCTTGATGGGCTTTACTTCTATCCACTTGGTGAACTTGTCCACCGCGACAAGTAAATGAGTTAGGTCACCTCGTGCTGCTTTGAATGGTCCTACCATGTCCAAGCCCCAAACAGCAAAGGGCCAGGCGATGGGGATAGTCTTGAGTGCGGAAGCTTGGCGTCTGACTTGGAGCGGAACATCCGGCACCCCTTGCATTTTGGACTAATTCCTTGGCCTCTTCTAGGGCAGTTGGCTAGAAGAAAACGTGTCGGAAGGCTTTGGCGACGAGTGCTCTTGAGGCCGCATGGTGGCCGCACTCGCCTTGATGAATGTCTTCGAGAATCGCTTGGCCTTGCTCTGGCTCGACGCAACGCTGGTAGACACCAGTAACGATGTGCCTGACCAGCTCTCTGGTGACTATGGTGTAGGCTGCCACTCGGCGTTGTACTTGCCGAGCCAAGATTTCGTCGGTTGGTAGCTCTCCGCTCACTAGGAACTTCAGGATGGGCTAGGCCCATGAGGGTGCTGCTATTTCTTCAACTGCCAGTACTGCTACTTGGACGAGGGCGGCTGGGCTGGGAGGCGGTGGGCCGGAGTTCGCGGCCGCATGCTGGATTGATGAAGTCCCCGGGCCGACTGCTGCAGTCCCCGGGCCGAGCTCTGGAGTCTTCGCAGTGGTCGCCGCAGTCCCCGGGCCGGCTTCGACTGTAGCATTCTTGGGGCCATCTGTAAGAGTTCTCGTGCCGTCTGCCGAGGCTTTTGAGTCGGATCCGACTTCTTCAGGGGGAGCCGGCACAAAAATGGAGTCTGATTCTGGTGAAGGCTTGACAAATGGCTTGAGGAGGCGCTGAAGGGCAACGCCGGATGGTATTGCCTGGCGGGTGGAGCCGATTCGCACTAGGGTGTCTGCTTGGTCGTTGTCATTTCTTGAATGCGTGAAGGAACTCGCACCCTCAAAATATCCACCGAGTTGCTATACAAGGAAACGATGGCTTCGCCATGTTTGCATCTTTGGCGTCCCAATCGCGGATGACTGTTGGACCACCAAGTCGAGTCGCCATAACACATGATCCGTGAATGCCAAGTTCTTTGGCAAGCCGAGCCGTGAATGAGCGCCTCGTATTCGGCGACGTTGTTGGAGGCGGCGAAATGAATCTGCAGAGCATATTTGAGCTTGTCGCCTTTGGGGGAAGTGAGGACAACGCCGCCTCCCAAGCCGGTGCGCATCTTGGAGCCATCGAAATGCATCCGCCAATGGGTGGAGTCGAGTGCTGGCGGCAGGTACTGGGTCTCGGCCCAGTCGACAAGGAAGTCGGCCAGTGCTTGCGACTTGATGGCGGTGCGGAGCTGGTAATAGATGGTGTAGGGGGCCAGCTCTATGGCCCATTTGGCCACTCGGCGAAGCATCTCGACTTCGATGATCTCGGCTAGTGGGGCTGTGCAAACCATAGTGATTGGATGCTCTTGAAAGTAAGGCTTCAACTTCTTGGCGCAAAGTGCACGCCGTAGCACATCTTACGGTAGTGGGGTAGTTACGCTTGGAGGTCGACGATGCCGCTCGGGTAATATACCGGTCTCTGGACAGGTAGCGCCTTGCCTTCCTCCTTGCGCTCAACTACAATGATCTGTCTTGACTACCCGGCTGGTGGCGGCAATGTATGTGAGCATTGGCTCTTTAGGAGTCGGGCCGCCACAGGGGAGTAGTCAGCATTTTCTTCAAGCGGAGAAAAGCTTCGTCCGCCTTGTGGTTCCATTTGAAGAAGGTGGTCTTCTTCATGAGCTGGTATAAAGGGAGAGCTTTTCGCCTACCGGTGATGAATCGGCTGATGGACGCCAAGCAGCCGGTGAACTTTTGCACATCTAGCAGTCGGCGGGGTACTTCCATCCTCTCGATGGCCTTGATCTTCATACGGTTGCACTCTATGCCGCGTTTAGAGACCAGGAAACCAAGGAGTTGGCCGACTGGTACTCCGAAGACGCAATTCTCAGGGTTGAGCTTGATCTGGAATCGGCGCAGGTTCTCAAAGGTTTCCTTAAGGTCTTCCAGCAGTGTTCCTCGCTTTTCCGTCTTCACCACCACATCGTCCACGTAGACGTGGGCGTTTCTGCCAGTTGCTTGAGGAGGCACTTCGCATGCAACGCTGAAAGGTGGCGCCGGCATTCCTTAAGCGAACGTCATGGTCGGTAGCGAAGGCTCCAAAGCGGCGTGATGAAGGCGGTCTTGATCTGTCGGTAGGGTTCAGCTTGATCCGGTGATATCCTCGAATATGCATCTAAGAAGCTCAACAGGCTCGCATCCATTGTGGAGTCTATCACTGATCAATTCTCGGCAGAAACGGGTCCTTGGGGCAAGCTTTGTTGAGGCTTGTGTAGTCAATACACATCCGCTTAACGCTTGTTCTTCTTGAGCAGGACGGGTTTGCTAAACATTCGGAAAGAACACTTCCATAATGAAATCGGCTGCTTGGAGCCGGGCTATCTCTTCTCCAACAACTCTTCTCTTCTCTTCTCGACAAAGGCGCAAGGAGCTGCCTGACGGGCTTCACATCAGATCGGACATGTAACTTGTGCTCGTGAATTCCGTCGGTACACTGGCATGTCTTTAGGGACCATGCGAAAATGTCCCGATTCTCATGGAGGAAATCGACGAAGCTCTCCTTCCTATTTGCTGTCAAGGTTTGCACCTATGACAGCGTACCTCTCCGGTGCTCCGGGTCCAAGGGTATCTTCTTCGTTTCTTTGGTGGCTTGAGCAGGCCCTCGACTTCGACTCCTTGGGGTTGGGAGATATTTCGGCTGCTTGCCGCCCATCGCCTAACCCGATCAAGAAGCTGCTTCTCAGCGATCACTGGGGACTCGGCTAGCCGGCGCTTTCAGTGCATAAGCGGATGACTTTCTCTAGTCGCCGGCTACGGTCAGAATCCCCTTGGAACTCGGCATCTTCATCTTGAGGTAGGCGTAGTGGGGGACCGCCATGAACTTGGCCAAAGCGGGTCGGCCAAACAGAGCGTCGTACGGACTTTCTAGGTCCAGCACTTCGAACCAAACTGGCTCTCGCGGAAATGATCTTTGTCCCCAAAGAGGACATCTATCAGGATCCTGCCAATCGGGGAGCAGGAAAGGCCAGGTACAATGCCGTGGAACACAGTCCGACTGCTCTGAAGCTGTCTTTGCTTGATTCCTAACTTCTCCATCGTGTCCTTGTACAGGATGTTGATGCTACTTCCTCCGTCTATCAGCACTCGCGAGAAGCGAGCGGCCCGCCTATCTGCGGCAAGGGTGGCTCCCAAGACCAGGGCGTAGGAGCCCGGACTCGGCATCACCTCTGGGTGGTCAGCTCTGCTCCAACTAATAGGCCTCTCAGACCAGTGCATGAATTACGAGTATCGATGCTACTGCATTCACCTCTTCTTCTTGCCGCTTTCTTTGCATCGATCGTCGGCCACACCGGTGAACACCACATAGGCTCCGTGCTCTTACAGGTACTCATCTTGTATCGCGCCGATCGGTTCGATAGCCGGCTGGCCGGAGCGGGCGGTGGAGGCGGCGGCCCAAAGAGCGGGGGAGGCAGGAGGACGTCTCCCTTGGCGATCTGGTGAGCGGTGGCACTTCCGGGTGGTGTGGTTTGGCGGCCAGCGCGCTATGGAACTTGGCGAGGACCATCTAGAGTGCGCTTTCAGAAGAGAAGGCCGGCAACCAGATTGAACTTGCCTCCTTTACAGCTTGGCGAGGCTGCCCCTCCGGTATTGGTCTTCAATCGCGAACTCGCCGGCCGGAAGCCGGCTGTGGGGCCTTGCGCTTGTGATCGTTCTGTTGCTGTCACCGACTGGTGTCTCCAGCCGGAGTTCTGGGAGCCTGAGGAGCCACTTTGCCGGTCGCACTGACTTCAGTCTCCGCCTTCATGGAGGAGTCGGCTGTGGCGTACTTGTCTGCTGTGATCAGCAGCTCGTCGAGGGTCTCCGGCTCATCGCAATGGAGCTTGTGCTTGAGGAGGGTGCCTTCTCTGCACCCGGCGGTGAAGTACTCGATAGCTTGCACCTCATGCATTCCCTCGCAGGAGCTCCGAAGCTCAGCCCAGCGTATGAGGTAGTCGCGAGTTGACTCGTTGGGGCCTTGCACGCACAAGGAAAGCTGGCGAGGCTTGGGAGGTCGCTTGTACGTGCTTGTGAAGTTGCGGACGAAGGCTTCGGTGAAGTCGACCCAGTTGTTGATGCTGCGGGGCTTCAGGGTGTTCAACCATGTCCGGGCCGTGCCCTGGAGCATGAGTGGAACATATTTTATGGCAACACGCTTGTTGCCGTTCGCTATGTTGACGGCCGTGGAGTAGTCCACCAGCCAATCTTCCAGCTTTACGGAGCTGGTGTACTTGGGCGTATCTCGGGGGAGCGTGAACCCTCTGGGAAAGGGCTCGTCTCGGATGCGAGGTCCGAAATAGGGCGGACCCAACTTGTCTTCTTCTTCCAGCACCAGGGATCGGTGGAGTCGGTCGATCCTGTGGCGGGCATCGTTTTCTCCGACTCCCTCTCGGCGGCCAAGGCGGTCGCCGAGAGTCAGATGCTCGACGGGTGGCGGGGAGACTCGCCTTTCTCTGCGAGGGGGAGGAGGCAGATAGTCGACCCGCCGTTCCACTGCTCTCGGAGGGCCGTCTTGGTCGCGCTCGATGGAGATATGAGTCCGACTGTGGCTGACAGTCGGATCCTTGTTTTTTCTTCCGCGGACACCGCCAGTCGGTGTCCGAGACGTCGCGCCTTGATCTCGGCGGGGAGGCAGGTCGTCGTTTTGTCGTTGCGGCGCCTCTGTGCGGCAGCCGGCCTCGTTCTGCGCGGCAGCCGCGTCGAGGAGCTGCTGGACTCGCTCCGTCATCAGGCGGCGCTCTTCACCCTCGAAGTTGTCTAGCTCGTCCGCCGCCGCCTGGGCGGCGCGGATGTTCTCCGCAGGCGTGGCGTACACAGGGCGATTGGCCCCGAACAGGTTGGCGATGGCCACGCCGCGCTGCTGGACCGCGCCCAGGCGGCTAAGGGCGGTCGGGGCGGCGAGCCGCCCACAAAGACGATCCATCTCATGCTGGTAGGCTTCGACAAGCGTCTCATGCTTGCCCGGCTTCCTCGCGCCTTCAACGAGCTGAAGGCGGCGTGCCTCCGACATCTCGGCGTCGGCTTCTTCCGGAATAGGCGCGGTCGGTCTTGCGAGGCTGCGTCGAGAGGGTCATGAGCTCTTCGCGGAATGCTCGCCATGACCGATGGCGAGCACTTCGTGGACGGTGCTACCGCCGCTCTCAGCGCGAGGGAGTGGCTTGTCGAATACCACCACGTTGGTGGGGAACGCGTCGAGCGACGCGGTGTCGGAGTCGACCAGCATCGGGTCGGTGGAGCCTACGGACTCCAAGTCCGTGGCAGGCTCGCCGGCGACGTGGAGTTGGTCGAGGAGGCCCGCAAGGAGGTTCTCGGGGCCGCCCGTTCCTGCGTCGGGTGCAGGCTCGTCGGAGAGGCGAACCTCGCCGACAAGTTCGGCGAGGCAGCTGGCCGCGCAGGCGATCTCAGCACCGTGCAGCGCGAACTCAGCTCCAGGGAGGAAACGGGTTCCCGTCCAGAGCAGGTCTCCGGACGACGGTGCACCTAGCCCCACGGTGGGCGCCAAATGTCGGGGGTTGGGTGCGACATATGCCAAAGGATGGCTTATCATGGTGGGGGCGAGTAGAACATCGCCGGTGCCTGGAAACGGGATGAGGCGAAGGCATGCACGCCGGCGAATCTTACCCAGCTTCAGGGCTCTCCGTGGAGATAATACCCCTACTGCTGCTCTGCGGGGTCTTCGCATGATCACTATGGCAAAGTGGGTACAAGGTTGCTCCTTGAGCTGCTCGGGGTGAGGAAGGAGAAGGGCACGGCTAGCTCTCCTCTTCCCTCTATGTGTGTCTAAAACTATTAGGGTCCAACCTCTTGCATGGGTGCCCCAGGGTTTATATTGGCCTACCCCCCGGGGGTACAATGGTAATCCGGCTGGGCGTGGTCCCGGCCGTCTGTCTCTCAGTCGCTGCCGTCTTCTCCGCCGACTGCTGGGGCCCGCCGACTAGTGGGCCCCGCCGACGGGCCCAGCATGGGGCCGACAGGCCTTGTCCGCCGTGGGCGGGTCCTGCCGGCTGCGGATTACTATAGCCTCGCCTCTAATGACGCGGGCTTGGTCGTGGGGTCATGGCAACAGTGCCGCCCGCCTGACGGGCGATCACTGTTGCCATTCCCTGTCTTGTCTGGTTAATGGCGTGCGGGGCCTGTGGGAGGGGCCGGCCGACTCCTGGGGGCCGACTGCCAACGGGTCCGGCTTGTGGCGCTCTCGCCGTCTTCTGCACCCCCGCCGATAGGCGGGTCCCGCCATCTCGGGTCGCATGCAGACAGCCGTCGTGAGCTGTGGTGCCGCTTACGGGCTGATGTCAAGGCCGGCATGGCAACAAAGGTTGCCACGGATGGAGATCTATGTCAGACGGGCGCCGTGGCCATGCCTGCCCTTCGTGAACGGGGCAGGGATGGGCCGCGCAGCGGCCGCACCCCATCCCGTCCGTAGTTGCCTAGGCAGGAGGTGGTTGGAGTCACGGGCCGACTCCCCATAGTCGGCTTCCCTGGAAGCCGCCAGTTGGGAGTCGGCTTATCTCGAAGCCGTCCCTGGGACTCGGCCGTGAGGGGCAGTCGGCGGCCTTGCCACCGATTCTCAAAAGGCAGCTCTTCGTCTTGGGGTCTTGAGGGGTGCAGCCTGCCCTGTTGTCTTGAAAAGTCAGGGGCTCGGGTTGGCCTACCCGTGGCCCAATACTCCGACAGTCCGCACGCTTAACGTTCGATGACGATCGGTATTATGAGTTTATGTGTTTTGATGTACCAAAGGTTGTTCGGAGTCCCGGATGAGATCACGGACATGACGAGGAGTCTCGAAATGGTCAAGACATAAAGATTGATATATTGGAAGGTTATATTCGGACACCGGAAAGGTTCCGGGGGTCACCGGATAAATACCGGAGTACCGGGGAGTTAACGGAACCCCCCGGGGTATCAATGGGCCTTCATGGACCTTAGTGGAAATAGAGGGCAGCAAGGGAGTTATGGGGCGCCCCCCTAGGCCCAAACCGAATTGGTTTAGGGCTTGGGGGGCCGGCCCCCTCTTTCCTTCTCCCCTCCTCCTCTTTCCTTCCCCTCCTAGTTGGACTAGGAAAGGGGGAACCTACTCCTAGTAGGAGTAAGATTCCCCCCTTGGGGCGCACCCTCTGAGCCCACCGGCCCCCTCCCCTTGCTCCTTTATATACGGGGGCAGGGGGCACCCTTGGACACACAAGTTGATAGTTGTCTTAGCCGTGTGTAGTGCCCCCCTCCACCATATTCCACCTCGGTCATATCGTCGTAGTGCTTAGGTGAAGCCTTGCGCCGGTAACTTCATCATCACCGTTGCCACACCGTCGTGCTGACGAAAATCTCCATCGGCCTCAACTGGATCAAGAGTACGAGGGACGTCATCGAGCTGAACATGTGCTGAACACGGAGGTGCCGTATGTTCGGTCGGATCGTGAAGTCGTACGACTACATCAACCGCGTTGTCATAACACTTCCACTTACGGTCTGCGAGGGTACGTAGACAACACTCTCCCTCTCATTCCTATGCATCACCTAGATAGATCTTGCGTGATCGTAGGAATATTCTTGAAATTGCTGCGTTCCCCAACACTTTGAACTTTTCAAATGTTTCAGACTTATGTTTCATCAAGTAGATATACACATATCTGCTCAAATCATCTGTGAAGGTCAGAAAATAACGATACCCGCCGCGAGCCTCAACAGTCATCGGACCACGTACATCAGTATGTATTATTTCCAACAAGTCTATTGCTCGCTCCATTGTTCCGGAGAATGGAGTCTTAGTAATCTTGCCCATGAGGCATGGTTCGCAAGCATCAAGTGATTCCAAAATCCCATCGGTAAGGAGTTTCTTCATGCGCTTTACACCAATATGACCTAAACGGCAGTGCTACAAATAAGTTGCACTATCATTATTAAACTTATATCTTTTGGCTTCAATACTATGAATATGTGTATCACTACTATCGAGATTCAACAAAAATAAACCACTCATCAAGGGTGCATGACCATAAAAGATATTACTCATATAAATAGAAAAACCATTATTCTCTGATTTAAATGACTAACCATCTCGCATCAAACAAGATCCAGATATAATGTTCATGCTTAACGCTGGCACCAAATAACAATTATTCAGGTCTAAAACTAATCCCGAAGGTAGATGTAGAGGTAGCGTGCCGACGGCGATCACATCGACTTTGGAACCATTTCCCACGCACATCGTCACCTCGTCCTTAGCCAATCTTCTCTTAATGCTTAGCCCCTGTTTTGAGTTGCAAATATGAGCAACAGAACTAGTATCAAATACCCAGGCGCTACTACGAGCATTAGTAAGGTACACATTAATAACATGTATATCAAATATACCTTTCACTTTGCCATCCTTCTTATCCGCCAAATACTTGGGGCAGTTCCGCTCAAAGGACCGGTCCCTTTGGCAAGAGAAGCACTTCGATCTCGTGCTTAGGTCCAGACTTGGGCTTCTTCACTTGAGCAGCAACTTGCTTGCCGTTCTTCGTGAAGTTCCCCTTCTTCCCTTTGCCCTTCTTCTTGAAACTAGTGGTCTTGTTAACCATCAACACTTGATGCTCCTTCTTGGTTTCTACCTCCGCGGCCTTTAGCATCGCGAAGAGCTCGGGAATTGTCTTATCCATCCCTTGCATATTATAGTTCATCACGAAGCTTTTGTAGCTTGGTGGAAGTGATTGAAGAACTCTGTCAGTGACACTATCAACCGGAAGATTAACTCCCAGCTGAGTCAAGTGATTATGATACCCAGACATTTTGAGTATATGTTCACTGACATAACTATTCTCCTCCATTTTGCAGCTGTAGAACTTATTGGCGACTTCATATCTCTCAATCCGGGCATTTTCTTGAAATATTCTTCAACTCCTTGAACATCTCATATGCTCCATGACATTCAAAACGTCGTTGAAGTTCCGGTTCTAAGTCGTAAAGCATGGCACACTGAACTATCGAGTAGTCATCAGCTTTGCTCTACCAGGCGTTCATAACGTCCGGGCGTTGTTCTCGTTAGCTGGTCTTGCACCTAGCGGTGCTTTCAGGACGTAATTCTTCTGTGCATTAATGAGGATAATCCTCAAGTTACGGACCCAATCCGTGTAGTTTCTACCATCATCTTTCAACTTAGCTTTCTCTAGGAACGCATTAAAATTCAATGGAACAGTAGCACGGGCCATTTATCTACAACAACATAGACATGCAAAATACTATCAGGTACTAAGTTCATGATAAATTAAAAGTTCAATTAATCATATTACTTAAGAACTCCCACTTAGATAGACATCCCTCTAATCATCTAAGTGATCACGTGATCTATATCAACCAAACCATGTCCGATCATCACGTGAGATGGAGTAGTTTTCAATGGTGAACATCACTATGTTGGTCATATCTACTATATGATTCACGCTCAACCTTTCGGTCTTAGTGTTCTGAGGCCATATCTGCATATGCTAGGCTCGTCAAGTTTAACCCGAGTATTCTGCGTGTGCAAAACTGGCTTGCACCCATTGTATGTGAACGTAGAGCTTATCACACCCGATCGTCACATGGTGTCTCCAAGACGCATTTAACTGTCGCAACGGTGCATACTCAGGGAGAACACTTATACCTTGAAATTTAGTGAGAGATCATCTTATAATTCTACCGCCATACTAAGAAAAATAAGATGCATAAAGGATAAACATCACAGGAAATCAATATAAGTGATATGATATGGCCATCATCATCTTGTGCCTTTGATCTCCATCTCCAAAGCACCGTCATGATCACCATTGTCACTGGCTTGACACCTTGATCTCCATTGAAGCATCGTTGTCGTCTCGCCAACTATTGCTTCTACGACTATCGCTACCACTTAGTGATCGATAATATAAAGCAATTACATGGCGATTGCATTTCATACAATAAAGCGACAACCATAAGGATCTTGCCAGTTGCCGATAACTTTTCCAAAACATGATCGTCTCATACAACAATTTATATATCATCACGTCTTGGCCATATCACATCACAGCAAGCCCTACAAAAACAAGTTAGACGTCCTCTACTTTGTTGTTGCAAGTTTTACGTGGCTGCTACGGGCTTCTAGCAAGAACCATTCTTACCTACGCATCAAAACCACAACGATTTTTTGTCAAGTGTGCTGTTTTAACCTTCAACAAGGACCGGGCGTAGTCAAACTCGATTCAACTAAAGCCGAAGAAATATACACCCACTAGCCACCTGTGTGCGAAGCACGGCGGTAGAACCAGTCTCATGAACGCGGTCATGTAATGTCGGTTTGGGCCGCTTCATCCAACAATACCGCCGAATCAAAGTATGACATGCTGGTAAGCAGTATGAGTATTATCGCCCACAACTCTTTGTGTTCTACTCGTGCATATAACATCTACGCATAGACCTGGCTCGGATGCCACTGTTGGGGAACGTAGTATTTCAAAAAATTCCTACGATCACGCAAGATCTATCTAGGAGAAGCATAGCAACGAGCGGGGAGAGTGTGTCCACGTACCCTCATAGACCGAAAGCGGAAGCATTTATCAACGCGGTTGATGTAGTCGTACGTCTTCATGATCCGACCGATCTTAGCACCGAACGTACGGCACCTCCGTGTTCAGCACACGTTCAGCTCGATGACGTCCCTCGTACTCTTGATCCAGTTGAGGCCGAGGGAGAGTTCCGTCAGCACAACGGCGTGGCAACGTTGATGATGAAGTTACCGGCGCAGGGCTTTGCCTAAGCACTATGACGATATGACCGAGGTGTGTTTCTGTGGAGGGGGGCACCACACATGGCTAAGATAAACTTTTGTGTGCCTTTGGGGTGCGCCCTTCCCACGTATATAAAGGGGGAGGGAGGAGGAGGCCGGCCAAGGTGTGAAGCGCCCAAGGGGGGAGAGTCCTACTCCAAGTAGGATTCGCCCCCCCCCCCCTTTCCTATTCCCACAAGGAGAAGGGGGGAGGAGGAGGAGGAGAGAAGGAAAGGGGGGCCGGCCCCAAACCCTAGTCCAATTTGGTTTCGGCTAGGGGGGCGCGCGCCACTCCCTGGCCTGCCTCCTCTCTTCCACCACTAGGCCCATGAGGCCCAATAACTTCCCGGGGGGGTTCCGGTAACCCCTGGTACTCCGAAACTCATCCGAAACGACCCAAACCATTCTGGTGTCTGAATATAACCTTCCAATATATGAACTTTTATGTCTCGACCATTTTGAGACTCCTCGTCATGTCCGTGATCTCATCCGGGACTCCGAACAACTTCAGTACATCAAATCACATAACTGATAATACAAATCGTCATCAAACGTTAAGCGTGCGGACCCTACGGGTTTGAGAACTTTGTAGACATGACCGAGACACATCTCCGGTCAATAACCAATAGCAGAACCTGGATGCTCATATTGTCTCCTACATATTCTACGAAGATCTTTATCGGTCAAACCGCATAACAACATACGTTGTTCCCTTTTATGTTACTTGCCCGAGATTTGATCGTCAGTATCATCATACCTAGTTCAATCTCGTTACCGGCAAGTCTCTTTACTCCTTTCGTAATGCATCATCCCAAAACTAACTCATTAGTTACATTGCTTGCAAGGCTTATAGTGATGAGCATTACCGAGAGGGCCCAGAGATACCTCTCCGACACTCGGAGTGACAAATCCTAATCTCAATCTATGCCAACTCAACAAACACCATCGGAGACACCTGTAGAGCATCTTTGTAATCATCCAGTTACGTTGTGACATTTGATAGCACACTAAGTGTTCCTCTGGTATTCGGGAGTTGCATAATCTCATAGTCATAGGAACATGTATAAGTCATGAAGAAAGCAATAGCAATAAACTAAACGATCATAATGCTAAGCTAACGGATGGGTCTTGTCCATCACATCATTCTCTAATGATGTGATCCCGTTCATTAAATAACAACACATGTCTATGGCTAGGAAACTTAACCATCTTTGATTAACAAGCTAGTCAAGTAGAGGCATACTAGGGACACGCTGTTTGTCTATGTATTCACACATGTACTAAGTTTCCGGTTAATACAATTCTAGCGAGAATAATAAACATTTATCATGATATAAGGAAATATAAATAACAACTTTATTATTGCCTCTAGGGCATATTTCCTTCAACGGCCCCTCTCGTTAATCATTTGTTGTTTGCTGATGAAAGCTTACTCATGTTCAAGGCAAATGACGTTGTAGCAACTATTATTAGAGATACAGTTCAACAGTACTGCGATGCCTCGGGACAGAGAGTGAACTTGTCCAAATCCTCTATCTTTTTTGGTAAGGGCTGCCCGGAGTCTAGAATGAATTCTATCAAATCTATACTCACTGTTCCAAATGAGTCATTGAATGAAAGGTATCTACCGTCAGATGTGGGAAAAAGTAAGAATGGTTCATTTAAATACATAAAAGACAGATTGTGGGCAAAGGTTCAAGGATGGATAGAAAGGTGTATGGCCTCGTCGGGGAAGGAAATTTTGATAAAGTCTATTGCCCGGGAGATTCCAACTTACTCTATGTCTTGCTTCCTGCTACCTTGAGGACTTTGTAATAAGGTGAACACAATGCTTCGAAAAAATTTCTGGGGAAGTAAGGACGGAAAAAGAAAGATGGCTTGGGTTTCTTGGGAAGATCTTACCATGCCATAGTACATGGGTGGGTTGGGATTTAGAGATACTGAGCTATTCAACCTTGCTATGCTGGCAAAGCAAGGATGGAGGATACTTCAAGAGCCTATCTCACTCAGTGCGAGAATTCTAAAGGCAAAGTACTTCCCGTCAGTTGAGTCATTGAGCGCAGAACTTGGATCACATCCGTCACAAGTATGGAGAGCAGTACATGCAGGTTTGGAAGTTTTAAAGCAGGGGCTTATTCGCAGGATTGGTAATGGAGAGTCCACTTCTGTGTGGAACCAAACTGGATTCCAAGAAACAATATGCTGTGAGCTTTGCACCCTATTTCAGCTAACCCGCTGGTGTTGGTATCGGAACTGGTCGATGGACCTTCTAGGAAGTGGAATCAAGCTGCTGTGTATGAGCACATGAGCGCCGTTGATGCTGATGCTATTTTAAATATACCTCTGAGCACTTCAGCGTCTGGCGATTGGTGGGCATGGCACTACGAGCGCTCTGGAATTTTTTCCGTTCACTCCGCTTATTATCTCCTGGTTGACACGAAACGACATAGGGAGCACTAGCTTGAACAACGTGGAGGTGTGTCAGATACGTCTGCAAATCAGATGCAATGGCAGAAGTTATGGAAAGCAAATGTCCTTGGGAAGATCAAAATTTTTGCTTAGAGGTTAGCGAGGAACTCTATTTCGACTGGTGAAGTACTAAAATAGCGGCATATCTCTAATATTGACACTTGTTTTTTGTGCAGCACCAAAGTGGATAGCTGGCGCCATGCACTAGTCGACTGTCACATGTCCAAATGTGTTTGGGCTTTGTTCGAAGAGGAGCTAGTTGAGCATATGATCTCATGTAGGGTCACTGATGCGCGGCTGTGGCTTACAACGATGCAGAGCTCAACTACTGAACAAGACTTTGCAAAGATTTTAGTCACACTATGGGCAATTTGGTGGGCAAGGAGACAGGCTAAGCATGAAGAGATCTTTCAGAGTCCTTTATCCATTTTCTCTTTTATTCAGAGGTTCTTGGCTGAGCTGGAATTAGTGCCAACAAAAAAGTTACAAAAGCCAATCTCAAAGCCAGGTGCAGCCACAAGAGTGATCCAGGTGTGGCAAAAATAAACGTAGATGCTGCAATCTCTAGGAACAAGGCAAAAGGCGCAAGTGCGGCCATCTGTCGTGACGACCAAGGTAACTATCTGGGTGCGTTAGTGACAGTCTTTGATGATCTTATTGATCCTGAATGCTTGGAAGCCCATGCCTGCTGTGAGGCTTTTGCTCTCGCTACGGACTTACAGTGAGAAGGATCAGAGTTGCAACGGATTGCCTGTCCACTATTAATAACTTGTCTAGGAATTTTATGGGCTGCTCGGCGACAGTTATCAGGGATATCAAGCAAATAATGATGCTTTTTGATGAGCCAGAAGTGGTGCATGAAGCTAGAGAATCAAATTTTGAAGCTCACGACTTGGCAAAGGCCTCGGCCTCTCTTGCCACTGGACGGCACATTTGGTTATCCACAACTCCAACTATTTTATTTGTACCAAACATTCTTGAAGTTTGGATAAAGTGTGGTAAACCCTCAAAAAAATCCTTAAAAAACGCCAGAACGCCTTATTTCCTTAAAAAAAAGCCAGAACGCCTTCTACTACTCCCCTGTAGTAGAAGGAAGATGTCTCCTCTCGCTAGGGTTTGGTTCCTCTCACCGCCGTCGACGGAGTTAAGATTTCTTCCCTGCAAGTCACCAGCTACCCTCGTTGGTCTTTTCTTGGGCCGATTAAGGGCAGGCTAGTCCGGCTAATATCATAAAAAAGAGTGTGTTCTAGATTTTTGGTGAGTCTTGATGCAGAAGATTGAAAAGAGAAGGAGTTTATTTATTATTTATCATTTAACAGAATAGTGAAATCTGATATCTAAATTAATTATTTAATTAATACAATATGATGATCCGATGTTTATGAGATGCACAAACAATATAATAGGCTAATATATCTATGGTATTACTCCGGGATTGTTACAATCGTGACCACTAGCATGTCACTATAGGAGATTCCCAACCAGGCTAGAAATTTTGTCGGCGGTGTTGCACATCCATGTCCTCTACCTCAAGCCGTCGTTTATAGATCTCACTCGGGAGCAACGCCACCAAGCACGGGATCAGGCCCGATCTGTGCAGCCGCAACAACGACGCAACATCGCTAGGTTTGGGGCACAAGCCCTGCCACCCCGACATAGCCCACCGCCGGTAGCTGTCGTCACGTAACTGGCTGAGTTGGAACAGATCTATCGGCTAAGCCCCTCCGGGGCAGCCTCCCGCCACCACGCCTGGAGCCACTGCCCGCGCCACTCTTGTTTGGGGTTAGTCAATTTCCGTATTGGACTTGAAATTCTCCACTTTTTAGGCGATTTCTCTTTTTAATCTTTATGGGTATTTTCTTGATGTTGGGTGAATGTAAATGTGTACACATAAGTACAAAGTACTGCACAATATGTGTGCAAATTATACTAGATTTTGAAAATTGCACTATTATATGTTTATTCTTTGCATATTGCAAAAGGTGCAATTTAAGTGCAAAATTGTGTGTGAGTTTTAATAAAATAAATCTTAAAGGGTAATACCAATGCCACTACTTCATTCTTTCTAAGAAAACTTTTGACATAAACGTGGGTAAACAAGCTTTTACCCACTGCATCGCCAGCTTGGGAAAACTTGGAGAGCTATACCGCAGTGAGAGGGGACTTCAGGTTCTGAAATCTACCCCCCTATCTTTCAAGACTGTAACGATTTCCGAAGCAATCCGCTTCGCATTCTGGAGGACATGGGTGACCAATAACATTGACGAAGAACTGGTTAGTCCGGTACCCAAGGAGCATAGTGAGCTGTTCAACCAGTGGGCGGACATTTCACGACATGTGGTGCAAGACAAACCTTGGAGCGGGATTGCAGCAACTGATCTGATGAAGAAGCTCAGAGTTGTGAAGAGAGGTGACTACATCAAACCTGAAAAAGTTCAGTGGGCGTCTTCAGCAAGTTCTTCGAAAAAGAAGAAGTGATGCCGAGGTTAGTGTTGCCAGATATATGACGGAATGAATCTTCACTCATTATGTTTAATTATGCCTCTTTTCTATAATTGAGTACAATATGACTTGAGACTTTTTATTAGCCTCCTTATAGTCAAGTATAATACTAGTATGACTTGAGACTTTTGATGGCCACCCCTTTTTGTTACCTTTCAATGATCTTAGCATATGAAGCAAACAACAAATTAGTATGTGTATCAATTTACAGCCAATAAAGGAATTTCACTCCAAGAAGAAAGATACTCATTACTATTAAATATACCTCCTGGTTCCGTTATCACTAATACCAAACATCCATCAAGCACAACTCTAATATCAAACATTCAGCGAGCACAACTCTTACAACTTGGTAAGATGAGAGGAAGAGGCTGCTAACTGGCAACTGGGCCATGTCCTCCCAGATCACACAGACAGGGGCAACAATCACCACTATCAACCACTGTAATTCAGCGAACCATAACACTCGGTCCATGAGAGGCCCCTCATTGGGTGATATTTGGCACCCCTCGGTATTGTGAGGATGGCAGTCCATGTAACCTTCACTTGTAGCTCATAGGAACCGTGAGTGCAAACATGCACTTCATCAGGGTGTTGTAGAGTAACATGAGTGCCTTCATCCTCATCATTATCAAAAATACAAATATGGACCAAAAACTCTTCATCATCGTCGCATGTAGGTATAGGGATAACTACCAAATTACGACTCAAGGGAAAGGAGCCATCATCTCCGACTAATATCCCGCTGCAATTCATTGCTCTACCATCATATAGAATAATATGGGTCTCGGCATTTCTAGTCCCAGCAGATACTTTGCCAACGAAAGGGGCATAGGGCGGACCGTTCAGATTGTTGATTTGGAGGCTAGCCGCCACCGGATGTTTAACAGGTGCAAATACTAATTCCATTGTACTGAGCCAACTAGGTAGCATCGTAGTGATGGGTCCAGAGTCAAAGGCGCGGGTGTTAGGAGCTAGGGTTTTTCCCTGCCTAGGGCGTAGACTATACGGGAAGGAGGGAGGTGGGCGAGGGCTGGAGCGCGGCGGCCAGCGGCGAGGCGTCGTCCTTGCGGGTTGGCGGCGGTGGCGCAAGCAGGAGGCGGCTAGGGTTTAGGGTTCTGGCTCCTCTAGGAGCTGGGTAATAGAATAGTCTTATTGCTTAATTCTCAAAATAGTCTTACAACTTGTATATATAACCATAATCTGAAAATAAACCTAAGATAACTTGGGCCTAAGCCTGCCCAGTGGGCCTACGGCGGCCATAGACCTGGCCGGTCATAACATCTCTCCCCGCCTGCGCAAACAGCTCGTCCTCGAGCTGAAAGTCGGGGTAGTGCTGGTGGAACTCCTCGCGCTGCTCCCAAGTAGCGTCCTCCTCTGATAGTCCAGCCCACCGAATCAACACGTACCAGGAGCCTCGGCGCAGCTGGGCCTTCAGCGCCTTCTCTGGTGCAGGAAGGAGACGGCCGTCCGAGGCCGGCGGAAGGGCCGGCGGTGCCGCGGGTGGATCACCGCGGAATGGCTTGAGCAGCCCGACATGGAAGACATCATGGATGCGCGCGCCGGCCGGAAGTCAAGACGGTACGCCACTTTCCCAATGCATTCCAGGATAGCAAAGGGACCGCACAGCGAGGACCGAAGCTTCTTCCTCGCTGGGTCCAACGACTGCGTAGAGCGGTGAGGTAGACGCAGCCAGACCCAATCTCCCACCGCGAACTCCGCCTCGCGATGGTGGCCATCATAGTATCGTTTGGCCAACTGCTGGGCCTGGAGGAGGCGTTGTTGTACCTCGGCGAGCATCTCATCACGGCTCCTCAAAAGAGCCCCGGCCGCCTCGGTCCGTGCCGAGGCCGAATCAACCGGCAGGATCGGCTGGGGCGGCCGACCATAAACCACCTCAAAGGGCGAGTACGAAGGGCGGAGTGATAAGAGGTGTTGTAGCAGTACTCCGCCCACGAGAGCCAGTCCACCCATGCGCGAGGGCGATCACCTGTAACACAACGCAAATACATGGCAATCACCTTGTTAACGATCTCAGACTGGCCGTCCGTCTGAGGGTGGAAGGCGGTGCTCAGGCGGAGCTTCACGCCCGCCAGCCGGAAAAGGTCGCGCCACACATGGCCCGTGAACACAGGATCCCGATCACTAACGATCAAAGAAGGGAACCCGTGGAGACGGACAATGCCATCGAAGAAGGCCCGTGCGACAGATGCCGCTGAATATGGATGGCCAAGGGCGATGAAATGAGCATACTTGGAGAAGCGGTCGACCACTGTGAGAATGACGGATTTGTCGCCCACCTTGGGAAGGCCCTCAATGAAATCCATGGAGATGTCCGCCCAAACCTGAGATGGGACCTCCAAGGGCTGAAGCATGCCAGCTGGCCGCAGTGTCTCCGTTTTGTTGCGCTGGCACGTCACACAAGACCGTACCCAGTCACGGACCAGGGCACGATCACCTGGAATGTAGAAGCCAGCACGGAGACGATGGAGCGTCTTCTGCACTCCCTCATGGCCCGCCGAGTGGGCGAGACGCAGCACCTGCGGACGAAGATTGTCGTGCGCCGGAACGAAGATGCGGCGCCCGTGGAGAAGCAAGCCGTCGGCTAGTCGCCACGGCTCCTCCAGCTCGCCCGCCGCCAGCTGCTGCTGCAAGAGGAGGGCGTCGGCCGCGGCCGCGGTCGCGCGGCGGATGTCGGCTTAGAGGGTAAACGAGGGCCCGGTGATAATGCAGAAGGCCGCCCCCTCGCCCGCACCATCGTCCACATCGGCGTCACGCCGGGACAGGGCGTCGGCGACGGTGTTAAGGCGACCCGACCGGTACTCGACGGTGAAATCAAAGCCAAATAGTTTACTGATCCACTGGTGCTGAGGGACCGTCGAGAGCCACTGATCCAGCATGAACTTGAGGCTGTAGTGATCCGTGCGGATCCGGAAGGATCGACCCCAAAGATAGGGCCGCCAGTGGCGTACTGCCTGCACCAACCCGATGAGCTCACGCTCATAAGCCGCCAACTTAAGATGGCGTGCAGCAAAGGGGCGGCTGAAGAAGGCGAGGGGTCCATCACCCTGATGCAGGACCGCACCAAACCCCGCACCGGAGGCGTCGCAGTCGACGGTGAAGGGGAGGTCAAAATCCGGCATCTGTAGTACCGGTCCCGTCGTGAGGGCCCCTTGAGGGCCTCGAATGCGGAAGTGGCCTCCTCATCCCAAGAGAAGTCGTCGCGACAGAGAAGGCGCGTGAGCGGTGCTGCAATGAGGCCAAACTCCCGGATGAACTTTCGGTAGTACCCCGCAAGGCCAAGGAACCCGCGAAGAGCCTGCGGAGACTGCGGGATCGGCCAGGCGGCGACGGCCGCCACCTTGTCGGCATCCATGGCCACACCCTCGGCTGAGATGACGTGGCCTAGGTAAGCGACCGAAGGTGTCCCGAACGAGCACTTCGAGCGCTTAAGATGAAGATGATGCGCCCGAAGCTCGTTGAAGACGATGGCCACATGCTGGAGATGCTCTGCCCAAGAGGCGCTGTAGATAAGAATGTCATCAAAGAAAACGAGCACAAACCGTCGTAAGTAGGGCCGGAGGACATCGTTCATCAAGGCCTGGAATGTCGCCGGGGCGTTGGAGAGGCCAAAGGGCTCACCAAGAACTCGAAGTGGCCGTGATGAGTCTAGAACGCCGTCTTGGCGATGTCGTTGGGATGCATGCGCACCTGATGATACCCCGACCGGAGGTCCAGTTTGGTGAAGAAGCGTGCCCCATGTAGCTCATCCAGGAGTTCATCGACCACCGGGATAGGAAACTTATCCTTAAGTGTGAGAGCATTAAGGGCGCGGTAGTCGATGCAGAAGCGCCAAGTGTCGTTCGACTTGCGAACGAGGAGGACCGGCGCCGTAAAGGGTGGTGTCGATATCCGGATAATGCCCGCGGCAAGCATGAGTGCGCACTGCCGCTCCAACTCGTCCTTCTACAACTGAGGATACCGGTAGGGCCGCACCGCCACCGGAGCCGAGACCGGCAGGAGATGAATACGGTGGTCGTAGATCCGGGCCGGCGGAAGGCCCTGGGGTTCCGCAAAAAGATCACCGTGCTGCTGCAGGAAGTTATCCAGCAGCGGATGCTCGGCCTCTGTGGTAGCCGCGGCGAGCTGGAGTGGGGGTGACGCCCGGGTGCCTCCAACGCCCTCCCACCGGATGCGGCGGCCAAGACGCCAGAAGGTCATCGTCAGGGCGTCGAAGTCCCAAAGGATGGGACCGAGAATCCGCAAAAAGTCGACGCCGAGGATGAAGTCGAAGCAGCCCAAATCGATACCGGCACAAGTGATGGTGAAGTGCTCGTCGCCGATAGTAATGGGAACGTCCCGGGCGAGCCCATGGCAGCGGAGGCGGTCGCCATTAGCGACGGTGACGCACAGCTGCTCCCCGCCTGTGGGATGTAGTGCAAATCGCCGCATAGTAGTCTCCGGTAGGAAGTTATGTGTAGTTCCCGTGTCCAAAAGAGCCACCAGAGACTCGCCTGTGGGATGTAGCATGGTCCGCTCGTTGCGGATGCCGGCCAACGCGTGAAGGGAGACGACAAGGGCCGTAGCTGGCGCGGGCGCGGGTGACGGCGCGACCTCGGCGGCGGCTGGGTCGCCGAGACCCTCATCGGCAACAACGTCCTGAAGGAAATATGCCCTAGAGGCAATAATAAAGTTATTATTTATTTCCTTATATCATGATAAATGTTTATTATTCATGCTAGAATTGTATTAAACCGGAAACATAATACATGTGTGAATATATAGACAAAGCAGTGTCACTAGTATGCCTCTACTTGACTAGCTCGTTAATCAAAGATGGTTATGTTTCCTAACCATAGACATGAGTTGTCATTTGATTAACGGGATCACATCATTAGGAGAATGATCTGATTGACATGACCCATTCCGTTAGCCTAGCACTTGATCGTTTAGTATGTTGCTATTGCTTTCTTCATGACTTATACATGTTCCTGTAACTATGAGATTATGCAACTCCCGTTTACGGAGGAACACTTTGGGTACTACCAAAGCGTCACAACGAATCGGGTGATTATAAAGGAGTACTACAGGTGTCTCCAAAGGTACTTGTTGGGTTGGCGTATTTCGAGATTAGGTTTTGTCACTCCGATTGTCGGAGAGGTATCTCTAGGCCTTCTCGGTAATACACATCACATAAGCCTTGCAAGCATTACAACTAATGAGTTAGTTGTGAGATGATGTATTACGGAACGAGTAAAGAGACTTGCCGATGTGAGATTGAACTAGGTATTGGATACCGACGATCGAATCTCGGGTAAGTAACATACCGATGACAAAGGGAACAACGTATGTTGTTATGCGGTCTGACCGATAAAGATCTTCGTAGAATATGTAGGAACCAATATGGGCATCCAGGTCCCGCTATTGGTTATTGACCGGAGATGTGTCTCGATCATGTCTACATTGTTCTCGAACCATAGGGTCCGCATGACGCTTAAGGTTTCGATGACGGTTATATTATGAGTTTGTGTATTTTGATGTACGAAGGTTGTTCGAGTCCGGATATGATCACGGACATGACGAGGAGTCTCGAAATGGTCGAGACATAAAGATTGATATATTGGACGGATATATTTGGACACCGGAAAGGTTAGGAGAAGTTTGGAGCTCGGGAGGTTACCGGAACCCCGGAGGTATATGGGCCTTATTGGGCCCATGTAGGAGGAAGGAGAAGGAACAAGGGAAGGCGCGCCCCCAAGCCCAATCCGAATTGGGGAAGGGGCCGCCCACCCTTTCTCCTTCCCCCTCTTCCTATTCCTACTACTAGTACTACTTCCTAATACTAGTACTCTTTCTTTCCCCCTCCTTGGTGCGCCTCCCCCTTGGGCCGGCCACCTCCTCCCTCCCTCCTTTATATACGGGGGAGGGGGGGCACCCTAGTACACACAAGTTGATCCTTGAGATCGTTCCTTAGCCGTGTGCGGTGCCCCCCTCCACCATATTCCACCTCGGTCATATCGTAGCGGTGCTTAGGCGAAGCCCTCGCATCGGTGAAACATCAAGATCGTCCACGCCGTCGTCCGACGGAACTCCCTCTCCCGGAGCTTTGCCGGATCGGAGCCCGTGGAGCGCCATCGAGCTGAACGTGTGCCAAGAACTCGGAGGCGCCCGGAGTAACGGCGCTGGGATCGGCTGGATCGTGAGGAGAACGTCGACTACTTCCTCACGTCATCATCGACTCGGAGGTGCCGAGATGTAACCTTTGGGATCGGCAGGATCGCGAGGAGAACGTCTGACTACTTCCTCTACGTTGTGATCGCTTCCGCCACGGTCTCACGAGTGCGTGAGACAACACTCTCCCCTCTCGTTGCTATGCCATCACCATGGTCCTGTGTGTGCGTAGGAAAATTTTTGAAATTACTGCGTTCCCCAACACGTCCTCCATCTCGTCGACTGCCTCCAAGTAGAAGAGGCACGGGCAGACATGACCCGGGGCATAGGGCGCATCACAGTTAAAGCACAGCCCCAGGCGGCGGCGCTCGAGCTGCTCGGCCTGCGAAAGGCGCCGGAAGGGTCGCGTCGCGGCCGGGGTGGTCGCCGGCGAGACGGCTGAAGAAACTGGCGCGGTCGGCGGTGGTCGTGGAGGCACTCGGCTCCCCCGGGGCGTTGCGGGCCGTGTTAAGGCCTGGGCGCGCTGCTCGAACGCCCGAGCGTAGTACATGGTCGTCTGCAGGTCCTGGGGCCCCTTCATCTCAACATCCATGCGGATGTGGTCGGGAAGGCCGCCGACGAAGAGCTCAGCCCGCTGTAGTGCCATCACCCCCGGTGCGTGACACGCCAGAGCCTGGAATCGGTCGGCGAAATCCTGGACCGTGGAGGTGAAGGGTAGGCGGCCCAGCTCGGACAAGCGGTTGTCGCGCCGTGGTGGTCCGAAGCGAAGGAGACACAGCTCGCGGAAACGATCCCAGGGGGGCATGCCGCCCTCATCCTGCTCGAGGGCGTAGTACCATGTCTGGGCGGCACCCCGAAGGTGGTATGACGCGAGCCAAGTGCGCTCGGACGCAGGTGTGCGCTGCCCCCGGAAGAACTGGTCGCACTGGTTTAACCAGTTAAGAGGGTCCTCCGAGCCATCGTACGTGGCGAAGTCGATCCGGGCGAAGCGAGGTGGTGTCGGGGTCGACGCGCCAGTGGCCACCGGTTCGTCGATGCGGAGAGCCGAGGACGGCGCGCCGTGCTGCAGTGTGGACACCGACGGGTCTCCGGCCTCTGTGTAGACCGGCGGTGGCGACGTGCCGGTGAGCCATGCCGGAATCGGAGAGGGCGACGGCGGGAACCGGACGTGCTGGATCGGGAGCCCCCCCGTAGGGCCCTGACTCAGGCCGGTGCTCGGCGGTGGCGATGGCGTGGGGCCGGTGCAGCCGGGCGCGAGGGGGCAGTGCGGGCTGACCGGCCACGGGCCGGGCGGGCGCGGCCGGTGCCCCACCACTGGTGCGGGCGATGTGGCCAGCCGGCGCTGGGCGGCCGGCTGTTGAGCGCCGGTAGCCACCGGCGAGTGCAAGGGCACCGAGTACCAGGAGCGCCGGTGAGGGCGGGCGGCGGTGGCGGTCCGTATGGGCTGGCTAGGAAGAGCCGGATGCTCGGACCGCGACCACTGTCGTTGAGGACCCCAGCCATGGCCTCCGAGGTATAGTGGGCGGCAGGGGTTGAGGTAGATGGCGGCGGAGCGTGGCGGGGCCGGGCAGCCGGGTGGACGCGCCGGGGAGGAGGTCCAGCGGCGCCGATGGGAGGGCGAGCGACCCCGTGACGAGCAGAGATGACGCGGCGGCGGTGGTGGCCAAGGGCAGCGACGGCGATGGTGGTGGTGACGACATAGTCGAACCCGAGTCTCTGGATACCAAGGTGTTAGGAGCTAGGGTTTTGCCCTGCCTAGGGCGTAGACTATACGGGAAGGAGGGAGGTGGGCGAGGGCTGGAGCGCGGCGGCCGGCGGCGAGGCGCCGTCCTTGCGGGTTGGTTGCGGCGGCGCAAGCAGGAGGCGGCTAGGGTTTAGGGTTCCGGCTCCTCTGGGAGCCGGGCAATAGAATAGTCTTATTGCTTAATTTTTAAAATAGTCTTACAACTTGTATATATAACCATAATCTGAAAATAAACTTAAAATAACTTGGGCCTAAGCCTGCTCAGTGGGCCTACGGCGGCCATAGACCTGGCCGGTCATAACAGCGGGACTCAATTACGCCTTTGCTAAAGTCTTCATCCTCAGGATCACCCTTCACCTTCAGGTTGAACTCAAAATGTATATGATCAAATGCTACTAATCCTCGACGTGGACCTATCAATGCTAACATATCCTCCTGCAAGTAATTTATAAAAAAGATCACAACATGTCTACGTAGTTGAACAAGCTATTTAGCTAGCTGGACATGAAAAGCAAAGCACACTTGACAAGTCGGACAGATTCAAACAGTTTGAAGATATGTTGTTTAACTAGCTTGGGGAGCATCGATAACTTGTGTAATTCTGTTGCCGCACTGCTTTAGTGCCCATAAATTGGTACCAGCAGCCAGATATTTGTGGCTTGTATACTAATCCCTTCGTCCCATAATATAAGAGTGTAGTGTCAAAAATGCTCTTATAATATGGGACGGAGGGAGTAGTATATTCAGATGGACAAACTATGTACTCCTAAATAGTTTCTTTTATTCCAGTATAGAAGCCATATTTTACAACATGACGCCATGACAAAATTTAAACAAGCGTACCACTGAAATAATTTGATGAAGTTGTATGGTTTGGCAGTAACACCCATTCTTAGAGCACTTACATCGACAGATTAAACAATAGGTACACAACTATTTATTTCTAAAAAAAATTGAAGTGTACCAATGTGAAATCAACCATGGTATTTGCAACTAGAAACCAAAAGAACTACTATTAAGCTTAATTTAGCTTAAGTAAGCAGCTGTCGATCTAAATAGTTTGGGAGGAGACAAAGGGGCGAACTACCTTGGAGCTGATGATCTGAGGATCGTCTCGGTCGCGTCTGAACAAATAGACGCATCTGTAGTCGATGGTATCTCTCGCGAGAACGGTACCGAACACACTGATCGGGTAACCCAGATCGGATTCGATTATCTTGACGGAAACGACATTGTCCGACGTCTCCGCCCGGAACTTCCACAGCTGCGGCGTTACATCCTCAAGCAGTGGCCCGAGGCCAGCCTTGGCTGCAAGCAAAGCAAAATCAGGGACAAGAGATATACACCCCAGATCAGGAGAACCATTTCACGAGAAATTTAAACTGAAATGGTTGTAAATTGATAAATAGAGGAGATACTGACACTCTCTGTCAAGGTCGAAGCCGGCGAGGTTGACGCCGCAGAAGCGGGTGAGGACGCGGGCTCTCTTCTTGGGGTCGTACTCGGTGATGCGGTCGCGGCACGCGGTGTGGAGGGCTACGATCTCCGACGGCGACTTCAGATCGATCTCCTCGTCGTCGTCGCTGTAACAGATTGTCATGGGGAACCTGGCAGCATCGATCTCGTCGGCGCGGGGAATCCGGCGGTGGTGCCTGACGTCGTCGTCGCCATCGCCACGCCGCATCGGTTGACCGATCCAACCTTTTTTTTCTAGAAGAGGGAGAGGATGGCCAGCGCTACATTTATTTTTGAGAAATCTCGCTCGCTTTATTGATTCAAAACAATGTTCATAGGTACACGGTATGGGTCACAAGGAGAACCCAACCAAATATGCCTACCAATATCTAAATTACAAACGAATTTAGCAAGATTATGAGCCTTGAAGTTATCGTTTCTTCGCTCAAAAACAAAAAAGCATGAAGATAAACTAGCTCTATGTTCTATTATTTCATGTATCACAGCCGCATTGGGACCTCCAGTGCCTTCATTGATATCTTGCACCACACCTTGGTAATCTGAGGCTACCATTATATTATGCTCGTTGATGTCCTCCGCCAAAGACAAGGCTTCTCGGCAGGCGTATGTTTCCAAAATCATAGGGTCTCTAATTCCTTTAAAAACAACCGCTGACGAGCCCAGAAAATTACCATTCGAATCTCGGCAGACTGCCGCAGCCACTCCCATTCATCTATTCCTTGCTAGTGCACCATCCACATTGATTTTACCAAAACCGGCTGGAGATGTGTTCCAACGGGGTTGTTGCCCCGATGCATCAAAGACCTGCACTCTCTGTTTAGACGATGGAATTTGTTGTAGCTCCTGAAGATAAGAGTCTACAAAAGATACCGTTTGGTGTGAGTTTTGGAACAGAGATTCGTAAATTGCCTTTCGCCGAGCGTACCAAACAGCCCACAAAGTGACAACCATTCTCGTGAAGCTCACGTGATCTAATGTCTCATGAAGTTCAAACAGCCAGCTCTTTGCATTAGCTTCCTCGTTTCCCGTCATCTGCGAAACAAGGGACTCATCCGCCAAGGCCAAAACGCACCTCGACATAGTGCATGACAATAGAGCATGTCTCCACGAGTCTTGGCATCCACACAGCGGACAAGCACTTTGAGTGGCCATATTCCGCCTGTGTAGGACATCCTTGGTTGGTATAGAGTGACGAGCGGGACGTCAAAGAAAAACTCTGACCTTTGATGGGACTTTCAACTGCCATAGACGGCTCCAAGCTTCCTCTTCTCTCGCATTAGATGATGAATCAGCCCTTCCATCTAGCCAAGCTTCTCTTTGGAGTTTTGTTGTTACTAGAAGCTTGTACGCTGAACTTACTGTAAACCTGCCCTTCCTGTCCGGGTTCCAAGCCCAAAAGTCCTCAGTATTTCGAGTACACGTTGGGATCTTTAGAATCGCTTCAGCATCAAAGGGTAAGAAAACCGACCGCACTAACGATTCATTCCATGATGCAACGGCCGGAGATAAAAGATCGGATACCATTCTGGGAGGTGTCGCCACTAGCGATGCAATTGGTCTTGGAGTTGTTTCTTTGGGAATCCAATTATCCTCCCAGATGCGTGTAGATAGGCCATTATCGATCCTTCTGATTATTCCCTGTTGCAGAACATCTCGCCCTTCTAAAATTGCACGCCATATTTGAGATGGGCGAGAACCCAGCTCGGCCTCAAGAATAGATGAGTTAGGGAAATAAGACGCCTTCAATATTCTTGCACTTAAAGTGGCCGGTTCCTGCAGTACTCTCCACGCTTGCCTAGCCAGCAACGCGAGATTGAACAATTCCATATCTCTGAACCCTAGGCCCCCCAAGTATTTTGGCCTCATCATCACATCCCATGAAACCCATGCTGGCTTATGCTCTCCTTGTTTACATCCCCACCGTAACTTTCGATGGTAGTTTTTATGTGATCACAAAGACCCTTGGCAGCTTAAAACACGACATGGAGAAGACCGGTATAGCTTGGGCTACCGATTTTATAAGCACCTCCTTTCCTCCTGCCGACAAACATTTGCTCATCCATCCCTTTACCTTATTCCAGACTCGGTCACTCAGGTATTTGAACGTCCCTTTCTTGGAGTGCCCTACATCAGATGGCATTCCTAAATATTTTTCATTGAGCGATTCATTTGGGACTTGCAAAAAACCCTTCACAGCATTCCTTACTATTTCTGGGCATCCCCTGCTAAAAAAGATTGATGACTTATCTCTGTTAACTCTCTGTCCCGATGCATTGCAGTATGTATCCAATAGGTTTGAAACCGATTCTGCTCCGTCAACACTTGCCCTGAAAAACAGCAGGCTGTCATCCGCGAATAAAAGATGGTTCACCGGCGGTGCCGATGGTGCCACCTTAATGCCGCTAAGCTGGGATGGTTGGTTCTGAGACTTTAAGAGGCACGAAAGGCCCTCTGCTGCCAATAAGAAAAGATACGGTGAGATCGGATCTCCCTGTCGAATACCCCGTGTAGGCTTGAACACCTCTGACTTAACACCATTGAACATTACTGAAAAAGATACTGAGCTAATCATAGTCATGATAACGTTAACCCATTGTGGCGCGAAACCAAGCTTCTCCATAATAGCACGGAGGTAGGGCCACTCCACTCTGTCATACGCCTTCATCATATCTAGCTTTAGTGCACAGAAGCTATTAGATTTGGATCTATTCCTCTTCATAAAATGAAGGCATTCATAAGCTAAAATAATGTTATCTGTGATTAGCCTACCAGGCACAAAAGCGGACTGCTCTTCGGATATAATATTAGGCAACACAGTCTTCAAGCGATTCGCTAATACCTTGGAGGCAATCTTGTAAAAGACATTGCATAGACTTATGGGGCGAAACTGTGACAGTAAGACGGGATTTGTTATCTTGGGGATTAAAACCAACAACGTGTCATTGAGCCTCTCAGGGCTTTCCTCTCCTTTAACAATAGCAAGAACAGCCCGTGTAACAGCCTCACCACAAACATCCCAGTGCCGCTGAAAAAAATGAGCCGACAATCCGTCTAGCCCCGGCGCCTTTGTTGGGAACATTTGAAAAAGGGCTGATTTTACCTCTTTCTCATCATATGGAGCCAGCAAGCTTGCATTCATAGCTGCAGTCACCTTTAAGGGAACATGTTCGAGAACTTCTTGCAACCCATGGATGCCCTCCGACGTATACAAGTTCTTATAAGAGTCAAGAGCAAGCTGCTGCATCTCAGTTGGATCATCGGTTACCTGGCCGTTCGGCTTCTGTAGGGCTTTAATCAAATTCTTCCTCCTCCGCATCGATGCCCTCATATGAAAAAAGTGTGTGTTTCGATCCCCTTCCGCCAACCATTGCACCCGTGACCGCTGGCGCCACATTATCTCTTCCCTCAGATATAATTCGATCAACCTATCATTTGTCTTAATTTCAACATGTGACGGTACAGTCCTTTCTGGTTGGCTTCGCATTCGCTCAAGTTCCTTTTTAAGTTTTCTAATTTCGCCTCTCCCAAAGGTCGTCCTCGACCAGTCGCCCAGATTCTGCGCCAAATCATCAAGATTCCTGCGCACCTCCTCAACCGTTAGATTGTGACCATTGGGCTCCCATGCAGATTGTACGGTCGGTTTTAGCTCTTCATGCATGTCCCACATAACTTCATATCGAAACATTATGTCCTCCTTCCTTCCTTGAGCCGGTGCTAGGCTTAGTAATATGGGAGTATGATCCGACGTGGTTGCTGTTAAATGTTTCACACCCGCCTGTGGAAAAAGTTGACACCATTCGGCCGACCCCAGGGCTCTGTCCAACCGAACCCGCGTATAAGTGCCACCGGTCACTTTTTTCTCAAAGGTCCATCTAGTGCCACTGAACCCCAAGTCAGCAAGGCCACAAACATCAACTGCATCACGAAAACCTTGTATCTGTGATTGGCTTCTCGTGCCAACTCCATCGTGCTCATCATGATGAAGCACCTCGTTAAAATCACCAATGCAAACCCATGCCATATCATGTAGACTCGCCATATTCTTCATCGTGTCCCATGTTTGATGACGAAGATGGGTTTGAGCTTCCCCATAGAAACAAGAAAGCCTCCATGGAGCCCCACCCAGATTAGTAACCTTAGCATCAATGTGATACCTCGAATAACCCAATTTTTCAATCTTTATTTCATTATTCCAATACATGGCCAACCCTCCACTTCTACCGGAGGAATCAACAGCAAAAGCGTTATCATAACCTAAAGTACTTGCCAGACTTTCAGCCCTAACTCCAGAAATCTGAGTTTCAACTATGCATAGTACTCTAGGGGCAAAACTTTTGCGCCAGTTCACGCAGCTCTTGAATTGTCGGGGCGTTGCCTATACCCCGACAATTCCAACATAGCAGATTCATTGCGCCCGGCGGTCCTCCGCCGGGGAGGCCGCCGATATTGGATCATCCTTCTTGGACCGTTTCACCTCTTTCCATGGCGAGACATAGACAAGCGGAAATGGAGGAATCTCCGTAGACTTATCAGAAAGCACAAGTTTTGTAGAGCTCCTCGAAGCCACAACATCTCTCCCTTCGATTGACTGAGTTGTCGCTGACTGTTGGTTTTCAGCAGATTGTCTTTTGTTGCTGCCCACAGTTACTCCCCCTGCCACTACGCCAGCCGTGTCTATCCTCGCATGCAGCTCACCTGGCCCGAAAACTCCAGGAGCCAATACCATATCCGTCCTTTCATCCTGCCTTCTCTCCTCATGGCGTGGTTCATGTTGCTGTGCATTAAAACGCCAGCTTTGGGCTGGGTTGTACTGCTCTCGTCCCCTACCTCTTGCACCAGCGCTCCTCGAACCTCCTCGGCCCTCTGACTCCCAAAACCACCTCTTCCTGATTGCCTGTAGCGAACATTATCAGCCAATACAAACTCGCCCCACTCAAATTTAGTTTCATCATGCACACGATCGCCACACTCCTCGTGCCAGTGCCCGCACTTGCCACAGTTAAAGCAGAAGACTGGTAGTTTCTCATATTTTACTTGATATCTAACTCGTTCATCTCCCTTCTTACCAGTCACAAACATCTTGATTTTTACATTGATGTCTATCTTCACCCGGACCCTAACAAACTCACCAAAAAAACATGCTGGCAGTTTAAGTTGAACTTCCTCCACCTCACCAATCCGCGATGCCATCCCCCTGACTGCAGGTTCAATTAAGAAGTTATCCGGGAGCCGATGTATCTGTGCCCACACTGCCAACTTGTCCAGCTTGATATTATCAGGGTTCTTGAAGCCATCGTACTCCACCATGATCACTGACTGGTCTCTGAAGAGCCAAGGCCCCTCGGCCATAGCCTTGTTCCAATCCCCAAGACAGCCAAGTTGAGCTGTGAACAAATTGTCCTTAATCTTCCTCCAGACCACCGGTCTCGCAGGGTTCCATGCAGCCCACATATCTCCATAAAGTGCATTAGGACTGAAAGTTCTTAATGTATGCACCCTAGCTATAGCGAGCCACTTCGCCGGTGCTCCAAGATCCGGCAGTTCCTCCTCCCACACAAAGTCATCGTCTTCCTCCTCCTGTAGATCCAGCCTGGCGAGCAGCTCCTCCGTCGTCTCCTTGCCCTGTCGCCCCTGCGAGCTTGATCCAGCCGCCATGATCAAACCGATCTATCTGATCCCGAGAAAACCCTAGGTCGAGCTCCCAAAGTACCACACGAACCAAGGCCGGGTAAGGTCACGAGGGACCCCCTTTGATCAGCCCGAGTCTGAGGGTACACCAGAGAGGATCCACCGGGGGGATGAAGGTAAATTCCGGCGGCGGCGCCGGAGGATGTCGAAACCCTAGGCCGTCGCCTTAGGGGAAAAGAAAACCCGCCAACGCTACAAGAGCATGCACTGACGCACCGCGAGCCCAATACCAGCGTAGTGGGCCTTAAAATCTACTCCCTCCGGTCTTTTTTACTCTGCATATTAGGGTTGTGTGAAGTCAATCCCATTCAACTTTGACCAAGTTTATTCAAAAAACTATTAACATTCACATAACAACACCAATATCATTAGATCCATCTCGGAATATATTTTCATATTATATTTATTAGATATTATAGATGTTAATAATTTCTAATATAAAGTTGGTCAAACTTAGCAAAGTTTGACTTCAGACAAACCAAATGTGTGGAGTAAAAAGGACCGGAGGGAGTACTTGTCTGAAAATTGGATAAAAATGGATGGATACATCTAGATCATCTATTACGGCACAAAAAAATCTAGATCATCTATTTCTTCGACAAGTATACCCGGACGAAGAGAGTATTTATTCCAGTCACGCCAGAACACCTTATTTCCTTTTTAAAAAAAGCCAGAACGCCTTCTCCTGCTCTCATGTGTAGACTGTAGTAGAAGGAAGATGCGTCCTCTCGCTAGGGTTTGGTTCCTCTCGCCGCCATCGACGGCGTTGAGTTTCTTCCCTACAACTCACAGGCTACCATCACTGGTCTTTTCTTGTGATGATTAAGGGGCTGGACAGTCCTGCTAATGTCATAAAAAGAGTGTGTTCTAGGTTTTGGGTGACCCTCGATACAGAAGATTGAAAGGAGAAGGGATTTATCTACTTATCATTTAACAAAATAGCAAAATATAATATCTAAATTAATTATTTAATTAATACAATATGATGATACAATGTTTATGAGATGGACATGATGCACAAAACAGTATAATAGGCTAATATATCTATGGTATTACTCCCAGATTGTTATAACTGTGGCCACTAGTGTCTCACTATAGGAGATTGCCAACCAGGCTAGAAAAATCATTGTCGATGCTACACATCCATGTCATCTACCTCAAGCCACTATTTATAGATCTCACTCCGGAGCAACTCCACCAAGCACGTGATTAGGCCCGGTTCATGCAGCTGCAACAACGGCGCAACATTGCTAGATCCACAAGCCCCACCACCCGGACGCAGCTTCCCACGGACAGTTGTCGTCGTGTAATTGGCCGAGGTGGAGCAGATTTGTCGGCCAAGCCCCTCTGCGCAACCTCCCGCCACCACGCCGCCTGGAGCCACTGCCCGTGCCACTACTGTATGTGGTTAGTCGATTTTCCTATTGGACTTGAACTTGTCCTGTTTTTAGGCGGTTTTTCTTTTTGTTCTTTATGGTTATTTTCTTTATGTTGGGTGAGTGTAAATGTATACACATAAGTACTACACAATCAAATATGTGTGCATACTTGATTTCGAAAATTGCAGCATTATATGTTTATCTGCATATTACAAAAGGATCTTACCCAGTGAAAATGAAAATATAAAGAGCTTTACGTAAAATATTAGTACACGCAAGTGCTAAAATAAGGCTCCAGGGACCCATAAGAAAAAAAGGATCTTACCCGGTGGAAATGAAAATATAAAGAGCTTTATGTAAAATATTAGTACACGCAAGTGCTAAAATAAGGCTCAAGGGACCCATAAGAAACTTTCTGTATAAAGTGTAGTACACATGAGGGTCTAAAAAAAAGACCCCAGGGACCAGCGCATGAATCCTCAAAAAAATTAGACCGTTTCTTGATTTATGCGTGTCATCCTTGCGCAGGGCCATACTAATCTTCTCTGTATCGTTCCAATTTTATCGGATGTCCCCGAAGGGACAAGTCTAGCTGCAGCGAGCGAGTTTATAAACTGGTCGCTTCCTCTCTCGCTCGCTAGGCGATGTGGGACTAAACGAACCTAGCGTTTTTCTCCCCACCAGTCGGAAGCCAGCGGATCCCACATTTCGGAGTGGCGGGCCGTGAGTACGGTGGTACTCCTTATGCGGCCCAAATTACCGGAGGAGAGTAATGGGCCGTCCTGTTAGTTTTGCCCAAACGTGCGGGACTGTACTCTCCAAATCTGTTAGCTTTCTACAGAGAGCACCTCATGCAGAGTTTGAAATTTCTGATTATGTCACCAGTTCGGCAACATGTTGCACAAACAGATGCTGCCGTTGATGTCGATCATCCTAATTTCTCCAATCTACAGTCCCTTCTAGTACAAGTCAAAAGTGCCCAAACATATATCCCTATGAATATATGCGAAACTATCAGCCCTGTCAGTGTATCAAATGGAGCTTGTGATGCAGAAAGCTTGCCTGATGGCCTGTCAATATTACCATAGCTGCAGTATCACCAGGCTCTACCCAACTTATAGAAATCTTAAGCAAAGAGAGTTTTGTTTTTGTTTTTTTGTTTTTTTGCGAATAAGCAAAGAGTGTTGTTAACTAGTATAAAATGATATACTACTTGTGAACTTTGGATGGATCATTCCGAATGGAAATCTGTTCTGGTTTAACAGCGACGAAATTAAACTCCTCAGGCTGCAGGAGCTTCACTTTCACTATAAAAAACTTCGATGTGAACTGTATCAAGTAACCACTCTGACGACCATCAACTTTTGGGAAAAACATGAGCAGGGGCAAGCCAATGCTACTTTTAAAAGCGCACAAAACATATGATCATTTGATGAATAGCCTCCGAAACAAAATGAGCGCCATCTATTCTATTCTCACATAATAACTGAAGAAAAATCAACAGGTGCAGGTCCAAGAAATGCTTTTCTTACTCGATTTCACAAGGAGGGCCCTCAGAAGCACTTTCGATAGGCGCATGCACATAAGATACAGTGCATATTTATAAGTAACATGCATACAGTTTTACATGAAAATAACTCAAGAGATCATCACACGATCAATCACTGTAAATAATATTTTGTTCCCATGACATGGTGACAATTCCAACACTACGAACAGATAGCTTGTTACATGGTGACAATTCCAACACTACGAACAGATAGCCTGTCATGGTGACAATCTCAACACTGCAAACAGATTATATTTAGTTCTTCCATTCCATCTCATGGTTTCTGCATTTAGTTCTGTTCAATACGCATAAATAACCCAAGTAAGAAAATAGGTAGCAGTAAAGATCAAGCAGCTGCCAGCTCCCTTCTCTTGAGCCGAACCATCATCCCGTTCCGTGTGTGCAGTATCACAGCGCTCTCGGGCATCACGGCATGGCCTTCCACCAGCTCGACCTTGAAGTTGTATATGATGGAAGCAGCAGCCAGCTTCATGTTGCTGAGACCAAGGTCCTTGCCAAGGCAGCTCCTGGGCCCGGAATTGAAGGACAGGAACTTGTAGCTTGGCTCGTGCCGAAGGCGCCCGCTCTTCGAGATCCACCGCTCTGGTCTGAATTCCATGCAATCCTTGCCCCATATCCCTTTGATCCTCCCCATGGCGTAGAGCGAGAACACGATCCTTGTGCCCTTGCTCACCATGGTACCGTCTGGGAGGACATCATCGTTGAGGGCCTCCTTCTCCTCGAATGGGGTCGCCGGGAAGAGCCTACAACACATGCACAGCACGGGTCAGTCAGATGGTTGGGAGGAGCTAGACAAGGTGAAAGGGGTATGTCACCTGAGTGTCTCGAGGAGTGCAGCTTGCAGGTAAATAGCAGGCCGGAGCGTGTCGCACTCAAAGACAGAGAGATTCCCTGGCCATGTGGTGCTCTGCAGGGCCTTGATCTCCTCGAGGATCTTCGCCTCAACATGCGGGTGCTTGCACATCATGTAGAAGAACCACGTGAGTGTGACAGCAACAAGGTCCTTCCCAGCAAAGATGAACCCCACCACTGTGTCGCGCAGGAACAGGGTCTTCTGCTGCTCACTCATGCTGGGATCCATGGGCCAGTTCATGTACATGGACAGCACGTCTCCCTGGCATTGCTTGGTCGCTTGTGCCTTCCGCTTCGCCATTTCCTCATAGATGAATTGGTCGATCACCACCCTTGCATTCGCCATCTTCTTCTCGCTGCCGACTTTGAGCATTCTCAAGAGCTTCCACAAACTTGGTGGAACAACATGCCTGAACAGCATTCCCTCCTCCACTTCCTTTGTGGCTTGGCCAAACGCAGGGATCGGGCGAGACACAGACAAGCAGTCAAGGTCAGTTGCAAACACAGTGGAGTACGAGACATCAAGTGAGAACCTCATGAAGACACCCTCCAGCTCAACCTGTGAGCCGTGCTTAGCCATGTGGTCAAGGAAGGGTAACAAGACTGTGCCGGCCTTCCTCGTGATGGTGGACATGGAGAAGGACCGGAAGGCACGGCTTGCAAAGATTTGCATCGCCACACGGCGCTGGTACTCCCAGGATTCAGAGTCTGCCACAAGGAGGCCATCACCTAGGATGTCAAACATCTCGGCGAACTCACTGCCTTTTGGGTAGTTGTTGAAGTTGGTGTTGAAGCAGTGGTTGACAGTGGCTGGGTCGCAGGTCGCCAGGAAGCTCATGTTGAGGAACCACGGGCCAATGATCCTGAAGGTGCATCCCGCCTCTCGGAGCATATCGGTGACCCTGTCATGAATGTGGTACAGATTCTTCACGAGGAAGGGAAGCATCCCAAGAACAGGCCAGTTCACCGGGAGGTCACTCTTGTGGCAGTGTCGGACAAGGCGGAAGAGGGAGAGGCAGAAGAAGCAAGCAATGGCTAGGAAAACCTCAGGGTACGACAGAAGGAAACTCCGGAAGGAGGCCATGGTTGAACAAAGTTATGAGATGCAGAGGGAAGAAGGCATGCAGCAATTTAGGCTTCACCTTTACCTTGCCAATGTCAAATATATGGCTGGTATTGATATATACAGAAACTGCATATGAGTGTCTTCCCCGTGGGATAGGTAATCAGTTTCCGAGAGTTTAGGATGCAGTGAGTCACAACATTCATATGTCCTAATATAACTGCTATAATTCTGGAGGCCATAGTATTAGTCTTCTACATCAAACAGCTTTCTTCAGCATCCAATTTCCGAAGAACTAGACATTCTATACTTATCGATACACACTTAATTAACACATCAGATAAGCTGTGTTGACATTTTCGAATACATACACATTATAGAAAATCACGTTGACCCATCACAACTGTATGCACTTGCTCACAAATAACCATTTAATTTTGCAGTTTCTGATTCTAATGTTGTTTTCTTAAGATCTGTATAATCCTCTTTTAGACCATAACTGACTGCGACTAGGGACAGAGCATTTCTTCAAGTCTTAAAACTGATCATAATCCTAATCTGTTGAATGATTTGTTTCCCATGCAAACACCCAAAATGTGTGGGATTACTCTCATGTAAATTTTGTGATGCCAATATGTCCCGCGGCAAGAGGGAAGTGAGCTGCTTGTTTTAATCAGACCGATACGTCTTAGCTTCCTAACTAGAGACATTGCCTAAGGGCAACCTTGCTGGAGAATTCTTATGACAGAGTGCATCATCCAAGTAACTGCTGAATCACTAAAAATAAACCAAATCGCTAACTCTGGCAGACCAATAAATATAGACCACCATTTCTTGTGCAGTTTCTCTTGTTAGCAGGCCTGTAACAAAGGGATGAGTCCTAGTGAACCACCAAAGAGAGTGGTGTGTACTCTGTAACAGCCTTTATAATCTTGTTTAAAACTAGTAGTACTCTTAGTCTACTTTTAGATGGTAGCACTCTTACTCTTAGCAGCATACCAAATTGTAAAGGAGATGATGTGTTCTAAACAGGCCCTAGAAACTGATGCGGCGAGTCATTATACATGCTAGAATGAAACAATAAGCTAAATGACTGTCGAATTTGCCCTACAGCAGCCTAAATAAAGATGTGATGGCATATCAGATCCTTGCAAGAAATGGGCAATTTGTAAGCAATTCATAGGTTCCACTTTCATTACATGGCAGGATAGGAATACATTTTAACCACTTGGAGCCAGTATGTCCTGTGGCAAGAGGGAAACGAGCTACTTGTTTGCATCAGGCCGACACGTCTTAGCTTCCTAACCAGAGACATTACCTACCTTGTTGGAGCACTCTTATGACAGTGTTCACCAGCCGAATAACTGCTGAATCGCTACATATAAACCAAATCATAACTCTTGCGGGCCAATAAATATAGGCAGCAATAGATGGACTGTCATTTCCTGTTCAGTTTTCTCTTGTTAGCAGGTCTCTAACAAAGTGAACCACCAAAGAACTGTGGTGTGTACTCTGTAATAACCACAAAGTATGAATTTAGTAGCAGTCTTAATTTTGTATATTTGGATGGTAGCACTCTTATTCTTAGCAGCATATCAAATTGTAAAGATGATTTGTTCTAGACAGGCCCTAAAAACTAATGCGATGAGTCATTAGACATGCTAAAAGGGAAACACTGAGCTAAATGACGGGCGAATTGTCTCAACAAAAATGACTGCTGTATTCGCACTACAGAAGCCTAAATAAAGATATGATGGCATATCAGATCCTTGCAAGAAATGGGCAATTTGTAAGGTTAAAGAGAACTGCATACTCCCTCCGTCCGGAAAAACTTGTCATCAAAATGGACAAAAAGGGATGTATCTAGAACTAAAATACATTTAGATACATCCCCTTTTATTTATTTTGATGACAAGTATTTCCGGATGGAGGGAGTACTTAGATTGATAAAATTCATAGGTTCCACTTCCATCACATGGCAGGGTAGGAATACATTTTAACCACTTGGAGCAGCACTTCATAAACACACACAGAGAGAGACACCTCAAGTGACCTTCTGGAAGAATCCGTCAATGCGGCGGGTCCCACGTGGTAGCGGCTTGGCTACTGCTGCTTCAGCGACGGCGGCGGCGCCATCGGATGCGGAGCGGGCGACGCGAGGCGCCGCCTCCGCAGCAGCTGGAAGGCAGTCGAGGAGGAAGTCGGCGGTGGGGCGGTGCGCGCGGACCGCGGCCCGGACGTGGGCGGCGCGCACCGTCCGCCGTCCGCCTTCGGATGCGGCCGTGTGGGCGCCGGCGGCGAGGGAGCCGAGGAAGAGCTCGGTGGCCGCGGCGACGAGCAGCGACGCCTCGGCGGTCACCTTCTTTATCTCGCTGTCGACCCGCATGATCCTCTTCACCCTGCCCAGCGGGAGCACCGTCTGCAGCGGCTGGGCCTCCGCTTCCTCCTCCTCCGCCACCGCGCGGACCTCCTCCCTCTCCTCCTCTTCCGCCTGCTCCGATGCCTCCATGTGCGCCTCAGCGCCAGCATCCGCCTCCTCCTCCGCGTCGATCTCCGCCGCCTCCTCCCCTTCGCCTTGCTCCATCGGCTCGGCGGCATCGTCGTCAGCGGCGGCGACAGCCGCCGCCTCCTCCCCTCCAACTTGCTCCATCGGCTCGGTGGGCACGTCGACGTCATCGGCGGTGGCGGCGGCTGCTCCAGCCGCCTGCTCCGCCCCTTCAACTTGCTCCATCGCCTCGATGTGCTCGGGGGCGGCGGCGGCGACGGTAGCCATGGCTAGGGGGTTTGGATTTGGCAGATCTTGTTGGGGATGGACGGATGGTGCTTGGATTTGGGCAGTGGAGAGAAGTGGCGGGGGGCTGGGGAAATTTTCCCGCGCGATGGACATTGGTGGCGGCGGCGCCGGGGCGCTGGAAGAAACCTCCTGTGGTTGATGCAGTGGGCCGGTTAGGCAGCAAAAGCCCAACATATATTTGCTCTCTTTTTTTGTCATGCAGAAACCCATGGGCCAACGGCTCTCGTTCGGGCCCATCGAGCGTCCACGGTGATGGTGTATGCTCGCGTGTCGCCATGTCAGTAAACCCACAGGATACGGAAGAAACCATTCTCAGTCCTTTTTAATGGAGAGAAACTCGACCAGTTCAAACCATCAAGAGGTATTCGACACGGAGATCCTATTTTCTCTTACTTGTTTTTGATTGCAGCGGAGGGCCTTTCGTGCCTATTAAAATCCAGTTCTCAGTCATCGGTGTTTGGAGGAATCAAGGTGGCAACCACAGCTCCGGCTGTTAACCATCTTCTGTTTGCAGATGACAGCCTGCTGTTTTCAAGGCAAGTGTTGAGGGTGCGAATGCAGTATCAAACCTGCTGAGTACATATTGTGGAGCATCTGGTCAGAGAATAAACAATGAGAAATCTTCTATCTTTTTTAGTAGAGGGTGCCCTCAGGTGGTGCGAGACAGTGTAAAACAAGCTGTCAATGTGCACAAAGAGTCTTTGAGTGATAAATATCTGAGAATGCCAACTGATGTGGGACACTCCAAGAATGGAACGTTCAAGTACCTACGTGATCGGGTGTTAGAGAAGGTCAAGGGTTGGATGGAAAAACTACTTTCATCAGCGGGAAAGGAAGTATTGATCAAGTCGGTTGCCCAATCAATCCCGTCTACTCAATGGCTTGTTTATTTGCCTAGAGGTCTTTGTGAGAGTGTCACTTCCATTATCGAGCAATTACGGTGGGGCGACAAGCGAGGAATGGCGGAAACCAGCTTGGGTCTCATGGGAAATAATGACTCGACCAAAGCATATGGGAGGACTGGGATTCCGAGACCTCGAAATCTTCAACCTAGCACTTTTAGCCAGACAAGCGTGGAGGCTTTTAAACGATCCTGATACACTTAGCTCTGCGATCTTGAAGGCTGCTGTGACGCCCCTGATTCAATCGTACACTAACCATACACGCAAACGTGTACGATCAAGATCAGGGACTCATGGGAAGATATCACAACACAACTCTAAAAATAAAATAAGTCATACAAGCATCATAATACAAGCCAGGGGCCTCGAGGGCTCGAATACAAGTGCTCGATCATAGGCGAGTCGTGAAGCAACAATATCTGAGTACGGACATAAGTTAAACAAGTTGCCATAAGATGGCTAGCACAAACCGGGATACAGATCGAAGAGGCGCAGGCCTCTGCACAGGATCCTCCTAACTACTCGGGTCGTCGGCCGGGCTGCGTAGTAGTAGGCACCTCCGGTAGTAGTAAATCGCCATCGACGGTGGCGTCGCTCACTGGGCTCCATCGTCTGCAGTTGCAAAGAATCGAGTAGAGATAGGGGAACAATGCAACCGTGAGTACTCATCCAAAGTACTGCAAGCAAGGAGCTACACTACATATGCATGGATATATGTGTAAAGGGCCATATCGGTGGGTGAACTGCAGAATGCCGTAATAAGAGGGGATAGCTAGTCTTATCGAAGACTACGCACGTCACCTTCGTCTTGCAATGTAGAAGAGGGTAGGTTGAAGTCCTCCAAGTAACATCACATAGCAATAATCCTACCCGCGATCCCTCCTCGTATCCACGAGGGAGAGCGACCACCGGTTGTATCGGCACTTGGAAGGGTGTGTTTTATTAAGTATCCGGTTCTAGTTGTCATAAGGGCAAGGTACAACTCCAAGTCGTCACATATCAAGATCACGGCTATTCGAATAGATTAACTTCCCTGCAGGGTGCACCACATAATCCAACACGCTTGATCCCATTTGGCCGGACACACTTTACTGGGGCATGCCCGGCCGCGGAAGATCAACACGACGCAGCCCCAACTAGGCACAACAGAGAGGCCAGCACGCCGGGCTAAACCTAAGCGCACAGTGGTGGGCCCATCGCCCATAGCACACCAAGCACGTTATGTGACGGCCGGAAGGAGACCTAGCCTGAGCGTTCCGGTCCAATCCGGTGGCGCGCCACTCGGCCGACGTCACGAAGTGCCGGTGATACCACGACGTCGGGATACCCATAACTACTCCCACGTAGATGGTTAGTGCGTATAGACCAAATGGCGGACTCGGATCAAATACCAAGATCTCGTTAAGCGGCGTTAAGTATCCGCGAACGCCCGACCGAGGCAGGCCCACCTCTCACCCAGTGTAGTCTCAACCTGCCTGTCACTCCGCCACAAAAGTAAAATGGGGGCTGGGAACCCAGGCCCACCTCTACCGGATGGAGCCACCGTCCTTTCACCCCATCTCCTAACAGTACCACAGGTAATGTAATAGTGTAAAGTATATAGTATATGCCCGTGATCACCTCGAAGTGATCACAGCCCAAAGAGTATAGCATGGCGGGCGGACAAGAGTGTAGGGTCACCGATGGAACACTAGCATCCTATACTAAGCAAGAGGATAGCGGTAAAGGTAACAACAAGAGTAGCAAGGACAAAGGCTATGCAAAGAAAGATAGGATTAACCGAAAGCAGTAACATGCTACACTACTCTAATGCAAGCAGTATAGAGAAGAGTAGGCGATATCTGGTGATCAAAGGGGGGGCTTGCCTGGTTGCTCTGGCAAGAAGGAGGGGTCGTCAACTCCGTAGTCGTACTAGGCAGCAGCGGCATCGGTCTCGATGTCTAGCGGAAGAAGAGGGGGGAAGAAACAATGAATACTTAGCAAGCAAGTGCATAACAGGACAACAAGCAGAGCTAGACGTGTTCTAACGCGGTATGAGGTGATAACGGTGAAGGGGGGAAACATCCGGGAAAGTATCCCCGGTGTTCCGTGTTTTCGGGCAGAGGAGCCGGAGGGGGAAAGTTGCGAGTTTGATATGTTAGGGGTGTGTGGTGGACGAACGGGTTGCGTATCCGGGTTCGTCTCGTCGTTCTGAGCAAGTTTCATGTACAAAGTTTTTTTCATCTGATAAACGGTTTATTTTATATGATTTTTCAAAGATTTAAACAATTTCTGGAATTTCTGGTTTTATATTAATTCGAATTAAAAACAGAATATACTGTTGTCACCTAGTTCTACCCTAGCATGTGAGTATAACAGTGGGGCCAGTGGGGTTGGGTTGACCCGGTCAAAGGTTGACTGGTCAACATATGAATAGTGTAAGTGGGTCCCGCATGGCATTGACTTAGACATTTTTTTGGAAAAATATTTTCTTTTCCTTTAAACTAAAAGTGGGTCCACATGTCATCTACCCATTTGACTAATTAAACAAATAAACTAACCTAATAACTTAACTAAATAGGGCCGGCCACTCACGGCTGTGACACAAGGCCTCACACACTACAAGGCACACACACAACACACACACCTAGCTCATGGCCATGGCCATGCCCACCGTAGTAGTGGTCGGAGCAGAGCAAAGATCAACAACAAGAAGTAGCAGCTAAGCAGCAGAAGTTGCAAAGAATAATAGAGTTAAGAATAGTAGGGCAGACAAAGAGAAGCAAAGAACGGCAAGAGTCGAGCAAAGAATAAAGAGCAGCAGCAGCACCGCAAGGAGAAGAAGCAGGGAGAGCACCGGAGGTGCACGCCTGTGGCGCAATGGGCGATGCACGCTGCGGGCCGGACACGCTGGGGACGGCCGACGCGCAGCTGGTCGCGCTGGGCGTGGCGGGGCGCAAGCTCCATACATGGCGGCCGAAGTGCGGGGCGGCTAAACGGCGACGGATCGAGGGGGGCGAGCAGGGGGAGCGGGCAGAGGAGCTCACAGTGAGCTCGGTCGTGGTCGAGGTGGCCTGGGACGGACCGGAGTAGCGGCAAACGACGGCGGACGACGATGATGTACACGGAGATGACGATGTCGATGGCGAATGTACGGGACGTCCCAGATCCGGTTGTTGCTCGGGGAAGACGAAGTCGAGGGTGGCGGTCCTCCTGGACGGATCCACAGGCGCCGGAGAGCACGTTGTCATGGCAACGGTGACGAGGTGTATGATACCACGCGAGGTTCGGGCTCGATTCCGAGCCGAGGAGGAGGCGATTTGATGGGGAAAGTGAGGGATCGATCGAGAGCTGGCTAGGGTTTCGAGGACGCTCTTATAGGCCGAGGGAGTCGACGTGGTGGCCATCCGCCATGGCGCGATGGGATGGCCGCCACACCATGGCCTCTGCCTTCTCCTCTGCATGAGAGAAGAGGAAAGGCCTGTGGTGGGCTGGGTCGTGCACTATAGCACTGGGCCTCTAGTGCACTGATGTGCACTTAGCCTCTGTTCCTTCTTCTAATTTTACATTTTGTATTTTCTTCACCGTTTTGTATTTTAATTTAATCCAAATAAGTTTTGTTGAATACAAAACTTGTCACATCAATAGTAGGCAATGTTTTGAGCTAGCACACATGATTTCAAGTGGTTTGTAAATACATGAACATTCATTTATTTTGAAATGGCTAATTTTTTTGTTGTTGGACCACTTATTAATTTCCTAGGGATTTATCTGTGAGTCAAATGAGGTTGGTAACATCATGGCAATGATCAAGGGAATTTATAAAATAGTGTGAACATTTTAGTTTTATTTTTGAAAACTTTTGTTGGTTGCCATTTTTTTAATTCAAATTTGTATCGGTTTCAAACTAACGTGCGATTAGCAACATGAATCGAGGTGACGTGGCATCATTACTTGAGGGTTCCGTAGCTTGATTACCCAAGGCGTCACAATTCTCCTCCACTACAAGAAATCTCGTCCGAGATTTAAGGGGGACTAAGGGAAAATTAAGTTCTGAAATTCTAACGGGTCTTCTCGGTCTTGGTTGCTCTTCTCGAAGAGGTTCGATCCATTATGTTGAAGTATTTATTTCTCCGCTTGAGGTCATCATGATGGAGTCGTCATCCTTTCTCTGAAGTCTTCATCGATCGTCTGAAGGACAAGGGTAACTCGGAAGAATGGATCTCTGAAAGGTTGGCTATCTTATAGATAACCCAAGGAGGGTGACAAAAAGTATCTCTCGAGTAGGAACTTAAGAAAACATCGAGAGCATGGTAAGAAGGTACCATGAGAAGTTTCAAGCGGGCAGTAAATCGTTCGATGCCTAAATCAGAGTGTTATAAGAGGTTCGAGCAACAGGGAAATAATATTGCATCCGATGCGAGAATAGATCTCAAGGAAGGTGGCTCGTGATCTACATACGAAGCCAAGTGCGAGGAACAATTTTGGAGAAACGAGGATGTACAGGAGAGTCAGGTTTTGATCCTGTGGAACTATGGGTTATGGGCCCACCATGTGGGTTAAAAATAGAAAGGTCGGTGATATTTTGCACAGTCATGATAACAAGGCATGTCAAAGGATAGCCTATCAATTATGTTGGCACGTCGGTTCCAAGGGCGAGGCGAAGAGAACAATTTTCACCTTGTTGAATGAGGCGAACCAATTGGCAAAGTTATCACCCATCGGTGGTTACCGGAATGTCATCAACAATAGTAACATGGTCTTATAGACAAAGTGGTACAACAAGGTGCCTACCTAAGCAGGGAATTATCTCTGCTCAGTTAAGTCAGATTTAGGAAAGGTTAAACAAAAGAATGGAAAGGATAACGCGATTATCAGATTAAACAAAACAATGGAAAGGAAAATTGTGATTACACACAGTTGTTAGGAGTAAATCCTTCCCATGTACAGACAGAACGTGGCATACAGGGTAGGAGAGCAAGTACCCAACCATTCAGATAAGAGGCAAGGATTAATCAAGATGTTACCCATACAACAGTGTTTGGATAACTGACCAAGAAACATTTAGTATCGTGCTTCGAGTGTTCTTATTGATGATAGGAGTACCACATACATGCTTCAAGATAGCATTGACATGGTCTTCAAGCAAAGGTCGGACTTCGGATACACGAAGGATCCATCAGGATAACTTATTAAAAAAGGCATTCAATTTCCTCATGGAAAAATGGTTAACCTTGTTAAAAAGGAAACTATAACACTAGGTCCTTGACCGGTGTCTTTGGGCATGACATCACCTTACCGGGTCATATACAAACCAATGTTGTGACTCTTGGAAAGTGTTCCAACCATCATATCTGACCGAGATTCAGATCTGATCGGTGTTAGGATACCTCAGACTCAGGATGTCTGGGAAGAAAAGGTGCGACACAAATTGACGAGACAACATTTTAAGGTTCTCGGGAAATGAACTATGGAAGCGAGTTCCAAAATAAGAGTTCATCATTAAACCAAGGAGAGGTGAGGAGGTGGCTGATTGACTCAGCGACAATTCATTGAGATTTCCAAAAACACGGATTTCCACAGTTATGTGAAGAAGGAGATAACATTAGCCCATTCAAATGATATAATGTTGTATGCTCTAGGAAAACATACACCATCAATCATTAGTTGAAAGGTGTGCCCAAAGTATGACCTTAGGCAGCAAGCTCAATGTTAGAGTGACGATCCAATAACCAACAGTCTAAGAACGAACTTTCGATCGTTAACTTCAAAGCAACGGTGTTGCTAGAAGTCTGAGAACTCAAACAACACCGTTCACTTGTTGGTACACCGGTTGGAATCAACACGAGGACCAAGAAAGAATGGTGATGGTGAGAAGTATCACTATACCAAGAATTCCTAAGAGGTGGTGAAATTCTCACAACATCCTTGACAAAAAGGCAGTAATACTTCAAGGTAGATCATAATACGGGCTGGATAGCAAGTTGCATCCATAACATGAACAAGTTTGTGATGAAAGGAAGGTAAGGATGTTGTTGATGGTAACTGAAATTACCAAGGAACGAGGATGTCACTTATCATCAAGAATTCCGTTGATATCCTGGAAGGAGTCAAAATGTTGATGATGATCACGACAATTTGTTGTCGAGAGGATCCACGAAGAAGCAATTGAACAACGACTGCATCAAGCAAAAGGACTGATGCAACACAAGATTATTGGATCCACAGATACGACACAAACTCGAAATCAAGCTCACTGTTTTTAAGGCGAAGTTATATGACGAGGAAGATCGACATAAGGTTAGCTCAACGTCGAAAATTGTGCTCCGGAAAGAAGGACCATGTAGCATAGTTAAAATTTAGCACGGTAATGATATAGCCGATCAGGCTAGGGAAGACGTGATCGGGTACAAACTCGTAAGCAAAGAAGATTACTAAGAGTTGTTTAATCGTGATGTGGACTCGAATCAGCTATCGATGTCCTTGAGTGTTTAATAACTCGAAGCCCGTGAAAAATTGTAATCAGTGAGAATGTAGTACTTGATGAAGAACTCATAAGAAGTTATGCAGTTCCAAGATAATCTCGAGATACCAGGGGGGTAATACTCGACGGTAGAGCAGAGTAGATGGTGGACACATGAAATGATCTGCGAGAAGACAAGTACTTAAACTTGCACGAAAAGGTATTTAAAAGAGGACATGGTCGGAACAACGATTGCAAAATGCGATTCGTATATAAGATAAACCTATACCAAGGAAATATTTATTTGAAGAGAAGCTTTAAAGATACGATCTACATCATTTCCATGGGAATGAACACAAAGTTCAAGGTCGACTCCACTTCTCCAATGCATAACCTTTCATTCACTTCTCATTTTTTTGAAGAAGTTGTAATGTTGAAGTTTTATCTGACATAATAACAGTAGAGTATGACCCGTAGTAGTTTTCGGGTTCACACGGATTAGAAAAGGCATAGGTTTAACCCATCAGGGCCTCTTAGGAACATATACCACAGCCGGCCTCACACACACTACACGGCACACACACACAACACACACACCTAGCTCATGGCCATGGCCATGCCCAGCCGTAGTAGTGGTCGGAGCAGAGCGACATCGTGACAATGATAAATGGCGAAGCTAAGCAGCGATGAAGTTGCAGCGAATAGAGTTAAGAGTAGTAGGGCAGCACAAAGAGAAGCAGAAGCGGCAGAGAGTCGAAAGCAGCAAGACAGCAGCAATGCATTGCAAGGAGAAGTCAGCAGGGAGAGCACCAGGTGCACGCCCAGTATGCTAGCGGGCGCAAGACGACGCGTGGGCCGGACGCGCTGGGGGACGGCCGACGCGCAGCTGGTCGCGCTGGGGGCGTGGCGGGCGCAAGCTCCATACATGGCGGCGAAGTCTTGGCGGCTAAACAGCGACGGATCTAGGGGGGCGAGCAGGGGGAGCGGGCAGAGGAGCTCACAGTGAGCTCGAGGACGTGGTCGAGGTGGCCTGGGACGGACCGGATGTAAGTGCATCTAGTGCCCCTTAGTGATTTTGGTGTATTGAGGACTTATAGGTTAAGTAACTAATGCGTTTGTGAGTGTACACAGGGCTATAAGTGTATGAGGAGTTTGATATTTACAGAGAAAGTCGACCCCTAAAAATGAAGTTCTTCATCTAAAGACTTTGATATTCTGAAGACTTTGAAAGTGAAGAAATTGGTGTGACCTTGAAGACTTGGTATTCATTTGAGGAACATGAAGCGTGAAGACTTTTGTTTTCGTAGTTTCATTTTCTCTTTCTTGAGTCATAGGAAACACCGTCTTTGTTAAAGGGGTCGAGGAAATACTAAGGAAAAATTTCCATTTGATGCTCAACTCAAAATCCTACACCTACCAATCCCTTCGAGTGAAGCTTTTGGAAATCTCATACTGATTCGGTCAATTTCTTCAAAGGATGAGATGAAGCTCTTACAGTCATTTGAGGAATATGTTCGACTAAGGAGTTAGGAATTCGCCGGTCTGAATTGCCTACCTGATGAGGAACATGATATACGAGGAATTTGAGAGTCAAATTTCCGGCCGTTCTTGTCTTCTTGGCTTGACTGTCCCAAAATATCTTATCCACCTAACGGTCATATCATTGAAGGGCATTTATGTCTTATCATGTCGGGCTGCTCCCTAGGCTATAAATAGCCGCCCCCTACAACCACTAGCTGGTTGGCTGCTCGAGAGAACTTGACACTTGTCATTTGAGAGCAACCCATCCTCACGAGGACTTTGAGAGAAAATCATCAAGTGAGGAAAAACCCAAAAGTGAGGAAAAACCCAAAAACCAAACCCCAACAAACCCAAAGTGATTGAGCATCACTGAAGAAATTGATCCTGCGTGGATCCGACGCTTGTTACCTCTGAAGATTGTGCTTCTTCCAGACGGTTAGGCGTCATGGTCTAGAAACATCCAAGAGGAATTGTGGATCGCCGAGTGACCAAGTCTGTGAAGGTTTGGAAGTCGCTGAAGACTTACCACGAGTGATTGGACGAGGTCTGTGTGACCTTAGTTCAAGGAGAATACGGTGAGGACTTGGTGTCCCGAGCTGCGTGCTTTCGAGGATCGGGTGTCCGGGGCTGTGTGTCCTCGAGTTTAAATACTCGGCCGCTCAACCCAGACGTACAACCGAGACATCGGTTGGAACTGGTCTACCAAATCATTGTCTTCACCAACCTAATCGGTTCTATGTCCTCAACCCTTTCATTTCCTCATTCTTGTGTTGAGTATTTGTTCATATCTGTGTTTGAAGACTTTGATGAAGACTTTCTCAATTTCCTCAGCTCAATTTCTTGATCTGTTTGTCTTCATCTGTGTTATCCTGTGATTACGCTTTACGTACTCTGTGATTGTCTTCATTTCATCATGATGACTATGCTTGTAATCTGTTATGCTTACTTACGAGTACTTATTCCGCTGCAAGTAGTTCTTCGCTAAGGAATTTCCTCACCGGCAAATTCCTCGGTGAAGAATTCACAAAATCGCCTATTCACCCCCCTCTAGTCGATATAACGCACTTTCAATTGGTATCGAGCGAGGTACTCCCTTGTTACGTGTGATTTTGGTTTAACCACCGGAGTTTTAGTTATGTCGACCGCAGGTATGATCAAGGTCTCGGCGGTGTCCTACCTTCGATGGGACGGACTACCCCTCTTGGAAGAACAAAATGCGAATGCATCTTGAAGCAATTGACAACGATCTACGGTATGTTGTGACAAAAGGTGTTTCCTCGGTCACACCTTCTCCGAATGATCTTGATGTGAAGAGATTCAAGCAACTCGATTCTCAAGCGAAGAATATCATATGTGGCCATCTCGAGCAAAGGTCAATATGGAAGAGTGAGTGCTTTGGAATCTGCCAAACTCATCCGGGACAGGGCTGTCCAAAGTAAATGAAGGTGTTTCAACTCAGCGTGACTCTCGAGTTGATGTTCTTGGAATCTCTTCAACCGCTTCAAAAGACTCGACAACGAAAATGTTCAACAAACCTTCGATCGTCTCAACGACATCTCAAATGAGCTTCAAGCACTGGTGCCCTTGACATCACCGACCATGAGGTGGTGAAGAAATTGCTAAGATCGCTTGATTCCTCATTTGATACTCCGCACCGATGATACAAGAACGAGCTGACTACAAGTCTCTTGATCCTGGCGATATCCTCGAAAGGCTAAATACTCACGAGTTCGACTTGCTGAAAAGAGATCTCTATGGTTACGGCTATGGAAAAACACGTGCCACGAAGGCCACGGTACGTGTCCGAATCGAGAGTGAAGACTCGGTAGTAGCCTAGGAGATCCTGAAGAATTTGGCGAGGAGCTAGCACTTTGCCGTGAAGAAATTCCAGAAATTCTCAAGACGTGGTCGCTTTGGAAAATCCTCAAGAAGCGGTGATTCCTCATCTAGTGACTATAAGAGAAGACTTTGTCACAAATGCAAGAAACCTGGTCACTATATCCAAGATTGTCCTCGATGGGAAAAGGAATTAAGAAAGAAGAAACACAAGGATTGGATTACGATGACATGAAGAAGAAAAAGAAATCATCAAAATCTTCATCATCAAAATCCTCAAAACCTTCTTCTCACAAGAAGAGCAGCTCCAAAAAGGCTCGGGCATTCATTGGCAAGGAAATGGACTCTGAAGCTGAATCTGAGGAAAATGAGGAAGAGGAGGAGTCTGAAGAATCCGAATATGGTGTGGCTAGTCTGGCTCTTGCTACTGCTTTGGTTAGCAAGTCCATCTTCAACACTGAAGAAACTGACTCCGCCGACAAGCCTGATGAGGATGATGATGATGACTACGCTCCCACCTATTGCTTCATGGCAAAAGGTGCTAAGGTACTAAATTTCACCTCCTCTGAATCTAGTGAGAATGAATCTGATGAGGATCTCAAGCCCAGCTACTCTAAACTTGCTAAGATTGCTATAAAACATGCTAGATAAGAGTGATGATATGTTAGGTGAAGAAATGGATCGCACTTAAGCCCTGACTGAAAATCTTCAGAGACTTCAGTCTAGGCTTGACAACCTTCAAGGTCATCATAACACTCTCTTATCTCGATCATGAGAAACTTTCTTATGAATTTCTTCAAAGAAAGCAAGATCTTGAGAAGCTAAGAGTGAGTTATGAAGATCTTGAAGGAGCGCGATTCATTACTTGCTCAACAAATCAGCGCTTCTCAAGAAGAATTTGTTCCTCCATGCTTAAAGTGCATTGAACATGAAGCTGCTAATTCTTCACTGAATGTTCAAATGCTTCAAGCTGTTACAAATTCTTCACCTGCCTCTGCTATCACTAATTCCTCATCCGAGGATATTGCTAGTATCCTTGACGATGCAGATTTGAAGGAATTGTACATGACAGGCATGTACAAAAGCCTCAAAGGGCATCAGACTCTTTGTGATGTGCTTAAAAAGCAGATCCTCAATAGGAACCCTAGGAAAGAGGGCATTGCCTTTGAGAGGAAACTCAATGTTGATGGAACATATTGGAAGCCTGAGCAGTATCCCAAAACCTCATGGGTTGCTGCAAAGGGACCTCGATTGATCCATCTACCTTATCTGATTTTACGTGCGAATTTCCTCATTACCGATGAGTCATTTGACTCCAACTATAAACTGTTCAAAAATCAGAATGGTGAAGTATTTGCTAGATATGTTGGTACTAAGCTGCAGAACGGTTCCCCTATGAAGAAAATCTGGGTTCCCAAGAAGTGCCTTGAAAGTCTTCGGTGAATGTCCTCATGACACCACCAGTGAAGAATAGGAACCCCAGACCAAATTCTTCATATGGACCAAATTCTTCATATGGATCCAAGTCCTCATACGGACCAAATTCCTCACGTGGATCAAATTCCTCAAAAGGATCAAAGTCCTCATATGATTATCATCGTGCTAACAACTCTGTTTCAGGGGTAGAGCTAAGGGCTATGAATATGTGCATTATTCTTCAAACCAATATGTTCATAAGTCCTCGAAGAATTTCTCCGCTTATTCATATGCTTACCCTAACCCCTCTTATGTGAAACGAAATGGTTTGGCCTCTATGCCACCATTCTCGTATGGTGCTTTCAGAATGATGAACTCTTTGCCACCCCTTCAGATGTGGGTGGTGAAGAAAAAGAACTAATCTCTTACGCATGGTCAGGTCTCCGGGCGTGCCTAAACGTCTGAAGAATTTCTTTGGGGGCACGACAAAATGCCCGAAAGGGCCTTGAGCTAATCATGATGAAATGAACTTTCATTTCACACGTCCTCCTCTTGCTTATTTGAATCTTGACCGATGAAATTCATCGATGAACTTGATATCATATTCTTCACCGATGAAGTATATGAGATCGTAAGTTGTACTAATTCATCTGCAGGATGATCAACCCAAAGCCACCGAGTGGGTTCTCGATAGTGGATGTACAAATCACATGACCGGTGACAAGAATCTATTGATGGATGCTACCTTATCACCGTCACATCTGAAGCATATCATCTTCTTTGACAAAGGCAAAAGTCGGTATTGGGACTTGGTAAGGTTGCTATCTCTAAGGACATGCACATGGACAAAGTCATGCTTGTTGAGTCTTTAGGATATAACCTCATGTCGGTCTCAATGCTTTGTGATCTTGATATGGTTGTTATCTTTGGCAAGTATCGTTGTGTTGTGATTATGGAAGTTGACAATTCCAAAGTCTTCGAAGGCTTTAGGAGAGGAGACTTGTATATTTTTGACTTTTCTACAGGAACACAAACAGTCGTGTGCCTTCTTGCAATTGCTTCAGATGGCTGGTTATGGCATCGTTGACTTGGTCACGCAGGCATGTGGAATTTGCACTCGCTTGCGAAGAAGAAGCATGTCATTGGCATTGAGAATGTCAAATTCCTCAAGGATCACCTATGCGGAGCCTGTGAAGCTGGAAAAATGACCAAGGCTAAGCATCCAGCGAAGACTATCATGACCACTACTCGTCCCTTCGAATTGCTTCACATGGACCTCTTTGGTCCCAATCATTATTCAGCTATCATTAATGAAGCATCACTATATGGCTTTGTTATTGTTGATGATTACTCTCGTTACACATGGGTACACATTGTTACTTACAAAAATCAAGTGCGTGAAGTCTTCAAACGATTTTCCTCGAGGGCTTCAACTAACTTTGGTGTGAAGATCAAGCACATCGGAGTGACAATGGAACTGAGTTCAAGAATTCCGGTCTTGATGACTATCTTGATGAACTTGGTATCACTCATGAGTTATCTGCTCCTTATACTCCTCGGCAAAATGGCATCGTGGAGCGCAAGAACAGAACTCTTGTTGAGATGGCTCGCACTATGCTTGATGAATACAAAACGCCTAGTCGTTTACGGATTGAAGCAATTGACACTGCGTGCCACATCATCAACAGAGTATATCTTCACAAATTCTTCAAGAAGACTGCCTATGAACTCCTCAACGACAAGAAACCTAATGTAAGCTATTTCAAAGTCTTGATTGCTAAATGCTGGATTAGAGATCCTCACCACAACTCTAAATTTGCACCGAAAGCACATGAAGGTTTTATGCTTGGTTACGGAAAGGACTCGCACACCTCTGTAGTCTTCAACATCACTCTTCACAAGATTGTTGACCTTTGTAGATGTGCGGTTCGATGAAACTAATGGCTCGCAAAGAGAGCACCTACCTACGTGTTAGGCGAACCAGCACTGAGGATTCTATCAGTTCAAGGCAACCGAGGATGTCATTCCCTCTTGAAGAAACCGCTGAAGAATTCATTTCAGACGTGAAGAACGTCGAGTGATGCACCTGAAGATAATCTTTGAAGAAGATGGTCTTTGAGGAAAATGATCAAATTCCTCGGCGACAACCAGCTCATCCTCGCGTTGCAAAAGAAGTGCAAGTTGACAAGATCATCGATGACATTGAAGCGCCAGGTCCTCTCACACGCTCAAAAGCTTCACATTTATCTAACTTTTGTGGGCACTATGCTTTTGTCTCTATCACAGAGCCCTCTAAGGTAGATGAAGCATTTCCGGAGCCGGAGTGGATTCAGGGCCATGCAAGAAGAATTACATCAGTTCAAGCTCAACAATGTGCAGGAACTGGTCAAACGTCGAGATCCTCGCAAGTATAATATCATTGGCACAAAGTGGATCTATCGCAACAAGCAAGATGAAAATGGTCTTGTGGTGAGGAATAAGGCACGACCAGTAGCTCAAGGCTACACGCAGTTGAAGGAATTGACTTCGATGAAACTTTTGCACTGTCGCTAGACTTGAGTCTATTCGCATATTACTCGCCTATGCTAACCATCACAATATCACTTTATATCAAATGGATGTGAAAAGTGCATTCCTCAATGGTAAGCTTGAGGAAGAAGTATATGTTGCTCAACCCCTGTGTTTTGAAGATCCAAAGAATCGACAAAGTCTTGAGACTCAATAAGGCCCTCTATGGCCTCAAGCAAGCCCCTCGGCGTGGTATGATACATTGAAGGAATTCTTCGTGAAGAATGGCTTCACACCGTTCACTCGATCCTACTCTCTTTCTTGAATCTTATGATGGTGAACTTTTGTGTGCCAAATATATGTTGATGATATTATCTTTGGCTGTACTGACCAACGCTATAGTGATGAATTTGCCTACATGATGAGTGAAGAATATCAAATGTCTATGATGGGAGAGTTGAAATTCTTCTTAGGCCTTCAAATTCGTCAACAACACAATGGCATATTCATATCTCGGAGAAATACCTCAAAGATGTCACGAAGAAATTCGCATGCAAGGCGCAAAGGTGTCAAAATTCCTATGCCCACAAATGGCCATCTATGCCTTGATGAAAATGGTATTGACTTGATCACAAGGTATACCGCTCCATGATTGGTTCCTTATTATACTTATGTGCATCTAGGCGGATATAATGCTTAGTGTTTGCATGTGTGCCCGATTTCAAGCTACACGAAGGAATCACACCATATAAGGCTGTGAAGCATATTCTTGATATCTAGCTCACACACCAACACTAGGATTATGGTACCCCAAGGGCTCTACTTTTGATCTCATTGGATATTACGACTCGACTATCTTTGGTGATCGTGTGGACCGCAAGTAAACATCTGGTACTTGTCATTTCCTCGGACGATCTTTTGGTCTGTTGGTCCTCGAAGAAAGCGAACTGCGTATCACTTTGTCTACTTCGGAAGTTGAATACATTGCTGGCGGCTCGTGTTGTGCTCAATTGCTGTGGATGAAGCAAACTCTCAAGGACTACGGCATCAACGTGAAGAATGTGCCTCTCTATTGTGACAATGAGAGTGCCATCAAGATTGCTCACAACCCGATTCAGCACTCGAAGACAAAGCACATTCAAATTCGTCATCATTTTCTTCGTGATCATGTGTTGAAGGGCGACATCTCCATCGAAAGCACGTGAAGACTGAAGAACAGCTAGCTGATATCTTCACTAAGCCCTTGGATGAGAAAAATTTAGCAAGTTGCGGTGTGAGCTAAATATCTTAGAATCTTCAAATGTTCTTTGAAAAGGACACACATCCTAACACTTATGCAAAATTGATGACTTAGATGTGCAACACATGAAGAAACGTTTTTCTTCAATCAATGAAGAATAACACTCTAAGTGTGAAGAAATTAATGAAGAAATTGATTCTCGAGAACCCTCGACAATTATGCAGCGGTGTATGCGAAATCATCATTCTTATCTGATTGGGTCACGCCACCACCAAAGTTGAAATCTTCAATTTGAGTTTTCCTCAGTTTTGAAATTCTTCAGTTTTCAAATTCTTCAACTTTGCAAAATCTTCACTATTTCCGTCGTCTTTCTTCATTGGCTATATATATATATGGGTTTATGTCCTCTCTGACATTCACTTATGGCTATTTCATCAAGTCGCTTTTTATGCTAAGTGAATGTGATCGGACCCTTCCCCTCTATGCTATACTCAACCCAATCCATTCACAAATTCTTCATGTGCGTTCTACTTTGAAACTCGTTAAAAATCTTCATTGTGTCATTGACGGTGAAGAAATTGCGAATGGAACTTTAAAACGAATCTTATCCAAACCTTCGCTTTTGCCGCTCAAAACTGTTCCGCATCCCACGATGCATTACTTCATTCACCCACGATCAGACACGATCTCCACTACACAAGACGTGGGTGACACATGTCGTGAGAAGGAAATGGTCAGGGGGCATGTTCGTCCTAAATCTTGGGCGACCCGTTTTCACAGCGTCTATAAATATCCCTCTCCCCTTCCTCACTCTTTTACTCTGCTCGACCTCTCTCTCGCCGAGTTCCTCAAACCCTAAGCGCCGCGCTACTCCATCGTCGCCGGTGAGGAAAAGCTTCATCGCCTTGACCTCGCCGCCGACGTACTTTCGCATCGATCATGGAAATCTTCACTCCGCCGTCGCCATAGCTGTCTTCCTCGGCCAAGTTAGAGGCGTGGAAGATCTGAGCAGACGAACTTCCCAACTGTTCTTCTCGGTTCGTCGTGTTCTTCACTTGAGTAATTAAAAGTTACTTTTATTACTCGCTTTGATTCTCAAATTTTCTTCAAATTCTTCAAAGGTGTTTATTCCTCAAATCTTCACACATATGAACACCTCAAACCTCTTGATTCGTTTCTCTAAGCAATGATTTTCTTCAAGATTCCTCAATTGTGTGGATCTTCGATCTATACAACTCTGGAACCTAAGACTAAGAACGTTAGTGAAATTCTTCAAGGCTCAACTGGTCAAAATCCTCAAAACTTGTTCTTTTTGAAAAACCCTCTGAGAACGCATATGACCTCTCCAAATTCCTCGCACCTATACTCTGTTCACAGGTACAAATGTCATTCTTTGAATCCCTAGGTTCTCATCAACTTAACTCATTTGCAGCGTTCCTCGAAGAAAAACTGCACACTTCTTGAGAGAACTCAATTGTTCAATTTCCTCAAGCGAAGAAAATGGCGAGATGGTAAGAAGCCACGAAGGGAGGAAAGAAACACGAGGTTATGACTGCGTTTGAAATCCACGAGGAAATATATCTTGACTCACTGCACACCGGATGAAGAAAGCAAAAATCAACGCAAGGTGCGTATTCAGAAGATTGAACGGAGATGGGCACGGGAGTGGAGGGAATATAGATATGTAACTCCTAAGTACATGAAGAAATTCGCTCTTAATCCTCCATGCCCAAGAGCTCCTTTGGCACTGGCCAAATAGCTGATCCCACAAGCATCAAACGAGGTGAGGACTTTCTGAGGAATGGGCTAAACGCCAAGCAAAATTGGCAAAGCAAGCAAAGGAGGCAGTGAAGAAATTCAATGAGGATTACGCCGCTGCCATCGCCACAGAGGTCTCGGTCAAATCGAGGAAATCAATGCAAAAGAAGCCTGCTCATAAGCCAAGTGCTTCATCATCTGCGCCCTCACGGCCAAGTTCCTCAATGACACCTTCCAAGCAAATTCCTCAAGCTGCTGCTGCTCCACCAAAGTCCTCAACAGCTCCGTCAAAACCTTGGTTCTGTGCACCTAGCTACATGTCAAAGGACTGCTGGCTTTTCAATTGCCTCGAGCATCTCTGCAAGTTCTCGGCAGCTCCCATTTCCTCAACTGGTCCGACTCAAATTTGAAGACCAAAGCAACAAATTTGGTCGAGGTCCTCGGCCTATTAACGAAGAAAATGGTTGCATTCCATGTGCCATCGATGATGAGGCATCGATGAAGAACTCACAGAAATCATCGAGACCGTCAAGTAAGGGCCGCTAGAGCCAAAGGTACATCTGTGCATCGCTATTGGACCGAAGGTAGTCCTCGACTTCATTGATCTACGGCACAATGATCCCAATACCCCTGCTGACCTTCATTTGACACCTGGACAAAGTCATATGTTGACTCACTTCATAGCTGAAGAAAAATGGAAGTATGAAAAGGCGAGGGAAATCAAAAAGGCGCAATCTGAGGAAGGAGAAGTTCACGAAGAAAAAGCGTTGTCAAGATGACACGAGGAGCTTCTCGGTCGGCATGAAATTCAAAACCTCAAAGAAAACTTGATTCATACAATGCTGATTGGCAAGGAGCCAAGGTCGATTCGTCAACTGACGAAGAATCTCACAAATGTTGCTGTCCCAATGCAACATGAAATTCCTCGGCTGTAGCCTCGACTTAGCCTCTTGAAGAAAATGCCGGCACCGATGACGTTCAACTGCTGATGAAAGCGTTGATTCCAGGGCTGATGATCCCATTCCAGTATTGAAGAAATTGCCGGGCACCCACTAGAGGTGCGCTTGAAGAAATTGCTCAAGACAGAGGCGCATCGATTGCTCTGAAGAAACTGAACCAAATTCCTCAGCTCCTCTGCGCCAACTCCAACTCCAATTCTTCCATCCGCTTTTGATGTGAAGAAAACCAAGGCTTCTTGAGCGAGCTGCTTTGTGAAGAAAAGGAAAGCATCACTGCGTCGATTCTTGGTTTGTGAAGAAAATGAAGCCAATGACCATCTCATTGAAACTCCAATTGATGCTGTTCCAATTTCCTCCATACCATCAAAGGAAGTTGTTCCTTTTGGAGAAGACTATGAGATCCCAATCGGATCCGATGAAGAACATCGGTCTGCTTTGCCGTCGAGCAGCTTGATGAAGAAATTAAAGTGGATGACATCCCTTCAACCCCGATTATTCCCTCATCGGACTATGAAATTCCTCGGTGGTCTTTGAGGAAATTGAAGATGAAGATGTGGATATTGGATGCACCACACCAGTTATCAATGATGACTTTTGGGAAAGTCGGCATCCCAATACTCCTCTCTTCACCCCGCTCCAACAGATTCCTCAGTCCCCTGCACAAACAGTCCGAATCGACTCTGAAGAAAATCAACCCACTGATTTTGTGCATGAAGAAATTCCAGCCACTAGTCTTGATGAAACTGCTTTGCTAATCCTCAGATTGCACAAGTTGAGGAGCAAGAAATTCCTCAGGCTGAAGAAACTGAGCTTGTGATTCCTGAGTTGGTGATGCAACTCACTGACACCCCTCTGCCCAAGCAAAAGAATCCGTTCTCAATCAAGCAAAAGTTCAAGGCTGAAGATTTCTTTGCCGAGCACGTGTTCTTCACTGTATATAATCCTTATGATTACGCTCGCATTAGGAAGAGGCGCTTACGGACTGCCACCAAGCCAACTTCTATTCCTCGGTGCTCTTCAACAAGGATAAAATCTTCGATCATGCTCATATTCCTCATGTGGATATGGAGTCCTGCCGAACTTTGAGCCGGTCCTCGGTGTTCTTCACGACGCAGGACTTCTAAATTTCTGCACCGATATTTGTGATCGGAATGAAGAGCTAATTCTTGATTTTATGCAACTACGCACATCACCGGAGACGCCAAGACGTGAACTCATGGGTCTTAGATTGGATGACCGAAAATACTCACTACAAGGCACCTGCAATTGAATTGCTTCGTGCCCTACCACTCAGTCCTCCACTTGATGGTGCACGTCGTATCTATGAAGAAAAAGAACTTTCAAATCACTATATGCAAGTGCTGATGAAGCCTTTGAAGCCAAGGCAGGAACCAAGAACCAAATTCCTCGTCAAGGAATTATTATAAGTGCCTCGGACAGTCTATCGTATTCTGACGAAGACTATGAGTCCTATCAAAGGCCACGACTCGAACGATGAAGAAGTCGTTGGCATCATGAAGAATATGCTTTTCAACATCATCCATGGCGTTCCCGTCAACTTCCATGATTTCTTCATGAGGACTCTGGCAAACATTGCTATGTCACCGTTTGAGCTGAAGCCTTATGCGCCTTGGATTATGAGATTCATCAGGACAAGGTCTTCACTCAATTACAAGGCTGATACTCTGAACCATTGTAGCTACTTGCCCCCGATTGAAGTCCTCAAACAGACATTTACCTCAGATGATGACAAGGGCAAGGCCACTGCTGTGATCGATGAAGGCATTCGTCCATTGGATGGACAGTTTAAAGCGACATCCTACTCTACCAATGATGACTCGCCACACATGACTCAGCCGCAAATACCTCGGTCAAGCAAAGTCCTCAAGCTCGCACCTGTGGTGATGGTGATCGTGAGTTACTCCTTAGTCTTCATCAGAAGTTTGATCGGAATCATAAGTGGGTCAAGCGTCAATTTGGTTCAATTCTTCACAACATGACCTCAACACACAATGCAGTGAAGAAAAACCACTTCTACCTTCATGAAACCTTCAAGCGCACTGGCTGTTCTTTCACATGTCTACGGTGAAGAAGAAGCCCGACTTCAATGGGTCTCAAGGAAGAATTTGGTGATGCGCACCTCCTCAGAAGAAATTCAAGAAGGTCAAAGTTCCTTCCTTGGTGGCCAGCTCCTATTCTTCATCTCACGACATCGATGAAAATGAAGACTTGGAAGACACATGGCTGGTCCTACCTCAACAAACAACCCGACAATCTTTGGGCGCTCCGTCTTCAACTTGAAATTCTTCAAGAGCGTTAGTCCTCGGTTCGATCCTTTTGGTCATTCGATGACAAAGGGGGAGAAATTTGAGTTAGTCTTCAAGCGGGTCTAGTTTATTGCCTATATACAGTATTTTTTTGTTGTTAAGTTACAACTCTCGTTCTTCTGAAACTTTTATCGGATCGAGTTGTAATCTTAAACCCTATGGTGCTTTGATACTTTTGATGCATTATGTTTTTGCACTATGCTTCATAGCAAATCTACTTGTGCTCTGATACTTTATGTGCTATAATTCCTCATGCTGAATTTCATCAAGCACCATATTTCATCATGCATTTCAAATTCTTCATATTATATGTCAAATGCGTGTATGAGTTACAAGATATAGGGGGAGATCTCCATGATTCAATTCTTCAAGTGTGCATTGCCTCAAAAGCAAATTCCTCACTATGCACATCTTGAGGGAGTTCTTCTATATCTTGCAATCAAACTCCTCATTATCAGTATTTACAATTCATATGTTTATCCCGTTGAAAACTTAACCCATATTGTCATCAATCACCAAAAAGGGGAGATTGTAAGTGCATCTAGTGCCCCTTAGTGATTTTGGTGTATTGAGGACTTATAGGTTAAGTAACTAATGCGTTGTGAGTGTACGGGGCTATAAGTCTATGAGGAGTTTGATATTTACTGAGAGAAAGTCGACCCTAAAAATGAAGTTCTTCATCTGAAGACTTTGATATTCGAAGACTTTGAAGACTTTGAAAGTGAAGAAATTGGTGTGACCTTGAAGACTTGGTATTCATTTGAGGAACATGAAGCGTGAAGACTTTTGTTTTCGTAGTTTCATTTTCTCTTTCTTGAGTCATAGGAAACACCGTCTTGTTAAAGGGGTCGAGGAAATACTAAGGAAAAATTTCCATTTGATGCTCAACTCAAAATCCTACACCTACCAATCCCTTCGAGTGAAGCTTTTGGAAATCTCATACTGATTCAGTCAATTTCTTGATGTGAGGCAGAAGCTCTTACAGTCATTTGAGGAATTTGTTCGATTGAGGAGTTAGGTTCGCCAGTCTGAATTGCCTACGATGAGGAACATGATAATACGAGGAATTTGAGAGTCAAATTTCCGACCAGATTCTTTGTCTTGGCCACTGTCCCAAAATATCTTATCCACCTAACGGTCATATCATTGAAGGGCATTTATGTCTTATCATGTCGGGCTGCTCCCTAGGCTATAAATAGCCGCCCCTACAACCACTAGCTGGTTGGCTGCTCCGAGAGAACTTGACACTTGTCATTTGAGAGCAACCCATCCTCTGAGGACTTTGAGAGAAAATCATCAAGTGAGGAAAAACCCAAAAACCAAACCCCAACAAACCCAAAGTGATTGAGCATCCTTGAAGAAATTGATCTGCGTGGATCCGACGATTATTACCTTTGAAGACATGCTTCTTCCAGACGGTTAGGCGTCATGGTCTAGAGCATCCAAGAGGAATTGTGGATCGCCGAGTGACCAAGTCTGTGAAGGTTTGGAAGTCGCCGAAGACTTACCACGAGTGATTGGACGAGGTCTGTGTGACCTTAGTTCAAGGAGAATACGGTGAGGACTTGGTGTCTGAGCTGCGTGCTTTCGGTATTTGGGTGTCCGGACTGTGTGTCCTCGAGTTTAAATACTCGGCCCGCTCCAACAGACGTACAACCGAGGCGGCAGTTGGAACTGGTCTACCAAATCATTGTCTTCACCAACCTAATCGGTTCTATTTCCTCAACCCTTTCATTTCCTCATTCTTGTGTTGAGTATTTGTTCATATCTGTGTTTGAAGACTTTGGTGAAGACTTTCTCAATTTCCTCGGCTCAATTTCTTGATCTGTTTGTCTTCATCCTGTGTTATCCTGTGATTACGCTTTACGTACTTTCTGTGATTGTCTTCATTTCATCATGATGACTATGCTTATGTCTGTTATGCTTACTTACGAGTACTTATTCATTGCAAGTAGTTCTTCGCTAAGGAATTTCCTCACCGGCAAATTCCTCAGTGAAGAATTCACAAAAATCGCCTATTCACCCCCCCTCTAGTCGATATAACGCACTTTCACCGGAGTAGCGGCAAACGACGGCGGGCGACGATGATGTACACGGAGATGACGATGTCGATGGCGAATGTACGGGACGTCCCAGATCTGGTTGTTGCTCGGGGAAGACGAAGTCGAGGGTGGCGGTCCTCCTGGACGGATCCACGGTAGCCGGAGAGCACGTTGTCCGCGGCAACGGCGACGAGGTGTACTGATCACCACGCGAGGTTCCGGCTCGATTCCGAGCCGAGGAGGAGGCGATTTGATGGGGAAAGTGAGGGATCGGTCGAGAGCTGGCTAGGGTTTCAGGGACGCTCTTATAGGCCGAGGGGAGTCGACGTGGTGGCCATCCGGCCATGGCACCGTGGGATGGCCGCCACGCCATGGCCTCTGCCTTCTCCTCTGTCTGAGGAGAAGAGGAAAGGCTGTGGTGGGCTGGGCCGTGCACTATAGCTTTGGGCCTCTAGTGCATGATGTGCACTTAGCCTCTGTTCCTTCTTCTAATTTTACATTTTGTATTTTCTTCACCGTTTTGTATTTTAATTTAATCCAAATAAGTTTTGTTGAATACAAAACTTGTCACATCAATAGTAGGCAATGTTTTGAGCTAGCACACATGATTTCAAGTGGTTTGTAAATACATGAACATTCATTTATTTTGAAATGGCTAATTTTTTTGTTGTTGGACCACTTATTAATTTCCTAGGGATTTATCTGTGACTCAAATGAGGTTGGTAACATCATGGCAATGATCAAGGGAATTTATAAAATAGTGTGAACATTTTAGTTTTATTTTTTGAAAACTTTTGTTGGTTGCCATTTTTTTTAATTCAAATTTGTATCGGTTTCAAACTAACGTGCGATTAGCAACAGTAATCGAGGTGACGTGGCATCATTACTTGAGGGTTACTGTAGCTTGATTACCCGGGCGTCACAATTCTCCTCCACTACAAGAAATCTCGTCCCGAGATTTAAGGGGGGACTAAGGGGAAAATTCTGGTTACGAAATTCTAACGGGTCTTCTCGGTCTTGGTTGCTCTTCTCGAAGAGGTCGATCCATTATGTTGAAGTATTTATTTCTCTGCTTCAGGTCATCATGATGGAGTCGTCATCCTTTCTCTGAAGTCTTCATCGATCGTACGAAGGACAAGGGGTAACTCCGGAAGAATGGATCTCTGAAAGGTTGGCTATCTTATAGATAACCCAAGGAGGGTGACAAAAAGTATCTCTCGAGTAGGAACTTAAGAAAACATCGAGAGCATGGTAAGAAGGTACCATGCGAAGTTTCAATGAGCGATAAATCGTTCGATGCCTAAATCAGAGTGTTATAAGAGGTTCAGAGCAACAGGGAAATAATATTGCATCTGATGCCAGAATAGATCTCAAGGAAGGTGGCTCGTGATCTACATACGAAGCCAAGTGCGAGGAACAATTTTGGAGAACAGGGATGTACAGGAGAGTCAGGTTTTGATCCTGTGGAACTATGGGTTATGGGCCCACCATGTGGGTTAAAAATAGAAAGGTCGGTGATATTTTGCACAGTCATGATAACAAGGCATGTCAAAGGATAGCCTATCAATTATGTTGGCACGTCGGTTCCAAGGGCGAGGGGCGAAGAGAACAATTTTCCTGCTTGTTGAATGAGGCGAACCAATTGGCAAAGTTATCACCCATCGGTGGTTACCGGAATGTCATCAACAATAGTAACAGGGTCTTATAGACAAAGTGGTACAACAAGGTGCCTACCTAAGCAGGGAATTATCTACCTTTCGGTTAAGTCGATTCGTGAAAGGTTAAACAAAAGAATGGAAAGGAAAACGCGATTATCGATTAAGCAGAACAATGGAAAGGAAAATTGTGATTACACACGGTTGTTAGGAGTAAATCCTTCCCATGTATGCAGACGAGCGTGGCATACGAGGTAGGAGAGCAAGTACCCAACCATTCAGATAAGAGGCAAGGATTAATCAAGATGTTACCCATACTAGCAGTGTTTGGATAATGACCAAGAAACATTTAGTATCGTGCTTCGAGTGTTCTTATTGATGATAGGAGTACCACATACATGCTTCAAGATAGCATTGACATGGTCTTCAAGCAAAGGTCGGACTTCGGATACACGAAGGATCCATCAGGATAACTTATTAAAAAAGGCATTCAATTTCCTCATGGAAAAATGGTTAACCTTGTTAAAAAGGAAACTATAACACTAGGTCCTCCGGCCAGGTGTGCTGGGCATGACATCACCTTACCGGGTCATATACAAACCAATGTTGTGACTCTTGGAAAGTGTTCCAACCATCATATCTGACCGAGATTCAGATCTGACCGGTGTTAGGATACCTCAGACTCAGGATGTCTGGGAAGAAAAGGTGCGACACAAATTGACGAGACAACATTTTAAGGTTCTCGGGAAATGAACTATGGAAGCGAGTTCCAAAATAAGAGTTCATCATTAAACCAAGGAGAGGTGAGGAGGTGGCTGATTGACTCATGACAATTCATTGAGATTTCCAAAAAGACGGATTTCCACAGTTATGTGAAGGAGGAGATAACATTAGCCCATTCAAATGATATAATGTTGTATGCTCTAGGAAAACATACACCATCAATCATTAGTTGAAAGGTGTGCCCGAAGTATGACCTTAGGCAGCAAGCTCAATGTTAGAGTGACGATCCAATAACCAACAATCTAAGAACGAACTTTCGATCGTTAACTTCAAAGCAACAGTGTTGCTAGAAGTACAGAACTCAAACAACACCGTTCACTTGTTGGTACACCGGTTGGAATCAACACGAGGACCAAGAAAGAATGGTGATGGTGAGAAGTGTCACTATACCAAGAATTCCTAAGAGGTGGTGAAATTCTCACAACATCCTTGACAAAAAGGCGATAATACTTCAAGGTAGATCATAATACGGGCTGGATAGCAAGTTGCATCCATAACATGAACAAGTTTGTGATGAAAGGAAGGTAAGGATGTTGTTGATGGTAACTGAAATTACCAAGGAGCGAGGATGGCACTTATCATCAAGAATTCCGTTTATATCCTGGAAGTAGTCAAAATGTTGATGATGATCACGACAATTTGTTGTCGAGAGGATCCACGAAGAAGCAATTGAACAACGACTGCATCAAGCAAAAGGACTGATGCAACACAAGATTATTGGAGCCACAGATACGACACAAACTCGAAATCAAGCTCACTGTTTTTAAGGCGAAGTTATATGAGGAGGAAGATCGACATAAGGTTAGCTCAACATCGAAAATTGTGCTCCGGAAAGAAGGACCATGTAGCACAGTTAAAATTTAGCACGGTAATGATATAGCCGATCAGGCTAGGGAAGACGTGATCGGGTACAAACTCGTAAGCAAAGAAGATTACTAAGAGTTGTTTAATCGTGACATGGACTCGATTCAGCTATCGATGTCCTTGAGTGTTTAATAACTCGAAGCCCGTGAAAAATTGTAATCAGTGAGAATGTAGTACTTGATGAAGAACTCATAAGAAGTTATGCAGTTCCAAGATAATCTCGAGATACCAGGGGGGTAATACTCGACGATAGAGCGGAGTAGATGGTGGACACATGAAATGATCTGCAGAAGACAAGTACTTAAACTTGCACGAGAAAAGGTATTTAAAAGAGGACATGGTCGGAACAACGATTGCAAAATGCCAGATTCCAGATATAAGATAAACCTATACCAAGGAAATATTTATTTGAAGAGAAGCTTTAAAGATACGATCTACATCATTTCCATGGGAATGAACACAAAGTTCAAGGTCGACTCCCACTTCTCCAATGCATAACCTTTCATTCACTTCTCATTTTTTTTGAAGAAGTTGTAATGTTGAAGTTTTATCTGACATAATAACAGTAGAGTATGACCCGTAGTAGTTTTCGGGTTCACACGGATTAGAAAAGGCATAGGTTTAACCCATCAGGGCTTCTTAGGAACATATACCACAAACTTCAGGAGTAAACAACACAAGCTCGAAAGCAGAGCATGTTCGACAAAGCAGAGGGTACAATTTACCAAAGGCATTATGTATCCGGGAAAAGACTCACAAAGTTATCGAATATGAAGGACGTTGTCGGATAAAATCCAACAAGCGAGTTGATGGTCCACAAGAGATCGATGTGAGCATCGGTACTCAACTAGAAGAAGAAACAATGCGAAGGCATTGGATTATAGAAACAACTGACTAATTCAGAGCTCATCTGCTAAGGAATTATGATTTTCAAATCAAGGGATTAGAAGCCAACGGTCTGATTAAGAATGGATAAGATGAATAGACCAGTGGCACAATTGACGACAAATAGTTTGGTCGAGAACCAGCTCATGTTCAAAAATGATGTCTGAGCCGAAAAGTCAATTTAGAAGGGTTGATAGATGATTGTGTGCATTCGCACACATGTTGAATCAATAGGATCAAAATGACAGTGTCAAAAGATACTAGTGAATCTTGCCAGATATATGGGAAGCATCCATAATGCAAGTAGACAAGTATTTGCAGAGAAATAAAGCCGCTAAGGATTTTCGGAGGATTGAATAGTATTTTGAAGACTTTTGTGAAACTCATGAACAACTGGGGATGAGCGGATACTCAACAAGTGCGAGGATTTATTTGAAGGGGTATTCATGTGGCAAAGAACTACTAGGCAGTAGGCACAAAGTATTCTCGGAACAATAGAGAAAACTTCGGGGTATCTTGTAATAACAAGATCAATGGGGGATGATCGTATGAATGGCTAGTGTTTGTAGTTATCCATTCGGATTTATCAGTGGTCGGGAATAGCAAAAGTGATGGGCACAAAGTCTCGAGTGAATATCAAAGAGTATCTCCGACATCTTACAGTGCGATCGGTGATCATACGGGTGAAGGGCCTCTCCGGAGAAAGTATTTTCGAGAACCTAAAGTTAGATTTTAGTAAAAAATTCGTTTAACCCGAATAGAAGAGAGTTCAGAATCCCAGAGTAAAGGTCGAGGAGTAAAAGATCCTAATACCACCCAATGGCGACGTGGGCCCATGGGCCGCACAACCATGTTAGTAAAAGTTTTGTAATGTCTAGACTCGACTTCGGCCAAGGAGTTGGGAAGGGGGATTCCTACAAGCAGTCGGCTCTGATACCAACTTGTGACGCCCCCGATTCAATCGTACACTAATCATACACGCATAAGCGGTATGCGATCAAGATCGAGGACTCACGGAAGATATCACAACACAACTCTAAAAATAAAATAAGTCATACAAGCATCACAATACAAGCCGGGGGCCTCGAGGGCTTGAATACAAGTGCTCGATCATAGGCGAGTCAGCGGAAGCAACAATATCTCGAGTACGGACATAAGTTAAACAAGTTGCCATAAGATGGCTAGCACAAAGCTGGGATACAGATCGAAGAGGCGCATGCCTCCTGCTCGGGATCCTCCTAACTACTCACAGTGGTAAATGCGGGCTGCACGTAGTAGTAGGCACCTCCGGTGTAGTAGTAAATCATCGACGGTGGCGTCTGGCTCCTGGGCTCCATCGTCTGGTTGCAGCAATCGAGTAGAGATAGGGGGAAAAGGGGGGAACAATGCAACCGTGAGTACTCATCCAAAGTACTCACAATCAAGGAGCTACACTACATATGCATGGATATATGTGTAAAGGGCCATATCAGTGGACTGAACTGCAGAATGCCAGAATAAGAGGGGGATAGCTAGTCTTATCGAAGACTACGCTCGGTCACCTTCGTCTTGCAACAGGTAGAAGAGGGTAGGTTGAAGTCCTCCAAGTAACATCACATAGCAATAATCCTACCCGGCGATCCCCTCCTCGTATCCCTGAGGGAGAGCGACCACCGGTTGTATCTGGAACTTGGAAGGGTGTGTTTTATTAAGTATCCGGTTCTAGTTGTCATAAGGTCAAGGTACAACTCCAAGTCGTCCACATCAAGATCACGGCTATTCGAATAGATTAACTTCCCTGCAGGGGTGCACCACATAATCCAACACGCTTGATCCCATTTGGCTGGACACACTTTCCTGGGTCATGCCCGGCCTCAGAAGATCAACACGTCGCAGCCCCACCTAGGCCAACAGAGAGGCCAAGACCGGTCTAAACCTAAGCGCACAGTGCAGGCCCACGCCCATAGCACACCTGCGTTGCGTCTGTGGCCGGAAGGCAGACCTAGCCTACTGGCGTTCAGTCCAATCCGGTAGCGCGCCACTCGATCGGCCGACGTCACGAAGTGCCGGTGATACCACGACGTCGGGATACCCATAACTACTCCCACGTAGATGGTTAGTGCGTATAGACCAAATGGCGGACTCGGATCAAATACCAAGATCTCGTTAAGCGCGTTAAGTATCCATGACGCCCGACCAGGGCCAGGCCCACCTCTCACCCAGTAGTCTCAACCTGCCTGTCACTCCGCCACAAAGTAACGATCGGGGCCATGGGGAACCCAGACCCACCTCTACCGGGATGGAGCCACTGTCCTTTCAGCCCCCATCTCGAACAGTACCACGAGTAATGTAATAGTGTAAAGTATATAGTATATGCCCGTGATCACCTCCGAAGTGATCACAGCCCGATAGTATAGCATGGCGCATTTGACAAGAGTGTAGGGTCACCGATGGAACACTAGCATCCTATACTAAGCGATGGGATAGCGAGGTAAAGGTAACAACAAGTAGTAGCAAGGACGGCTATGCAAAGAAGATAGGATTAATCGAAAGCGGTAACATGCTACACTACTCTAATGCAAGCGGTATAGAGAAGAGTAGGCGATATCACGGTGATCAAAGGGGGCTTGCACGGTTGCTCGACAAGAAGGAGGGGTCGTCAACTCCGTGAGTCGTCTTGGGCAGCGGCATCGGTCTCGGTGTCTAGCGGAAGAAGAGGGGGGAAGAAACAATGAATACTTAGCAAGCAAGTGCATAACAGGACAACAAGCAGAGCTAGACGTGTTCTAACGCGGTATGAGGTGATAACGGTGAAGGGAGGAAACATCCGGGAAAGTATCCCCGGTGTTCCGTGTTTTTGGGCAGAGGAGCCAGAGGGGGAAAGTTGCGAGTTTGATATGTTAGGGGTGTGTGGCGGACGAACGGGTTGCGTATCCAGGTTCGTCTCATCGTTCTGAGCAAGTTTCATGTACAAAGTTTTTTTCATCTGATAAACGGTTAATTTTATATGATTTTTCAAAGATTTAAACAATTTACTGAATTTACGGTTTTATATTAATTGAATTAAAAACAGAATATACTGTTGTCACCTAGTTCTACCCTAGCATGTGAGTATAACAGTGGGGCCAGTGGGGTTGGGTTGACCCGGTCAAAGGTTGACTGGTCAACATATGAATAGTGTAAGTGGGTCCCGCATGTCATTGACTTAGACATTTTTTTGGAAAAATATTTGCTTTTTCTTTAAACTAAAAGTGGGTCCACATGTCATCTACCCATTTGACTAATTAAACAAATAAACTAACCTAATAACTTAACTAAATAGGGCCGGCCACTCACGGCTGTGACACAGCCGGCCTCACACACACTACACGGCACACACACACAACACACACACCTAGCTCATGGCCATGGCCATGCCCAGCCGTAGTAGTGGTCGGAGCAGAGCAACATCGTGAGCAGTAAGTAGCGAAGCTAAGCAGCAGAAGTTGCAGCGAATAGAGTTAAGAGTAGTAGGGCAGACTGAGAAGCCAGCGGCAAGAGTCGAGCAAAGAATAACAGCAATGACAGCGGCACCGCAAGGAGAAGAAAGAACAGGGAGAGCACCGGAGGTGCACGCCCAGTGGCGCAGCGTGGCGACGACGACGCGTGGCGACGCAGCTGGGACGGCCGACGGGCAGCTGGTCGCGCTGTGGGCGTGGCGGGCGTAAGCTCCATACATGGCGGCCGGGCGCGGGCGGCTAAACGGCGACGGATCGAGGCGGCGCAGGGGGAGCGGGCAGAGGAGCTCACAGTGAGCTCGAGGACGTGGTCGAGGTGGCCTGGGACGGACCGGAGTAGCGGCAAACGACGGCGGACGACGATGATGTACACGGAGATGACGATGTCGATGGCGAATGTACGGGACGTCCCAGATCCGGTTGTTGCTCGGGGAAGACGAAGTCGAGGGTGGCGGTCCTCTGGGCCGGATCCACAGGCGCCGGAGAAACGTTGTCCGCGGCAACGGCGATGAGGTGTCTGATCACCACGCGAGGTTACGGGCTCGATTCGAGCCGAGGAGGAGGCGATTTGATGGGGAAAGTGAGGGGATCGGTCGAGAGCTGGCTAGGGTTTCGAGGGACGCTCTTATAGGCCGAGGGAGTCGACGTGGTGGCCATCCGGCCATGGCGCCGTGGGATGGCCGCCACGCCATGGCCTCTGCCTTCTCCTCTGTCAGAGGAGAGAAGAGGAAAGGCTGTGGTGGGCTGGGCCGTGCACTATAACCTTTGGGCCTCTAGTGCCTGATGTGCACTTAGCCTCTGTTCCTTCTTCTAATTTTCTGTTTTGTATTTTCTTCACCGTTTTGTATTTTAATTTAATCCAAATAAGTTTTGTTGAATACAAAACTTGTCACATCAATAGTAGGCAATGTTTTGAGCTAGCACACATGATTTCAAGTGGTTTGTAAATACATGAACATTCATTTATTTTGAAATGGCTAATTTATTTGTAGTTGGACCACTTATTAATTTCCTAGGGATTTATCTGTGAGTCAAATGAGGTTGGTAACATCATGGCAATGATCAAGGGAATTTATAAAATAGTGTGAACATTTTAGTTTTATTTTTTGAAAACTTTTGTTGGTTGCCATTTTTTTTAATTCAAATTTGTATCGGTTTCAAACTAACGTGCGATTAGCAACAGTAATCGAGGTGACGTGACATCATTACTAGAGGGTTACTGTAGCTTGATTACCCGGGCGTCACAGCTGCATATTTCCGGATTGTGATATTATCCAGGCTGAGCTGGGAACGCATCCATCACAGATTTGGCGTGCTATATTGGATGGGAGGGACATAATGAAACAAGAGTGATACGGAGGATAGGGACAGGAGAAGATACTCTCATATGGGAGCATAATTGGATACCGAGGCATGATATACTTCGGCCGATTACATCCCTCGTTACTGATCCACGAACGAGGGTTCATGAACTGATAGATCAAACCACTTCGTCTTGGAGGGAGGATCTAGTTGAACAGTTTTCATACCACTAGGCGCTGAAGAGATTCTCAAAATACCCTTGTGTACAAAGAAAGTTGATGACTTACGGGCCTGGAGTAAGGAGAGCAGAGGCAACTTCACTGTTCGGTCTGCTTCTGAGAATGATCTGAGAACACCAAAATGATGAGAGAAAGCTGGTTGTATCAAGCAGAAGGCCCATCGGCGTTGCTTTGAGAGCAATGGATGGACTTCGTTATAGGCGCACACAGGTCCCAAGCAAAATTCGAGTGTTCCTCTGGCGGCTAGCAAGGGAATCAATGCCCACTAACGATCTCCTTCACCATCGCAATATGGCGGACTCGCCGGCATGCCGTTTGTGCGGAGCAGCCGACTCATGGAAGCATGCACTGTTGGACTGTAATATGGCAAGAAGTACCTGGGCCTTAGCACCTGAAGCGCTGGTGGAAGTTATGAGTACTAATTCTGATCCAAATGCAAGAAGTTGGTTGTTTAATATGCAAAGCCTGTTGAACCATGCGGATTTCACCCGTTTGGGAGTCACTCTCTGGGCAATTTAGAGTTCTAGAAGAAAAGTGATATATGAGGACATATACCAGACCCCATATTTGACCAATGCATTTGTTAACTCTTTCATCAGTTATATGGATGTATTGGTACAGCCTCGCGGTGCACAAGTGGCAGCCCAGCCGAGACCCACACGCTGGATAGCTCCCCCTGAGAACTTGGTGAAAATCAATGTAGATGCGGCAACTGGGAGGAGCAGAAACAGCGGCACTGTCGCAGCGATATGCAGAGACCACGATGGTCTTTTCTTGGGCGCTTCCACTGTCACTTTTACCGGAACCGCTGACCCTACGACGCTGGAAGCTCTTGCGGCCCGTGAAGGACAAGCACTGGCGGATGACTTACATGAACGCAACATCTCCGTTGCTTCTGACTGCAAGACGGTTATTGATGATATCCAGAAGGGAAGTGCGGCTAGTTATGGAGCTATAATCAGAGAGATAGTTGATCGATCTAGTTCTTTTTTAAGTTGCTCTTTTGGTCATGAGTTTAGGACCTCGAATACCGAGGCTCACAATTTAGCAAAGCATGCAATATCACTTGGGGTTGGCCGCCGTGTGTGGTTAGGCAATTCGGGTGATCTCTCGTTCGCCCCTGTAAACATTGTGACGAGTTAAATAAAAGCTTTGCGAGGTTGTTTAAAAAAAATAAACCCACAGGAGCCTTGTGCTGACCGGCTAATAACACTCCATCGCCTTACGACCGGCCAATGATAACCAGATTTTGTGAGCTTACAAAAAGGTAACAATCGAGTAAAATGAGGGGAAATAGCAGTCCATCTAGCGAATAGATAAACATTTACCATTTGATCTCATGGTCAAGTTTTTTTTATCGAGGTCGATGTCCGACTGTGACCTGAGTTGGATGATTAACCAGATAATAATAGCGCCACCAAATTTTCCGATATTGTGTTTTGACGTGAACCCTTGAGATTTCGCTGGTCAATAACTAACCGTGCAGCACACGCACAAATTAAGACTGACTGATGTTTTTTTTAAGATTTTTTTCATTCATATCACGAATGCGTACAAAAAAAGTTGACCCTTATAAGCACAATGAAAAGCAAACACAAGGATCATGAACACCTAGAGTACCCTAAAACAACCATAACACAAGAAGATCTCCGGAGCCCTGTGTCATCATCCCTGAATCTTAAGAGAAGACTCCTGCAGCAGAAGGATCTGCAACCAGTCGCAAGGAGGTCATCATCTTCGACCACGGTGTAATTGTCGCCACGCTGCTTCCTCCTTTCTTGACACCAGCGCTGAGAGGGCATGAACATTAATCCAACAAACCTGCAACAGCCGTCGCCATCTTTGACTTTGAGTACCGCGAAAAGTGTCCCTTCCGGAAAGAAGAGAACTCGAGTCGTCCGACCGGTCCAGCACCGCGGCCGGGCCATCCGCCCGGACAAAGCAGGTGAAGAAAATATGCCCTAGAGGCAATAATAAAGTTATTATTTATTTCCTTATTTCATGATAAATGTTTATTTTTCATGCTAGAATTGTATTAATCGGAAACATAATACATGTGTGAATATATAGCCAAACAGAGTGTCACTAGTATGCCTCTAATAGACTAGCTCGTTGATCAAAGATGGTTATGTTTCCTAGCCATAGACATAAGTTGTCATTTGATTAACGGGATCACATCATTAGGAGAATGATGTAATTGACATGACCCATTCCGTTAGCTTACCACACGATCGTTTAGTACGTTGCTATTGCTTTCTTCATGACTTATACATGTTCCTATGACTATGAGATTATGCAACTCCCGTTTACCGGAGGAACACTTTGTGTGCTACCAAAGCGTCCTGGCGTAACTGGGTGATTATAAAGGTGCTCTACAGGTGTCTCCGAAGGTACATGTTGAGTTGGCGTATTTTAAATTAAGATTTGTCACTCCAATTGTCGGAGAGGTATCTACAGGCCCTCTCGGTAATACACATCACTTAAGCCTTGCAAGCATTGCAACTAATGAGTTAGTTGCGGGATGATGTATTACGGAACGAGTAAAGAGACTTGCCGGTAACGAGATTGAACTAGGTATTGAGATACCGGCGTTGAATCTCGGGCAAGTAACATACCAATGACAAAGGAACAACGTATGTTGTTATGCGGTTTGACCGACAAAGATCTTCATAGAATATGTAGGAGCCAATATGAGCATCCAGGTTCCTCTATTGGTTATTGACCGGAAACGTGTCTCGGTCATGTCTACATAGTTCTCGAACCCATAGGGTCCGCACGCTTAAGGTTTCGATGACAGTTATATTATGAGTTTTTGAGTTTTGATGTACCGAAGGAGTTCGGAGTCCCGGATGAGATCGGGGACATGACGAGGAGTCTCGAAATAGTCGAGATGTGAAGATCGATATATTGGACGACTATATTCGGACATCCGAAGGGTTCCGAGTGATTCGGGTATTTTCGAGGGTACCGGAGAGTTACGGGAATACGAGGAAGAAGCAATGGGCCTCATGGGCCAAGTGGTGGAAGAGAGGAGGCAGGGCGCGCGGCCCCGCTAGCCCAAACCGAATTGGACTAGGGGCGGCCCCTTTCCTCCTTTCCTTCCCCTCCTTCCTTCTCCTTCTCCTTCCCTTCCTTCCCCTCTCCTAGCTGGACTAGGAAGGAGGGAGTCCTACTCCCTGTGGGAGTAGGACTCCTCCCTGGCGCGCCCTCCCTTGGCCGGCCGCCCCCCCTTGCTCCTTTATATACGGGGCAGGGGCACCCCATGACACACAAGTTGATCTTCGTGATCGTTCCTTAGCAGTGTCTGGTGCCCCTCCACCATATTCCACCTCGGTAATATCGTCGCGGAGTTTAGGCGAAGCCTGCGTCGGTAGAACATCATCATCGTCCTGCGCCCGTCGTCTTGGCCGGAACTCATCCCCGACGCCCTGCTGGATCGGAGTCCGGGGATCGTCATCGAGCTGAGCGATGTGCAGAACACGGAGGTGCCGTCGTTCGGTGCTTGGATCGGTCGGATCGTGAAGGCGTCGACTACATTAACAGCGTTGTCATAACGCTTTCGCTTTCGGTCTCACGAGTGCGTGGACACACTCTCCCCTCTCGTTGCTATGCATCACCATGATCTTGCGTGTGCGTAGGAAATTTTTGAAATTACTACGTTCCCCAGCGGTGGCATCCGAGCCTGGTTTTATGCGTTGATGTTATATGCACGAGTAAAACACAAGTGAGTTGTGGGCGATACAAGTCATCTTGCTTACCGCATGTCATACTTTGGTTGGCGGTATTGTTGGATGAAGCGGCCCGGACCGATATTACCGTGACGCTTACGCGAGACTGGTTCTACCGGCGTGCTTTGCACACGAATTGGCTGGCAGTGCCAGTTTCTCCAACTTTAGTTGAACCGAGTATGGCTACGCCCGGTCCTTGCGAAGGTTAAAACAGCACTAACTTGACGAACTATCGTTGTGGTTTTGATGCGTAGGTAAGAACGGTTCTTGCTCAGCCCGTAGCAGCCACGTAAAACTTGCAACAACAAATTAGAGGACGTCTAATTTGTTTTTGCAGGGCATGTTGTGATGTGATATGGTCAAGACGTGATGCTATATTTTATTGTATGAGATGATCATGTTTTGTAATCAAGTTATCGACGGCCAGCGGGGAGCCATATGGTTGTCGCTTTATTGTATGAAATGCAAGCATACCTGTAATTGCTTTACTTTATCACTAAGCGGTAGCGGTAGTCGTAGAAGCAATAGTTGGCGAGACGACAACGATGCTACGATGGAGATCAAGGTGTCGCGCCGATGACGATGATGATCATGACGGTGCTTCGGAGATGGAGATCACAAGCACAAGATGATGGTGGCCATATCATATCACTTATATTGATTGCATGTGATGTTTATCCTTTATACATCTTATCTTGCTTTGATTGACGGTAGCATTTTAAGATGATCTCTCACTAAATTATCAAGAAGTGTTCTCCACAGTATGCACCGTTGCCAAAGTTAAATGCGTCCCGGACACCGCGTGATGATCGGGTGTGATAAGCTCAACGTCCATCTACAACGGGTGCAAGCCAGTTTCTTGCAGCGGAATACTCGAGTTAAACTTGGCGAGCCTACATATGCGAGATATGGCCTTGGAACACGGAGGAGACCCGAAAGGTCGGCGTGAATCATATAGTAGATATGATCAACATAGTGATGTTCACCATTGAAAACTACTCCATCTCACGTGATGATCGGTTATGGTTTAGTTGATTTGGATCACGTGATCACTTAGATGACTAGAGAGATGTCTGTCTAAGTGGGATTTCTTAAGTAATATGATTAATTGAACTTAAATTTATCATGAACTTAGTCCTGGTAGTATTTTGCAAATTATGTTCTAGAACAATAGCTCGCGTTGTTACTTTCATATGTTTATTTTGATATGTTCCTAGAGAAAATTGTGTTGAAAAATGTTAGTAGCAATGATGCGGATTGGATCCGTGATCTGAGGTTTATCCTCATTGCTTTGCCTGGAAGAATTGTGTCCTTAATGCACCGCTGGGTGACAGACCTATTGCAGGAGCAGATGCGAGGCGTTATGAGCGTTTGGCTAGCTCAATATGATGACTACTTGATAGTTTAGTGCACCATGCTTAACGGCTTAGAATCAGGACTTTAAAGAGTTTTGAGCGTCATGGACCATATGAGATGTTCGAGGAATTGAAGTTAATATTTTAAGCAAATACCGAGTTGAGAGATAGGAAATCTCCAACAAGTTCTATAGCTAAAAGATGGAGGAGAATCGCTCAACTAGTGAGCATGTGCTCAGATTATGCAGGTACTTCAATCACTTGAATCAAGTGGGAGTTAATCTTCTAGATAAGATAGTGATTGACAGAGTTCTGTAGTCACCATCACCAAGTTACTAGAACTTCGTGATGAACTATAGTATGCAAGGGATGACGAGAACGATTCCCGAGCTCTTCGTGACGTTGAAATCGACGAAGGTAGAAATCAAGAAAGAGCATCAAGTGTTGATGATTGACAAGACCACTAGTTTCAAGAAAAGGGCGGAGGGAAAGAAAGGGAACTTCAAGTAGAATGGCAAGCAAGTTGTCACTCCTTGAAGAAGCCCAAAGCTGGACCAAAGCACGAAACTGAGTGCTTACTTTGCAAAGGAAATAGTCCTTTGGAAGCGGAGATGCCTGAATATTTGGTGGATAAGTAGGATGGCAAAGTGAACAAGGGTATATTTGATATACAGGTTATGGATGTGTGCCTTACTAGTGTTTATAGTAGCCCCCAGTATTTGATACTTGTTTGGTTGCTAAGATTAGTAACTTTCGAAGCAGGAGTTCTGAGAATAAACAGAGACTAGTTGAGGGGAAGTGACGATGAGTGTTGGAAGTAGTTCCAAGATTGATATGATCATCATCGCACACTCTTTATACTTTCGGGATTAGTGTTAAACCTAAATAAATGTTATTTGGCGTTTGCGTTAAGCATGAATATGATTTGATCATGTTTATTGCGATACGGTTATTCATTTAAAGTTAGAGAATAACTGTTATTCTGTTTACATGAATAAGACCTTGATGGTCATACACCCAATGAAAATAGTTTGTTGGATCTCGATCGTAGTGATACACATATTCATAATATTGATGCCAAAAGATGCAAAGTTAATAATGATAGTGCAACTTATTTATGGCAGCGACGTTTGGATCATATCGATTGTAAAGCGCATGAAGAAACTCCATAAAGATGGATTTTCAGAATCACTTGGTTATGAATCATTTGATGCTTACGAACCGTGCCTTTGGGCGAGATGACTAAAACTCCGTTCTTGAACAATGGAGCGAGCAACAAACTTGTTGGAAATAATACATCTTGATGTATGCGAGACCAATGAGTATTAAGGCTCATGGCGGGTATCGTTATTTTCGACCTTCACAGATGATTTGAGCAGATATGGGTATATCTACTTGATGAAACATAAGTCTGAAATAGTTGAAAGGTTCAAAGAATTTCAGAGTGACGTGGAAAAATCATCGTAACAAGAAAATAAAATTTCTGCGATCTAATCGCGGAGACGGATATTTGAGTTACGAGTTTGGTCTTCAATTAAAACAATGTGGAATAGTTTCACAGCTCACGCCACCTGGAACACCACAACGTTATGGTGTGTCCGAACGTCGTAACCGCACTTTATTGGATATGATGCGATCTATGATGTCTCTTACTAATTTACCGTTATCGTTTTGGGGTTATGCATTAGAGACAACTGCATTCACGTTAAAAGGGCACCATATAAAATCCGTTGAAACGACACCGTATGAATTATGGTTTAGCAAGAAACCAAAGTTGTCGTTTCTTAAAGTTTGGGTTGCGATGCTTATGTGAAAAAAGTTTCAACATGATAAGCTTGAACCCAAATCGGAAAAGTGCGTCTTCATAGGATACCCAAAATGTTGGGTACACCTTCTATCACAGATCCGAAAGGCAAGACATTCGTTGCCAAGAATGGATCCTTTCTAGAGAAGGAGTTTCTCTCGAAAGAAGTGAGTGGTAGGAAAGTAGAGCTTGATAAGGTAATTTGTACCTTCTCCCAAATTGGAAAGTAGTTCATCACGTAAATCAGTTCCGTGATTCCTACACCAATTAGTGAGGAAGCTAATGATGATGATCATGAAACTTGAGATCAAGTTACTCTGAGAACCTCGTAGGTCTTCCAGAGTACGGTCCGCACTGAGTGGTACGGTAATCCTATTCGGAGGTCATGTTACTTGACCATGATGAACCTACGAACTATGAGGAAGCGATGATGGGCCCAGATTCCGAGAAATGGTTTGAGGCCATGAAATCTGAGATGCGATCCATGTATGAGAACAAAGTATGGACTTTGATTGACTTGCCCAAATGATCGGCGAGCCATTGAGATTAAATGGATCTTTAAGAGGAAGACGAACGCTGATAGTAGTGTTACTATCTATAAAGCTAGAATTGTCGCAAAAGGTTTTCGACAAGTTCAAGGTGTTGACTACGATGAGAGTTTCTCACTCGTATCTATGCTTAAGTCTGTCCGAATCATGTTAGCAATTGCCGCATTTTATGAAATATGGCAAATGGATAAACAAAACTGCATTCCTTAATGGATTTATTAAAGAAAGAGTTGTATGTGATGCAACGAAGGTTTTGTCAATCCTAAAGATGCTAACAAAATATGCAAGCTCAATGATCCATCTATGGACTGGTGCAAGCATCTCGGAGTTGGAATATACGCTTTGATACGTTGATCAAAGCATATAGTTCTATACAGACTTGCGGTGAAGCCTGTATTTACAAGAAAGTGAGTGGGAGCACTACAACATTTCTGATAATTATATGTGAATGACATATTATTGATCAGAAATAATGTAGAATTATTCGCAAAGCATAAAGAAGTGTTTGAAAGGAGTTTTCAAAGAAAGACCTCGGTGAAGCTGCTTACATATTGAGCATCAAGATCTATAGAGATAGATCAAGGCGCTTGATAAGTTTTTCAATGAGTACATACCTTGACAAGATTTTGAAGTAGTTCAAAATGGAGCGATCAAAGAAAGAGTTCTTACCGTGTTACAAGGTGTGAAATTGAGTAAGACTCAAAGCGCGACCACAATGAGAAGATAGAAAGAGCATGAAAGTCATTCCCTATGCCTCAGCCATAGGTTCTATAAAGTATGCCATGCTGTGTACCAGATCTATTGTATACCCTACACTGATTTTGGCAAGGGAGTACAATAGTGATCTAGGAGTAGATCCTTTGGACGGTGATCGAAATTATCCTTAGTGGAATAATGATATGTTTCTCGATTATGGACGTGACAAAAGGTTCGTCGTAAAGGGTTACGTCGATACAAGTTTTGGCACTAATCTAGATGACTCTAAGTCTCGGTCTAGATACATATTGAAAGTGGGAGCAATTAGCTAGAGTAGCTCCGTGCAGAGCATTGTAGACATAGAATATTTGCAAAATACTTACGGATCTGAATGTGACAGACCCGTTGACTAAAATTATCTCACAAGCAAAACATGATCACACCTTAGTACTCTTTGGGTGTTAATCACATAGCGATGTGAACTAGATTATTGACTCTAGTAAACCCTTTGGGTGTTGGTCACATGACGATGTGAACTATGGGTGCTAATCACATGGTGATGTGAATTATTGGTGTTAAATCACATGGCGATATGAACTATATTATTGACTCTAGTGCAAGTGGGAGACTGAAGGAAATATGCCCTAGAGGCAATAATAAAGTTATTATTTATTTCCTTATTTCATGATAAATGTTTATTATTCATGCTAGAATTGTATTAACAGGAAACATAATACATGTGTGAATATATAGACAAGCAGAGTGTCACTAGTATGCCTCTACTAGACTAGCTCGTTGATCAAAGATGGTTATGTTTCCTAGCCATAGACATGAGTTGTCATTTGATTAACGGGATCACATCATTAGGAGAATGATGTGATTGACATGACCCATTCCGTTAGCTTAGCACACGATCGTTTAGTGCGTTGCTATTGCTTTCTTCATGACTTATACATGTTCCTATGACTATGAGATTATGCAACTCCGTTTACGGAGGAACACTTTGTGTGCTACCAAGCGTCTGGCGTAACTGGGTGATTATAAAGGTGCTCTACAGGTGTCTCCGAAGGTACATGTTGAGTTGGCGTATTTTCAGATTAGGATTTGTCACTCCGATTGTCGGAGAGGTATCTCTGGGCCCTCTCGGTAATACACATCACTTAAGCCTTGCAAGCATTACAACTAATGAGTTAGTTGCGGGATGATGTATTACGGGCGAGTAAAGAGACTTGCCGGTAACGAGATTGTACTAGGTTTTGTTATACCGACGTTCGAATCTGGGGAAAGTAACATACCGATGTCAATGGGTACAAGGTATGTTGTTATGCGATTTGTCCGTTTATGATCTTCGTAGAATATGTAGGAGCCAATATGAGCATCCAGGTTCCTCTATTGGTTATTGACCCGGCGTGTCTCGGTCATGTCTACATAGTTCTCGAACCCGTAAAGATCCATGCAACAAGGTTTCGATGACAGTTATATTATGAGTTTATGAGTTTTGATGTACCGAAGGAGTTTGGAGTCCCGGATGAGATCGGGGACATGACGAGGAGTCTCGAAATGGTCGATACGTAAAGATCGATATATTGGACGACTATATTCGGACATCGGAAGGGTTCCGAGTGATTCGGGTATTTTCAAAGTGCAGGGAATTACGGGAATACGAGGAAGAAGCAATGGGCCTCATGGGCCAAGTGGTGGAAGAGAGGAGGCAGGCGCGCGACCCCCTAGCCCAAACCGAATTGGACTAGGGGCGGCCCCTTTCCTCCTTTTCCTCCCCCTCCTTCCTTCTCCTTCTCCTTCCCTTCCTTCCCCTCTCCTAGTTGAACTAGGAAAGGAGGGAGTCCTACTCCCGATGGGAGTAGGACTCCTCCCTGGCGCGCCCTCCCTTGGCCGGCCGCCCGCTTCCCCTTGCTCCTTTATATACGGGGGCAGGGGGCACCCCATGACACATAAGTTGATCTTCGTGATCGTTTCTTAGCCGTGTGCGGTGCCCCCCTCCATCATATTCCACCTCAGTCATATCGTCGCGGAGTTTGGGCGAAGCCCTGCGTCGGTAGAACATCATCATCGTCACCACTTGTCGTCTTGTGGAACTCATCCCGACACCTGCTGGATCGGAGTCCGGGGATCGTCATCGAGCTGAGCGTGTGCGAGAGCAGAGGTGCCGTCGTTCGGTGCTTGGATCGATCGGATCGTGAAGGCGTCTGACTACATCAACGGGTTGTCATAACGCTTCCGCTTCGGTCTCACGAGTGCGTGGACACACTCTTCCCTCTCGTTGCTATGCATCACCATGATCTTGCATGTGCGTAGGAATTTTTTTGAAATTACTACGTTCCCCAACAGCAGGATCTCCCACCAGCATCAGCGCTGAGGAAGGAGAAGAACAACAACAACAACAAATCATACCAATAAGGAAGAAGAAGGGTCTTCGTCTCCCTGCATCCGTCACCCATCTGAGGACCGAAGCAGCCAGTGCCGATGGACCTCCAGTCACCATAGCCCGCGACCTCAACGAGATCCGGGGATTCCCAACCCCGTTGGCTCCTAGACGAAGGCAAAGGCCTCGCCTGACCGGGAACAGAGCCCGGAGAAACTTATTCCGCGACACCACGACAACGGCCTCGGCAGCGTCTCCCTCAACCCCAACCCAACCACACAGCCACCTAGTGAACAGACCCGAGGTTCCCCCTTCCTCCCGCCGCCGGAGCGGCCGACGGAGAGAGAGGGAACAGGCGGCGTCACCGGCGGCGCGCAAGGGAACCCTCGTCGCCTCCCTTGATCGCCTCGTGCGATCCTACTTTTCCGGGGCGGTTGTTTGCACAACAAGTACTTGGGCGTGCGTGCTGCTGTTTCGACCCGCACACCAGTTGGACCGATGTTGTAATGTGCAATGCTTAGTCTTTGGATCTGTAGGAATCGGGCCTCCGGGGACTTAAGAAAAGGTTCGAACTCTGGGGTGTGCACACTGCCTCGGTAAGCCCTGTCTCGCAACCCATTATCCTACGGTGATGCTTCGGCATGCTCGAGCTAGATAAGGCGAACAAAGGATACGACAGTTTATTCAGGCTCGGGCCACCTTGTGTTGTCAGACACTACTCCTGCTTTGTGGTTGGATTGCCTCGCAAGGGAGGATGAGTATGAGAATACAAGGAAAATTGAGCGACCTCCAGAGGATCCAATAAACGGTCCTCCCTAGGTGGCGCCCTACCTCTACTTGTACTGGCCTTGGTCCTCTTTCCCGAAAACGCAAGGCGGGAAGTATTGCCACAACAACCAATTCAAAGGGGGACAAGGTCGCAGTTTATCCTGACTAAAGGTGGTCTTCACCTGCAAAAGTCTTTTGCCATGGCGCGCCGGTGGGCTCGGTGTGACCTCCGTCCTGGTCTTCTTGCACCAAGATGGCAACCTTTGGGAATTGCTTTGAAAATTGTCGCGCTGCCCTTGCTCCCTTAGCACGAAAGAGGAAAGCTTCCTTATCCGCGCCTGTTGGCTCGTCGCCACGCGCGTCATCCACGTGAAGGCGCATGTCCGCGCGGCTCCGCTTCTTGATCCTTGATTAGTACGCCTCCACGAGAGCCTTGGGAGGCTGCCTCACGAGAGAGCCTCGCGATGCTCTTGACGTCACTTGATTACACGCACCTCGCGAGGTGTGGCCCTCGCGAGGATCTTGTTCGTGAAGTCCCAGCGATGGGCCAGTCCTGGTCCTTCTGTGGGCGCCGCGCACTGGGTCGCAGGCAAACGGGCCCGACAGAGTCCGTATGATATGACCGCATAGAGGTGCAAAACTGCAAATTCGTGACTAATATCTTGGTCAATCAAATGAACCAAAAATATCAAAAGACTAGGGTGGTCATAGGAAACAGCACGCACTTGGTACTACCAGTCTACCAGTGGCCTAGTCTAGTGCACTGCACACCGAAGGTTCTGTCTCGTTCGTCATGTGTTGATCTTCCCATGACCAACATTGGCGAGTGGCCGAGTGCTAGTCATCTAGTAGTACTACCACATTGATCTGCGGGAGGTTTTGGATATCCCTCCCGATCGACGGCAACAACCATGATCAGCGCGGCACAACGTACGGTTTCTCAAATGGAAGACAGACGGCCTCTTTCTGCTGTGATTCTCTGATGAATTGTTTATCTCTGCTCGCGGAAGAAACTTGGGAGTGATCAGCACCGTGACAAAAGCGTGGAACTGATCCACAATATACTTGTTATGTACGCACGCGAAAAAAGGGTACATTTAGTGGGAGGAAATAAGTATATTTGGTGCGTGAACTTAGGGCAATATCAACAAGCTAACTATTGAATCGTCATGCCTTTAGAGCAACTCTAGCAGATCCCGCATCCCGTCCCGACCCGCAAAATAACCGACAAAATGCGGGCCGGGGCAGAAAAACTTGTCCGATCAGATCTTGCATCCCGCCCCGGCCCGCAAAAATTTTTGAGGGGCGCGGCAAAATCTCGGCCTCAACCCGCTTATTCGCGGGTTTCCCCCTCGCCGCTGCGGTGCCCTGCATATAGGCGGAAGCGGTTGGTGGGGGGACATTTCACCCGCGCTTTCCCTACCAACCACCTCTCCTCTCCCCCCTCGCGCCGCCGCCGGGCCGCCGACCAAGATTCCGATGAAAGCAGCCGGCAGGAGCACGCCGAAAGGCCTCCACGCGCACGAGGCCTCCCCTCCCTCCCCCCTACGTCGGCGGGCCACCGGATTTACGGATCTGCGACACTTCATCGCGAGACGCGGATTTGGCTTTTTCGGCCGCCGGTTGCTGCGCCAAGCGATGGAGTGGTCGGGAAGCCTGTCCTGCAGCCCCGGCAAGGGCGCATCGCCGCATGCAGGTACGGGTTCGTTCGCCCGCCGCCGCCGACGGTTTGCGGGCATGGATTCGTCCGGCCGTCCACCGGGGTCGGCGCTCGCGCAACGTCTCTGTGGCTTGCCGATGCCGCTCATATAGTGCGACGACTGCACGCGGACAGTGTTGCGGCTAACTACGGGCACGCCGAAGCAACCCGGATGGGTGTTCTTCAAATGCGAAGAAAGAAGAATGCAAAATCAAGAATCCGCAGATAAACAATGAATGCATGGAGAAGATATTAGTCCAACTTGTGGGAGCAGTTATGGAAGTTGGAAATCTTCTGAAATGCATACTTGTGGTTCTTGTTTTTTTGGTCTTGCTATTCTAGTAAAGATTTGGTGATGGCTTTTGTATCCAATATTGTTGAAAAAGCAAAGAAATGCATTATGCTAGATCAAATTAAGGTGCAAATTTAAGTTTTGCGGGCCGGGTGGAGCTGCGCCAGATCAGACGCCGCAAAGCCGACCCGTAAAAAAGCATATTCCGGGAATATCCTTTTTTACGGGTCCATTATGCGGGGTCTGCAACTGCGGTCGTCCGCGCCGGCCCGCGAAGGTGTTTTTCCGTGAACTGCAAACACGTTTTGCGGGCCGGGAGGATGCGGGGTCTGCTACAGTTGCTCTTAGGCCATCTCCAACGGCAACCCGCAAATTTCCTTCCGCATCTGTCCACGGACACGGATGCGAGTGGCCACCATATCCAATACCGCTCGCATACATTTTAAACACTTTATGAATCAACCGAATGAAATTCATACATGCACAACAGATTTCATACAAACCGGGAGAAAACATTTACATTTTGGACATATTTTAAATAAAAAAGGTAAAACTATGTGCACGTACGATCTCGCGGAGCTCCACTCCCACGACCCGAATACACTATACTAGTCTACGGTCGGTCGCGGTGGATCTCTATGTCTTCCCCATGTTCGGCAGCCCGCTTATCGGAATGTCGGGAGTCCCAGAGGCATATTCTCCCCCCTATATCTTCTCTACGTTCCGTTGCGCTGCTCGTCGGAGTGGCAAAGAGGGTGCTTCAGCCGGAGGGGAAGGGTGCTTCCGTGGAGCCCAAATGGGGGCTCAGGATGGTCTGAGATAAAGAACCAGACATGTCATCGTCTATACAAACTGGCGACACACCGACGGTGGCCTTCCTGGGACCAAAGCGGCGGTGGCCTCCCGTGTTCTACTTTCCGTCGATGTCGGCCGCGGACGTGGACTTGGTGGCTAGCGGCTCGTCGATCTGCATGCAACCGCCTTCTTTCTCTATCATTAGGGTGTGGTGACGCGCGTGTTGACGGCGGATGACACAGTTGTAGGCACGGGAGGCACTGTACGACGTAACGTAGTCCACGACAGCGACGATGCCCATGCCGCCGTGCTCCTCCCGTGCCGGCCTGGAGCAACTCACCACTCCTTCGCGAGTTAGCTTGGAGCGGCGAGGTGCTGAAGCACGCGCCAGCTTGGGGCAGCAACGGCAACTTGCTCCGTCGAGCTAGGCGAGGAAGGTGGAGCAGCAAGATGCCTCGCTCGTATCTCATGGGCCCGGCGGGCCACCCAGCCGGCTTTTATGCCGGAGAATTGCTCTTTCTACTTGTCGGATGCCATCGAAAGGATGAAGAATATGGTGAAAGGAGGAGATGGGGAGCGGCGGACTTGGTGGTGTGATTTTGCTCGGCGTCTAGCCTCCTTAAAATAGAGGGCGGACAGGAGGAGCTTGTCTGACATTGTGTTTAATACCGGCCCGCTCATGAACGAACGTGTGGTCGGAGTAGGTTTCTCGGCGTCCACGCAGGTTTAATGGAGGCGTGTTCAGCCGGGGTGCGCGGGCGGCGTCCTTGGCCGACTCGCTGCTTCAATGGCGGAGGCAATGAGAGGTCGCGTCCGCCCTGAACCTTCTTAAATGTGGATCAGCACGCTCTAGAGTAGCATGAATGCGGACAACTAGCGCCGGGCGGGAACACGCGCGGGGGAAGGAGGAGAGGGTTTGGATGGGTCAGGGCGGTCTTAAGCGGGCTTGGCAGCGGTTCGGACCATTGGGGAACGTTGCATGGAAAACAAAACAAAAATTACGCACACGCAAGATCTATCCATGGAGATGCATAGCTACGAGAGGGGGAGAGCATCTACATATCCTTGTAGAACGCTAAGCGGAAGCGTTTATCACGCGGATGATGTAGTTGTACTCTTCGCGATCCAATCACGATCCAACCGATCTAGTGCCGAACGGATGGCACCTCCGAGTTTAGCACACATGCAGCTCGATGACGTCTCCTTCTTGATCCAGCAAGCGGTAGAGGAGAAGTAGATGGGATCACAACCAACACGACGACGTGGTATGTGAGTGATGACGGTGGTGGTGGAGCCCCGACAATGCTTCGCTAAGCGTCTTCAGAACGAGGCGGTGGAACTACGGAGTAATGGGAGAGAGAGGGGCGCCAAGGGCTTGAGGCACCGCCTCCCCAAACTTGCAAAGTGCCCAACGTTTGTCCCCGATTTATAAGAGAAAGTACGTCCGTACCGTGTCATGGACCGATGCAGAATTGCGTTGGATGGCTTCTGCGGTCGGGATGGATGCGGACGGTTTACGGGTCAGCATTGAGGATGCCCTTATGATATGACCGCATAGAGGTGCAAAACTGCCTAGGTCAATCAGATGAGCTAAAAATACCAAAAGACTAGCGCACACCCGAGTGCTAGTCAGTCATCTACTAGTACTAGTAAGTTTGCCTCATAAAAAAATGTACTAGGAGTACGTATGATCTATGACGTCGATCTGCGGGAGGTTTTGGATCGGCGCAATGCATGTGACCTCCCGCCGGAACCGCTAAGATATCTACAGTATAATGTTAACCATGGCAAGATTATTCCACCAACACCAAACATGCACGAGGATCGCTGCTTCCAGTTTCAAGTTCGTCGGTGCGCCGATGCGTCTGGCAACGCTTGTTGGCGCGGCCGGCCGGCAGTAGTACTACTACGCTTCAAGTTCCGGTGACGGTTTCTCAAAGTGAAGACAGCCTTGATACGCTTTTCTGAATTGTTTATCTCTGCAAGAAACTTGGAACTGATCAGCACTCTGACAAAAACGTGGAACTGATAGGCAGAGGCTGTGCGCACGCCAAAAAAGGCTACATTTAGTGGGAGGAAGAGAGTTTATTTAGTGGGGGGAATGTAGTATATTTGGTGCGTGAGCTTGGGCCAATATCAACAACCTAATTGTTAAATCGCCATGTACTCATAGCGTAACAGAAGGACGGTGCCTTTTTTTCAAAACATTGCAAGGGCGGTGCCTTGATCGAGCTAGCTTGCTTAACTGACATTTTCCATGCAAGCTATTAACTAATCATGACATGATATGCTACTAATTTCCCCTAGAAAAACCAACTTACACTAATATGTATTCTTTCTTGTTTCACGGGTGTATTGTTCTGTTGTTATTAGCCGACTTTATGGTGACTTCTTCTTGCCCGCCTTTCTTATTTTCGGCAATGTGGAAGTAGTAGCACCGGCAACGACGACGACGAGACAACAACAACCAATGTAAGGACGGTGCCATTATTTTCGACATTATGCAAGGACGGTGCCTCGATCGAGCCCGGCTTGCTTAACTGACAATTTCGTGTCAGGTTAGTAATGGAACCACGATATGCTACTAAACTTCCCGTAGAAAAATCAACGTACATTGATGGGAAAACTATACTTTGCTATTCCGTTGTCATTAGCCGCCTTGGAATCTTCTTCCCGCCTCTCCTTTTCATTCCCAAAATGTGATCGAGATAGCTTCCGTTCATGCACTAATGAAGCTCTGGATATGTACAGTCTGCTGAAATAATTAGCCGCTGCTCAGGTCCAAGCTGTTCGTCCATACTCCTTCAGGCTTCAGTCGATTGTCGACAAGAACAGTACACTTTATCAGCTACTTTCAAGAAGGGCTTAAATCATGTGCCAATTTTTGTGTGCTGTACCTGTCTTGATTCGGCATCTTGTACGATGCAAAGCTCACGATGCGTACTGTCTCTGTTCGATCGATACATGTCTATTTGTGATGGCCGCTTGTGTGGTGATGCATGTGGAATCTGTTCTTCATGGCCCAGTCTTGGCTAACTTTTCTCGGTGCACGTGGTGCGTAGCCATCGCCATGAAGACGCCTGAGCTGTACTACGATGTAGACCAAGCCGTAGGGCAGCGTATTCTTGGAGAGAAGCAGACCGGAGAGACGAAAGGAGATACCACATCGTTCACGATTTAGAGAGGGGGCATGATCCTGGGCTCCTGGCGAAAGACGGCCAGATATGCTCGATGTGACTTCGGGGAAGTGTGTATCATACCGAAGGGCGAAATATGTCCAGCAAGCAAATACGTGAATTTTTTTCTCAATAAAATATAATTCTCAATTAGCTCAAAATATAGCATCAAACGAGCATATAGATTATGAATACAGATCCGAACTCTGTCAATTAAGATACACACAGTCAACACGAATACACACACATTGATAGCTCAATGCCGACAAAAAAACAAAGTCATAGATGACTAAAACCGAGCCTAAGACGCGGGAGGTGGAGGGCCTATCCAGAAAATGAAACGAAGTATCTGGTCTTTGCAACTATGACAAGGAAGACGATTTGTGGCACATAGATCGTGGGTCATAGATCTGTGCCACGATTCGGAAATACGTGTGTGTATATTATCAATTTACCTCATCTAGGCGTTACTAAATATGTGTAAGCAGTCTATAAATTCAAAAGCAATATATTTAGGACTCTAGGGAGGGTTTGAGAAATATGTTTGTGTATATTATCAACAGGAGTGAAAAATATTATTTAGGTGCTCTCAACCCTCCCATGATCCCATGATACGAGAGCTTCTGGACCGTTGAATCGTGGATCACTCGGTGAGCATCAGTGCCTCTAGACATAGGCAAAATTTGGGACTCTTCATAGGGTTTTCTATAACTTTGTGCGAGCTCCCATTCCGCCTATTGGATCCATGCACTAGTAGAAAAGGGGGCAATGGCCCAGGCCAGTTCAGCCCATTAGTCCCGTTTCAATCCAGAATCAGGACCAATGGAGCTATTTGCTTGATTCGTGAGCCGATGGGCGGCCAGACCACATGGGTCATTAGTCGGATTCGTCTGGACCTTTTGGTCCCGGTTGGTGGAGACGAACCCGGGACCAATAACAACTGGCCCACCACTATTGGTCGGTTGGTGGCTTGAACCGGGACCAAAGGCTTCCTTTAGTCGGTTCATGCCACCAACCGGGCTAATGGTGAATGCCCATATATAGCCCCTCGGCAAGAAGCGAGAGCACCTTTGCTCTGTTTTTTTCCGGCCGAGGGAGAGGGCTTGGTGGTGCTCTAGCTCACCTCCTATGCACACAAGGTGTTCGATGGAATGCCCGAGCCACACTACTTTAGGTTTCTCCTCTCCAAGCTCGACCGCCAAGCTCCATTTTCCTCAATATTTATCTAGGTTTAGCGGTCCCTCACGCCCGTCCCGTCTTCATCACCGTCGATCACCAGCGCCGATCTCATCGCCCGGCACCACCGTGGTGAGCCTCTTGTTCTTATCTTCTTTACGAAAGGAAAAATATTCTTACTTGTATGTTTAGATAGATACTTGTATTATTTTTTACTTTTATTATTGCTTCTTATATAGTGCGATGGTTTTGGTATCCGCCCGTCGGCCCTCGTCACATCTATGATTAGGATGTGGTATATATTATCTTTTTCATAACTATTGGTTCATTTATTGTTTATGAAAATTATGCCGACCAACGTGACATAGATTTTATTTATCTAGGAGGTTGTTGAACGGAAATTCCAACCGACCCTATTGTCGAGAGGTTAAATTTAGTTGAAGAAGAAAACAATTTCTTGAAGGAAAAAATAAAAAAACTTGAGGAGGAGAAGATGATATTGGAGTTGCATGTTGCGGATGTCGTCGATGATCACAAGATCAAGATGGATGCAATGCACTTGAAGATTAGAAAGATTAGAAAATATGACATTCATACCGAGGCTTGGTTAGGGATGGCACCCGCAGGGTTTGGGCACGGGTAGAGCCACCCCATACCCTTACATGTCGCCCCAAACCTTACCCATCACCCGTACCCATACCTATCGTGAATTTACAACTTTTCTCATACCCATCACCCGTCAGAGTAAATGGGTACCAGCGAATAAAATTACCTAGATTTGCAACACATCAATTTGAGCATTACATAGTCATAAACAACAACTTATAATAATAATTTATAAACATCAAAGACGTCATGACAGCAACACATGAATACATGACATTATCTATGGACAACAAATATATTCCTACTCTAAGATCAGCTCTCATAATCATAAAATAGTAAATAAAGTTGAAACTCACCTAGCGAAATAACCTTGCTCTTGTTCTTGTCTTTGGTAGCAGCAGCAGCAGATGGACCATTGCTAAGCAAGCTAGGTTGTCGCTGCTTCATGGACAACTTGGACATAGTGCTGCAACGATGATGCGCCTTGGACCCCAGAGCAGGAGGTGGGAGACCTTGATGTCAGCCGGGAAGTTGGCTTTTTCCTAGCGCGCGGAGGCGCAAGGCCCTGGATCCATGGTGTTGGCGTCCACCTCGGAGGACAGGAAAGGGGTGGTGGTGCGAGGCATCAAGCGGCTGGGCGCCCGGCGAAGTGGGCAGCGACAAGAAGATGAGATCGATCTGCTGGGCGCTGGCTGCTCTGAGCCTCCGAGGTAATTTTAGGCGTGAATCACGCTGATATAGCCATATAAGGAATGAGACAATTCTGGACATTAATCACCTTTTTGAGACAAGGACATTAATCACCTAGATACGTACACGTATGGGATGGGCTTGTGGGTCCTGTGGCTTTGTTATGGGCGGTTGCTTGAGATTTATGTAAAAAAGTTTAGTATATGGACACATAATATTTAAGGCCTATTAAAAAAATCATATTACATGCGGGTACATGGGTACACGGGTATGGGTTATACTAAATCATACCCGTACCCACTATACCCTATGGGTTTCAAATTTTCTTATTTATGTACCCATGGGTATTTTGTGACCCATACCCTTGCCCTAATAGGGTTTTTACCCGCTTGAATGCCTTGGGTAATGGGTACCCATTGCCATCCACAGGCTTGGTATCATTATGCCGTTGGATCAGTTATTTACCTTGGTTGCGATTATGATCGTATTTGTTTCGCATTGAAATGTTTTACATAGTTTCAATGTATGGTTTAATTAATTTAGATGCTCTGTAGAGCTTTATGTTGTTAGATGAGAACTATGTATGTACTTTGGTTTTTATGTGATGATGAACTTCTATTAATTTGGTCACTTAATTATCTATTCATGATGTTCTGTAATGATTTTTGACACACTTAATTATATATAATGCCTTGAGATGAACCGGCAATGGATGTACGGTGGCAGACACACCTCCGAGTACACTAAGGCGTGCATGATTTTCTCGAAGTGGCTGAGGCAAACAAGCAGAATGGTTTTATGTGTTGTCCATGCCCTATATGTGGGAATCTGAAGTCTTACTCGACGAAATATCCTTCACACCCACCTACTTTACAAGGGTTTCATGCCACACTATAATGTTTGGGCGAGGCGCGGAGAAATAGGGGTTATGATGGAAGGCGGCGAAGAAGAAGAAATGCGATGACAACTATGTGCCCCTTGAATACGGTGATGCTCTTGAACATCAAGAGAAGCAGGCCGATGTGCGATGGTGCTGCAACGGCGAAAGCTGCTGAAGATCAAGAGGAACGAGACGATGTGCCCGATGATGATGATCTCCGCCGGGTCATTGTCGGCGCTTAAGGGCCAATCTGAGCGATCAAAAGGAGAAGCTGAAGTTCGATCGCATGTTAGAGAATCACAAAAAGGTTGTACCCCAATTGCGAAGATGGCAACACAAAGCTCGGTACCGTCTTTGGAATTGCTGCGGTGGAAGGCGAGAGAATCTTGTGCACGATAAAGGATTTGAGAAGCTCACGAAAATAATGAAGAAGAAGCTTCCAAAGGATAACGAATTGCCCGACGGTACATACGTAGCAAAGAAGGTCATATGCCCTCTAGGATTGGAGGTGGAGAAGATACATGCATGCCCTAATGTTTGCATCCTCTACGCGGTGAATACAAGGATCTGAGCGCATGCCCGGTATGCGGTGCATTTGATATAAGATCGGGCGAGATGACCACTGGTGATGTTGACGACGAGCCTACTAGGAAGAGTGTTCTGCGAAGGTGATGTGGTATGCTCCTATAATACCACGGTTGAAAGCGTCTGTTCGAGAAGCGAAGAGCATGACAAGTTGATGCGATGGCACAGTGAGGACCGTAAGAAAGGCGTGAAGTTGAGAGCACCCGGTGACGGGTCATGATGGAGAAAAATCAAGAGAAAATCTTTGGGATGAGTTTGCAAAGGACCCAAAGGCGTATGGTTTGCTTTAAGCGCGGATGACATTAATCCTTCGGGGAAGCGAGCAGCAATCACAGCACCTGGCCCGTGACTCTATGTATGTATAACCTTCCTCCTTGGATTTGCATGAAGCGGAAGTTCATTATGATGCGGTTCTCATCCAAGGCCCTAAGCAATCCGGCAGCGACATTGATGTGTACATAAGGCCATTAGTTGAAGAACTTTTACGGTTGTGGAATGGAAGCGGTGTATGCGTGCGTGGGATGAGCACAAAAGAGAATTTCACCTAAAGGCGTTGCTGTTCGTGACCATCAACGATTGGCCGCTCTCGGTAACCTTCGGGGACAGACAAACAAGGGATACCACGCATGCACGCACTATTTACTTGACACCGATATTATATACTGTGAAGCTGCGGGAAGAATGTGTACAGGCCGCCATCGTCGATTTCTTCGACCAACCATCAATATCGAAAGAAAGGCAAGCATTTCAAAAGCGAGGCGAGATCACGGAAGAAGCCCACCATGCGTGCGGTGATCACGTACTTGCTATGGTCAATGATTTACCGTAATCTTTGAAAAGGGTCGGCCGGACTAGCTGTTTGAATGGCACGAGAATCACGCACCCATGTGGAAGAAGAAATCTATATTTTGGGGCCTACCCTCTTTGGAAAGACCTAGAGGTCCGCTCTTGATCGACGTGATGCACGTGACAAAGAACCTTTGCGTGAACCTGCTAGGCTTCTTGGGCGTGTATGGGAAGACAAAAGTTACACACGAGGCACGGGAGGACCTACAAGCGCTTACGCGAAAAGAGGGCATGCCTCGGAAGCGATATGAAGGTCATGCCATTTCGCTCTTCTGAAAGAAGAGAAAGAAATCTTCTTTGAATGCCTGCTTTCGGTATGAAGGTCGGCGGCTTCTCGTCGAATATAAAGGGAATAATAAATATACGGAGAAAAAGTTCGAACCTAAAGTCTCATGACTGCCACGTGATTATACGCATAAGCTGCTTAGGTTGCATTGAGGGGCTTCTACGGAAAATGTCCGATTAGCCATTGTGAAGCTATGTGCATTCCTCAATGCAATATCTCGAAAGTGATCGATCCGAAATCGTACCAGCGCTAAGGAGTGATGTGGCGCAATGTCTTGTCGGGTTCGAGCTGGTGTTCCCACCATCCTTCTTCAATATCATGGCCTGCGTCCTAGTTCATCTAGTCGGCGAGATTGTCATTACGGGGCCCGTATTTCTACACAATATGTACCCCTTTGAGAGGTTCATGGGAGTCCTAAAGAAATATGTTACGTAACGCGCTAGGCGGAAGGAAGCATCTCCATGGGCCATCAAGCGAGAGGATGTCATCGGGTTTTGTGTTGACTTCATTCACGGCCTTAAGAAGATAGGTCTCCCTAAATCAGCGGTATGAGGGAGGTATTTGGAAAAACGCGCTTGGAAGGACTCAATAATATGCGAGGGGCGGATATTCTTGGTCTCAAGCACACTACAGTTCTCTGAGAACCCTACCTTGGTGACCCGTATGTCGATGAACACAAGAGCAGTCTGCGCTCCAAACACCGGGAAGCGGTCTGACGGCTGGATTATATGTGAACACATCGGGACTTTCAGCGGTTGGTTGGAAACACGTCTCACGGTGACAACACTGTTTGTGATGAGCTGTACTTGTTGTCGAGGGCCATCTTTGGTGTAATGATTTGGAAAGGATCTGAGATAAATGGGAATACATTTTACACGATTGACCAAGATCAAAAGAGCACCAACCAAAACAGCGGTGTCCGCTTTGATGCAGCAACCAACAGGGGAAAGGACACATATTATGGTTACATAGTAGACATATGGGAACTTGATGCAGCAATTTTAATTTAACTATTCAAATTTGAAAACTAATGGCACAAACAGAAAGTCTAAAACTAATGGCACTAACAGAAAGTTTATAATTTTGCTGACCTAAAAGC